>CM076577.1:687967999-688567999 GCA_034641835.2 Pinus albicaulis | reverse complement strand
ACTTTGACTTTGAATTTTGGAGGTGACTTGAAGGAGGGTTTGACTTGGCATCTTTGGTGGCAATTTGGTCTTGGTCTTGGATTGGATATCTCTCATTTTGATCTCATTCTATAAGGAAACGGCAGTTGGGCTTTGCCCTAGCTACTAGCCTAATTTCTATTGTCTCTTGTTTCATTGTGATCTCTATCTTTCTTGAATAATTGAACAAAACATATAATTATTTCATGAAGAAGACCTAAGTATTAAGAAGACATCTAATATTCACAAGTAATTATAAAGAAGATATATTAAGTGTCTAGATTACATTGCACTTGGTCTCTCAACAGGAGAGGCTTTGTTGATGTGGATAGTTCTCTTTTCATGGATGGTTATTGGTGAACTTTGATGGACGCATGGTAAATTGAGTAATCTATCTTTCTTTATCTTTTTTAAGATGATAGATGATGGTTATTAAATATTCACCAAAGTAGTTGTTGGTACTTTTATCTCATTATCTTCCTTGGACAAGATTTTCATGAAGTTCTTTGAGGTGATCTAAGTGAAGCTCCCTCCCTAATTTATCTTTAAAATGTTTTGCTAGGGTTCGCTCGTCAAAATCACCAAGTAATTTCTTGATTGTGTGTGTTTGGGGACCTTTTTTGAGCTTATATTGTTTGACCCATGCCTTCCAATCAACCAATGGACTCTTTAAAGTTTAAACTCAAGACTTGACATTACCTTCAAAACCCTAGTAATAATATCTTAGGGAGAACCCACTTGAGCTTAAGGAGGGTTGGCCATAAGAGAGATGAGGATTGGTGAGGTGATAGTTGGCCCCTTCTTAATTATACAGGGTCTTGCACTTGAGCTTTAGGACATTATCTCAAGAAGTGAAAGAATATCGTGGACAATATGATCATTTTTCCCATCCATTATTTTTATACTGCACTGAATATATATCTATTGTACAAGTTGTAGCCCAAAACATGGGTTTTGTATGATGGGTTTCAATTTGAATTTTTGGTGATTTAAAAATTGTATTTTCAGCAACATTACACCAAGCAATCCATGTCAAGAACAAGAAATGCTACATTTCAAAGGGATGACCCTTGTGGTTATTGCTGATGTTTTTCTCATTTTTGGGGTCATCTCAGCTTTTACATATTGTAAATGGGTTTCCAAGAGTCATTCAAGTCGAGTGCTTCCACCATCCCAACCTCAAGCATTGTGAAAACAATCAAATTGTAGTGACTTGAATTAGATACTAAATATTTGAATAAATTTCCATATCTTCTCAATCAGAAATATGAATCTAATCTCTTTACAAAACCAAACTATTTTATAGTGGTTTTCAACACAGCTATAAAAGTCTGCAAAACCTAGTGAGAAGGGAATGTCTTTTAAGTCTCAACATAATCATCATTAACAATAAATATGAGGAAGAAAAGTTGCTATAGTGACAGGTGTTGAAAAGTATAACTAGGTTCGGTCTTCATAATGACATGTGTAATTATGATTTTATGTAATTGATGTAAAGAAGAAAAATAAAATTATTTTTGTAATACTTGAATCATGGGTTTCATGATCAAGGAATTTTATTTTTAGCTAAAGCTCCCATTATGAACTATTAGGTTTGGTCATCAAGTCATAAAGTTCATAGAGTCAATGTCAAAGTTTGAAGACCTATTTTAGGCATGTAATCCATTGTAAAAGAAAAGTCATTAGCCCTCTAGGACCTCCTCACGAGCTCTTCTTCATGTCAGCCTAAGGAGGTTTCTAGAAAGGACATGGCCTAGATATCAGTCAAATTGGCTTATTTTCATAGGGAAACCACTATATATATGTAGCCCGGCCTTCATTTGTGCACAAGAATTCGGATAAGCAAATCTGATCAAGAAGAAGTGCGAAGACATCAAGAAAGAAGCCTAATCATCAAGTGAACGAGAAGGGAAGATAACCGAGCCATTTTCTGATCTGTATTAGGGCTAAGCTCTTCCGCACGTGCGAGATTACAGTGATATCTACTGCAGAAAGGGTCGAGGTATTAAAGTCATCTTGAGAGGGCGGATTTGGGAAGAAATCAAGTGAATCCTCAAGCCGAGTTGAGGAAGATTAGTCACCATCTCAAGGGAAGGAAGTTGAAGGTAAAAATCTCTCATGTACCGAATCTAGGGTTTCTGAATTAGGGCAGAAAGTTGCAGATCTGTTCTAAGGGACCGAAATTCTGAAGTTGAAGCTGAGGAGGAAGAAGCAAGTAGTTCAACTATCGTTGACTCAAGGAAGAAGAAACTCATCAAGGAAGCCTTGTGACTTGATCTTGGAGAGGCAAATAGGTCAAGGGTATTGGTCTTGGTAGTCGTCAATTGAAGTCTCTGTAAGAAGAAGAATTTATTTGGGTTTTTCTCTCAACTGGGAGAGGTTTTGGCCCTGGCTAATCGCCTATATTCTGTCTCTCTTGTCTCCTTATTGTTTTGATAGCCGTTTGATGAAGAAGAACACTATAATAATCTAAGTAAAGAGAAGATCCTAATCTAAAGAAGAAAAAAGCATTCACAAGCAGTTATCATTAATAGAGAAATCACCTAATCTTGATGCCGTAGATTTCTCAACAACAGGTCTGTCTCATACACCCTTGATGGACCTTATTGCAAATGAAAATTTCAAAATAGTTATATTTGAGTTTCCTAAAGCTAAACTGCATTTTGCTCATCTCTAGCGGCCAATAATGGAATGTCATTCAGCTCTTTTTTAAATTGCTTGAGCTTTTTCAGAATTGGCAAGTGTAAGGGTTGTGCATAATACTATATAGTATAGCTTGTTGTGCTTACAAGCTTTAAGCAACTAGTATTTATTGTGAATTCCGAATTTTTAATAGTCTTTTATTATTATTGCTGTCCACAACCCACCATCCCCTGAAAAATTTGAAGGTGTGCTCTAGCCGTCCCAAGGACACATCGTACTGCTCCCACTGTTCCCCCTCACGAAAACCACTGCGCCATAGTTATTATCTATATATTTCTACAGTAAGCATGTCATCTTCCTTAGCTTTGATCAAACTGCTGGACAAGCTCAGTAACTTGATTCAAGAGTCCATGTACATTGCAAAGCAGTTTGTTAAATGTCGGATAACAAGATTATTGTGCACAGCTAAATCACATAAAGCTAACTTTAATTCAAATAATTTCAGCCCAATATATCTGACTAGACTAATTATAACAGCCAGTCAACGTCATAACTAAGCTACATATGTAGTCAATATCATATTATTTTGAAGTCCAAATGCAGGAATTCTGTGTATATGATAAAAGATTATGCGAAAAAACAGAAATTAAAACAAGTTTTTGTTTGCCAATTAAGTCCATTTTTCTTTTCCATTATAAGAGTCACCGCTAAAATTGAAATTTTTTAAAATTAAACACTACATTCAGATTAAGATGTACATGGCTGTTTTCTTTTTTTCCTTTTTCATTTGCCACAGTCAAAAAAGGTCTACTTTTTATTGCAATTTTCCTGGATCACAATTTCAATTTTGATTTGCAAGAAATGCCTCTTTGTGTCAGAACAGTGGTTGAGGCAATGAGGCAACAAATGCCACTAACTTCTAACTTAATCTTCTGAATCCAATATCAGAAATCTATGTTTTCAAATAAATATCAGAAAACTGTGGTATATGAGTCCCAAGAGATTAAAAATCACAACAATATAAAGTTTCCTCCTAAAATGAACAAGGATGACACCAAAAAAAGTGATGACAAACCTTTCTTGTAAGAGGGCGTTTTTGAGGCTGGTAACTCTTTTGAAACAGCAGGAAAACAATCACTGCCACAAGTAAAGCTTCCACAACTAAATGCCCTGCAATATAGACGGCATATATTTATATATAAAACATCTCTCAAGATATGCCATTCAAAAAAAGACCACCAAGAGATTTTTCAAATACAATAGATATCCTGTAAATATAAGCATTGATTTTGAACTTTACCATCAAAATGAACTCCAAAGACAACTGCTCCAGCAAAGGGGGCATCCAATGCCCCAATCAGATGATTCATTAAATCCATTATACCTATCTGTAATCCACTGCTCATCTTATCTCATAAGACCAGGTCCAGAACCTTCAGTTCTTACTCTGTTGTCAATTCTCAGCAAGGGTCATGTGAAAGCCTGACGTCCCTGCCTACTTTTCAAAAGGAAGAGCATTGTACTTATATTGAGATAAATATAACATCAAAGTCAACGTAACATCAACTATTCATATATATAACCTTGAAATCAAACATGGATTATTCAAATATGAAGTAATGTTTGCATTACACTATCTTTTAAATTGCCTTCACATCCTACTTTGGGTTTTGAAATATTCATATTATCCAAAGGTATACATTCCTCGATAAACACAAGTAACAAATACTGACAAAAGGAGCAGATTAGAAAGGGCCTTTCTTGATTTGTGAAAGAGATGTATACATTGTACAATCATATTATATCAAATACAAAGCCATCGAGTGTTCTTGGGTAAGAAAGATAATAGAACATGGATTATTCAAAACTGAAGTAGTGTTTGCATTTCACTCTCATTTTAAATTGCCTTCACATTCTACTTTGGGTTTTGAAACAATTGATATTATCCGAAGGTATACATTCTTCAGTAAACACAAATAATAAATACTGAAAAAATGAATAGATATATATACAATCCTACTGTATCAAATACAAAGCCATCAAGTGTTCTTGGGTAAGAAAAATAATCAGAACTAATTAAATAATTTCAACTGATTGTATTTGAATTAGAGAAGAATGAACCCCAAAAAGGCTTGAAAATGCATGCTATCTGTTTGACGAAGTAACACAACCAGATAGACTCTTCCAAAACACAGCAATTGTAGAAAATGTATACGATGCTGATGTTAATGAGGTGGTCGCACTGCAAATGTAATTTTCTCTATGACTTACAAACAAAAGAGCAACCTGATGCATCTGAAATTATAAGAGAATTGATATTAGATATCCAATAGACAAGTTTTTAATAGGACTGATTTTCAAGATTTCCTATAGATAGCTGCTGCATGTGGAAATGTCTATCACGTATATATCAGTTGTATGGTCCTCCAATCTCGACAAATTACAAGTTCATTATAATTTCACCTTATCCTCTATGATTACAGAAACACTAAATAAGGATCTAGCACAACTTGTAAAGAGTATGAAAAAACTGATAAGAGAAGACCAAAAAATGCCATGGAGTGCTTGATTACATAAATCAAGACATGTCTACTATGTTACCGGATCCATCAGGCCTGGGTGCAGGATGAGCGGATTCCCGGATCAGATATGGATTCGGATCCGGATCTGCCCAGGATTCGTATGGTTGACAAATCAACAACAAAACCCTTTCCCTCGTGGACTGGATAGACCAGACAATGAATTTTTTTGGATTTCAGGCTAGAAAGTGGATTACTCAGCCAGCAAAGGATTTTTCAAATGTTACAGTTATTGTAAAACTGAAAATCGAATTCCCATCATCATGCTGTTAGATGGATCAACCTTTTGGGCCTTACCTTCCTGCCAATATTCGCATTCCCGTACAATTCTGAATAAATCACTCTCTGTATTTCCTTCGGGTCGACATGTCCTCACATAACTGAAAGATCAGGATAGTTCAAGCATCTAACTCTTGCTGTAAGGTTTAAAAATGACGATTCAGCATAGGTTTTTATATATATACAAATTGATGTTGATAAATCATGGACATTTGGCATGGTTATAACTATAAGTGAACTTTATAAACCATTGCCATTTGGCATAGTTATATTAAATGTGAACTTTATCCACCATTCAAAACTTAAAAAGTAAAGTTTATACGAAGGAATATTAAAACTTTAAAAGTAAAGTTTATACAAAGGAATATTAAAGTAACATGTTAATGTAATGTAATGGGTTAAAACTTAAAGAGTAAAGTTTATACTAAGGAATATTAAAGTAACATGTTAATGTAATGTGTCAAAGTGATAAAGTAAAATAATTAATTTAAACTTGTCTAAATAATTAAGATTAAATATTTATAAATGATATCAAGGGTTTCGTTAAACTATTGGGAGGTCAACGAAAATGCTGCATTGCAAAATATTAATAACATTAAAAAATATTGTTACTTCTAAGTTTAAAGAGAAAATGTGGTGTGAGAAAGATTTTGAGGCTAAAAGAAAATTAAGATATTATAAGGAGGTCATCAACCCTACTCTAGAAGATCAAAATTATCTCTCTGTTTTAAGTTTTAACTAGCTCAAAGAAAAAAAATTAATATAGTCAAGATAAGAATGAACTCTCATGAGCTCCATAGTGAAACAGGTCGTTGGGCAGTTCCTAAAACACCCTGGGTGGAACGGATCTGCCATCTCTGTGAGAATACGAACATTGAGGATGAAAATCACTTCCTCTTAGAGTGCCCTGCGTACACCCACATTAGATCTCAGTTTCATAATATTTGTTGCAATACCAACCTTCCTATCATTTTAACTTGTCAAAATTATAGTGAGCTCGGGATGCTTCACTCCAAGCTCTTTGAGCATAGGAGTACAATTTTAAAACAAACCAAATAATTCGTTTCTTTAGGTCCGATAGACCAAAGTTTGGTCTCAGTGGACGTTAAACATCATCATCATCATCATTAATTAATATTAAATGTATATTAATAATAGGATTATTAATTTATAATATATATAATATATATATAATTTATAATATATATATAATAATGATAAATTATATTATTTTTATATAAATAATTTGTTTTTAAAATTATAAAACTATACTTATATTGCTTGTACTTGTCATATCCAGTTCTTAGCTTTTCAAAAATCTGGTGGATCCGGATCAGTATCCGTATCCGTATTTGATTCCTGGTAACTCAGCATGTCTCTATATATTCAAATTCTTCACAACCCCACAGGTTAGCTCAAAAGGTTGAACTGACCACTCAAGGCATGTCACTGACGGGGAGGCCATAGGTCACACAGCCCACAGGTTCAAATCTGGTCGAGTCTCTCTGGGTTACTGTTGGAATACTCATCAATAGTTGTTGATCTTTCAAGTCCAACACTAAATTGATAATTATTTCCAATGATATGTATATATTCTTTAGCATTTCCAAACAATCATTAAGCAATTATACTTCAGAAATTCAACCATAAAAAGCAGTAGGACAGTAGAGATCACACAAAGACAACACAAGATTTACCTTGGGAAAACCTAATTGGTGTAAAAACCCAACAACATTTTCCTAAGAGAAAATATTCAATTCAACAAGAGATATAACTGACATGTTCCAGTCAAACAAACTAGCAATAGAACCCTAGTCAAACTGCCTTCTGCCCCAAGTCAAACTACTGCCCGAAAGACTCGGCCTGATCTACTCTGCTAGGGCTGAATTTCGGCCTACTTCTGCACCAAGAAAATCTCATTCCTGCTACCCAGATATGCCCAAAAAACTCGTTCTGTCTTCCACACATGAGAGGTCAGCAGAAGAGAGAAACTCCACACATGTGAGGTCAAAAGAGAGAGAGAGAGAGAGGGAACTCAGTCAACTGCTAATTTCAGCCTTCTTGTCTTTGTCTCTTTCGCACGAATGAGTAGAAGATACTTTACTTTGTGATGATATAAATTGTGTCTTGTGGAGGAGAATGAGTGATGCATATATAGTGTTCTAGCAGGCTAAATGGGTGCCTCTGCAAGTTGGGCCAACTTGACTTGATGGAGGGCTGACTTTATAACATCAAAGTCAAAAATTCAAGATTTTCTCTTTTGAAACCGACATGAAGAACATGTCTTCAATTTATTATTACATATATTTGGCACGCTAAAATACTAATTTTGAAGACCAACCATAACTACAAAAAATCAACACTCCCTATTAGCTTGAGAGGTATTCATAATGTCTTCTTCAAATGTTCTCTTGTTGAAAAAATTCTCCAACAAAAGGTTGAATGAGCTAGCTATGTTGATGTATCCATCCACTACATGTGGAAACCATCCTGCATCAGCATCATGTTCACTGAGTCGTCACTTGGGGAAATTCACCAATTATCTAAGTCGTCACTTGAGGCAATTCACCAAATATCCAAGCTGTCACTTGGAACCTGGTCAGCACCTGTGACCTATGGTGAAACCCTGGGCTATTACCATTCCTGTATGTTGATTGAATGGTAACTCTCCTTCCCAATGCTATAAGGCACTCACTCAACCCACTATCCAAGTAACCTTTGGCAATATGGTCAAGTAACCCCTAACAAAGGGGAGCACTCTGAGCCTTGATGCTCTCTGGGCCATTCTCCCTAGCCACATTACATGGCCCCTAGTCAATAACCTTGACACGGTCAATACCCTTAACCCTATGGAGAACGCTACAACATCAACACTCCCTCTAACTGAGGGAAGCAATCTCAACTATTCTAAACTTGTCCCTAAAGTATACAAACTTCACCCTGGAACAGAGGCTTTGTGAAAATGTGAGCATCCTACTCGTTTGTAGAAAAGCATTGGAGCTTCATCACTCCCTTCTATACCTCGTCTCCAGCACCTGATCAAACAGTCCTAAGAGTAGGTTCCAAAACCACACCATTTCACAAGTCACCAAACTAGTTGCAATATACTCAACCTCTGTAGTGTTGAGTGCGAAAAATGTCTGCTTCCTGCTCATCCAGGATATCATAGCAGAACCCAAACTAAAGCAACACCCCAATGTGCTCTTCCTATCTTCAGCACTTTTTGGACAATCTGATTTTATATATCCCTATATTTGTACATCTCTATTCACATCCAATTGTACCATGTTGGTACCTCAACACATGTTGTGCCATGGTTTCTTTGTAGTCACCCTGACTGGGTGTTCCTTCTGCCACTGTTGCTCCATCTGTCTTGTGAGTCTTACTCCACAAAAGCCTGAGTTAGTTTTGTTAACTTGAGCAATTGTCTCCTCGTTGTCCTCTCCCTCTTTCTAGGAGAAACCTCAATTTGTAATTTTCTATGTTGCCATCTACCAAATGCATGATCTTGTAGATCCACTTTGAAGTCATTACTGACTTTCCACATATCTCAGCATAATGACATCCTTCAAACTTGTTGGCCTACCAGCATGTACCTGCAACCCTCATTACGAGGTCGTGGAAGAAACGATTATGCCCTAGCAAAAGAAACAAAGACAAGAGGCTAACTAAATAATAAAGCAATAATTAAGGAAGAGAGATGTAAAATACTTATCTTTTAAGGATTCTAGGGAATTGTCAACTCCCTCTTGCTCCTAGCTTACTTGCAAAAATCACTAAAATCTATTTGCAAATTTATCAACCTAGAAAAACATATCCTCGTCTTTATCATCAGCTACTAATGCTTTCGTATTGACATTCTTAGATTTATTCTGATGTGTATGCTCATCATCATCACTATTTGTTGTCGAAGCCTGCTGCTTGCCCTTCCTCTTATCATTCCTCCCTCTAGTGCATTGATTTTTATAACGACCAAACTTGTGACAATGAAAACATTGAATATCCTTCTTTTCTTGAGGAGGTGGTCTTCTACCTGCATTCCTTTGAAATATGGGTTGTAAACACTTGAGAGTCACCATCCAATGGGTCCTACACCAACACATATGCATCTCCAATCCACCCATCTGCTCGGTTTCATTCAGTACAACTTGTAACCATGCTAAACTGGAAGCTTACTGCACATTGTTGCGCAACTATATTACCCATGCCTACTTTTTCATTTTGATTTGTTTTGGACCTTTTAGGGTTATGTTAATGATAAAGATAGGTGTGTATATGTGGAAAAGATTGCTTTTTTGAAACTTGATGTTACTATGTTTTAAAACATGATGTTTCCGAGTCAATATTGTTGAGCCTCTATTTTGTCCATATTTATATACTTTTCACTGAGTAACTCCATGCATGTACTAAGCATTTATAAGTCATTATTAATATTTTTATGCATTATCGAGTTATTATTTAGAGGCATTTTGTTGATCCATGAACTCTTATTGTTTTTCTATATTAAAGGGAATCTAATGTAAAAATGTCATTAATGATAGACTCTTGTGGCAGGTACCAACGACTCCTGCATTAGCTGTTCCTGCAGCAGCTATGCCTGCACCAACTCAGTCTTTAAAGCGTGCCTGCACTACAAATCAAATTCATGTGTTCAATTAGTGATTCCTCAAAGACATAACAAAACAAACATCAAGAAAAAAAGTGAATCATATGGAAATTCCATCCTTGCAGAAGAATGGTACTAGATGTTGCAAGAGGAATGAACTATGTTTGCACCTTTGTCTAGTTTCAAGATGAGGTTGTGCGCAGAGATTATTGAGCATCAACCACGCAAATGTTATGCCTCATCGATGAGGTGCTGCATGGAGATTAGATCTTCAAAATAAAAAGAGGTCTCTGCAACTGTTATTGGGAACCTCTGTAATCGCAGTGACTATATTCGTGCATTTGTTGTGCCTGCACTAGCAGCACTATTAGCCAACTCATTGCCTTGTGTGCCATAAAATCTATTGAAACAAATAGAGATATATGTTCTGGAAGGTCGCGAGTTGTTGGTATTGGTATCTTTAGCACATTAGAATTACTGGAACATAAATATTTACTACTGGTTATAAAGCTTTATTGCATTATATTCTGTCACTGTATCTTTCAGCTTCATAGGAGAAATCTCGAAGATTATGGCAAACACTCATCCGCCCATGGAGTCAGTGTAACTATGGAGCTCAACTGAGCGGCATTCAGATAACACAGCAGAAGTATGCGGTCATAGATTAGTGGATGCTTCTGAGCAGAACATATTGTCTTGGGCATCTGCGGCTTCAAGGTCAATATGACACGCATTAGATGGAGAGAATGGTGTTAACCACTTCACTCTGGGTAAGACATTCATCCATCAAGGGGTCATAAATGAATGATATGTTACAGTTATTGATAGAAGGTCAAAGTAATGAGCTAGCGGATTATTGGAAAATGCTAACGGACTGAAACTTGCCAGCTGTGCATTGCCAAGGGGGACATTCCATGAAAGCAAGAAGCCGAATAGATACTGAGGGTATCTAGTAGCCATGAGTACAATAGTACAATCTAAGGAGGACAAATCTGTTGTCACCTCAAAATGGCTCTATAAGATCAAGCATGGATCCGTTGGAAGTACTGAAAAGTACAGGCAAGATTCGTTACCCAAGGCTTCTCTCAAAAAGAAGGTATTGATTATGATGAAATATTTGCACCTATGACCCGCTATACCACCATCCGATCTATTATTTCCCTTACTACTATGCAAGGATGGAGTCTACATCAGATGGATGTGAAGACCGCTTTTCTGAATGGATCTATAAAGGAAGAGGTGTATGTGGAGCAACCTCTGGGGTTCGAAGTCCGAGATAGAGACACCCATGTATGCAGGTTGAAGAAAGCCCTCTATGGGTTGAAGCAAGCCCCCAAAGCTTGGTACGAAAGGATAGATAGCTACTTGATGAAGTTGGGCTTCACTCAAAGAATTGTTGAATCGAACCTTTCTTTTAAGGTTGATATAGAAAGGCCTCTCATTTTGGTTCTCTATGTGGACAATCTCTTCCTGACAAGTGCTGACACTCTCATTCATCAGTGTAAGAGGGAGCTAGCTTCCGAGTTTGAGATGAAAGACCTAGGACTGATGCACTAATTCCTAGGCTTGGAGGCCTGGCAGAGGCAAGGCAAGATTTTCCTTTCTCAAGGAAAATATGTCGTGAAGCTGCTGGAGAGATTTTGTATGGTGGACTGTACGTCTGTGTCAACATCGATGGAACTCAAATTTAAGAAGTTGAGTGGAAACACTGTTGGGCCCGTGCTAGCAAATCCTACCAAATATCAACAACTCGTAGGAAGCATGATGTTCTTAGTGAACTCTCGTCCGGATGTATGTTTTGAAGTGAACACTTTGAGACAACATATGGTTGAGCCTCATCACATTCACTAGATTGGTGCCAAGAATCTGTTGAGATATCTTCGCGGCATAATCAACCATGGGCTGAGATACACAGTCGGGAGTTTGAGACTCCATGGATATACTAATGTCGATTGGGCTAGCAATGTGGTGGATCGCAAGAGCACACCTGGATGTTGCTTCACCTTGAGTTTTGAGCACCATTGAGGCCGAATACAATACAGCGAGTATGGCCTGTTGTGAACCTTTTTGGTTGCGAAAGCTCTTCAGTGAGTTTTTCGAGCATGTGCTAGATACCACTGTTATCCTTTGCAATAACCAGAGTGGGATTCGTCTTTCTGAGTATCCTGTGTTCCACAATCTATCCAAGCATATTGATATCAGGTACCACTTTATCCAGGATATGGTACAGCAAGGCACCGTAAGGCTCGATCATATAGGAAATGATGAGCAAGTCACAAATATTCTCACGAAGCCCCTGGGGAAGGTCAAGTTCCTAACCTTCCGTGAAAAGCTTGGAATCGTGGAAAGACCCTATTCTAAGAGTCCTGCTTGAGTTGGACTATGAGCTGTTGGAGCTCCAGGGGTCTTAGAGATAGCTTCTTGAGAGCTATAAGCACTCACGGGGCTAGGCTTGCCGAACCTTGTGGTGCTTTTGCCCCACCGCTATGATATTGAGTTGGTTCGCCTCTCTCTAATCTATGCCCCGCACGCATCCTACCCATGGAGTTTCAGACTCATGGGAAGTACCTCTCATTTGGCCAATGAGGTGGGAAATGTGGATAGAGACCATAGTAAGACCGATGGATGCATCGGGGATTTTCGTACTCTCTATATCTAGGATGGCACGTGTCCAACAACTTGATCTGGGATCAAGTATGATGAGGGTTTATCCTCTAACCTGACTTCGAGTCAATAAACTAACTTCGAGTTAGTATGAGACTCTTTCAAGTCCGAGAGAGGTTTTTACCTCTAAATTGACTTCGGGTCAGCTGTGTGTGATGTCTTTGTGACTCACCTTTTATTTTCAAATAAAGAGCCAGTAAAGCAAGTTACAGCAGGATGACGCACGATGATTGGTTTGGTACATGATGGATGGCTCTTGTGGACAGATGGAGTTCTCCCTAGTTGCGAGGGTGTGTTAATTTTGGGCAACTAGGTCCGAACTCCATGTTGCAATGCTCATATGACAATGGTCATATTTTTGTTGGATTCCTCTTTCAGAGAGGTGCAAGATTTATCTAAAGATCATCTTGATCGGATGAGCAAAACATTGATTTTGAATTTATTTTCCACGTGTGCAAGGTCGACCAAATTTATCCCACATGCCTAAGAGATGTTCACACACCCTCATTGATGAATATAAATTGGAGAGACTTAGAGGTCGTTTTCTCATCATCTCATCACACATTCTATCATTGTGATCTGATTGGTTCGATAGCCTTTGGAGGCCTTTTATTCTCACACGTGTGACGCGAAGCTGTTGTTTTCTGCGCTGATCTGTTTAGGTCTTGTTGTTGTTTTCTGCGCTGATCTATTTAGGGCTTGTTGTTGTTTTCTGCGCTGATCAACCCTTGGTTGTTTAACCTCAATCTTCTGCAGAAATTCAGAATTTAGGAGGTTGTACAACTGGGCACTAAGATTGAGGAATTATGGGATGTTTGACCGAAGCCCTAGTTTGTTGCATTGACTTTTCTAAAGCTACTTGCATTGACTTTTATGCGTTGTCCCTGGTTTGACTTGCCTTGACTTGTGATGAGTTATCGTTGAGGGCTGTGGCTGTGACTCATGAAAATGTTGGCTGACCGAGAGAGACTTCGCTGGTTGAAGCATCCTGCTGACCGTCGTAACGCCACAATATCTTATACCTTTGCTGGACAAAAGGAATTGTAAATCTGATCTATATTTGGCTTGTATTCTATTGATCTATTATTGTGTTCTAACAACATTTTACTTTCAAGTTTATGTGATTTCTCTTTTGTATTGAGCCTAAGAAAGATTGAAGTAAAGGTGCATCAAGCATAGAACACCACAGTTATCTAAATTTAACAAAAGATCCTCACACCATAAATGTTGGTTAGAGTAGTACTCGACCAATGATCGGATCTCTAATCTCTGCAGATATGCATCCATCCTAGCCTACCATGCCCTTGGAGCTTGTTTAAGGCCATATAATGCCTTGTTTAATCTGCAAACATTTGTCTTTTTGTATTTAACTTCAAATCCCAAGGGTTATTCTATATAGACTTCCTCATCAATTGTGCCATTTCGAAATGCAGTCTTGACATCCATTTGGCTTCCTGAGACCTTTGCTTGGTTTCCTCTGACTTCTAGAGCTTTAGGATAGCTTCTTGTGACCTTCGCTTAGCCTTCTTGCCTTCTCTCCTTCAAGATCAAACTTGTAGATCGAACATGTGAGAGAAATAGCCCAAAACAAAGTCTTCTTCGTCCTCTTCCTTCTTCGCTACGATCTTCCTCTTCCTCTTTCGCTTGGATATGTGAGTGATCAATGTACTTCAAGGAGGTCGAGTTTCCTCCTTTATGTAAGCTTCTTGAAGGTGGACGTGGCTCCTCAAATTAGGCCGACTTGCCAGTTGTAAAGAAATCATTTTCTTTACAAGTTAAAAATGTGCCCGAAAGGGTCTTCAACTTATGACAATGACTCTTTTGACTTCTTGACCTAGAAAAAACCTTAGAATCACTCAATGGGTGCTTGACCTATAAAATAAAAGACCTTGAGCATGAAACCCATGCTCCAAAAATAATAATAATAATTTTCTTTCATTTTACAATACACAAGAATCAAAAGTACATTTCATATTTATGAAGACCGAACCTAGTTACACATTTTTCAACACTTCAAACATGTCTAGTTGCATCTAATTCTCAACCTCAATGGCCCAACATCTTTCGGTTTCAATTTGGAATAATAATGACTTAAATTACCCAAAAGCACTATATAGAACCATGTATTGAATTAAGCGTTCTACAAATTGATTATTTGCAGGCACCGGCCAAATGACTTACCAGATTCCAGCACTGGCCACCAAGAAATGTTAAAAGTGCGACAATTTGGTAGTAAATGAAAAATAATAAATAAATATTATGTCACTTAGTGAGAACGAACATGCGACAATCAACAACCCATGCACATACCTCACCCCTGAGTTACTCGTTATACTTTACCACACATCACTCGTAGACTAATCTGTTTATCACATCATTAAAATGGCTCCACATAGAGGCTCAAAACCCGATTATGTCATTGTTCCGCTATTTGTAGTCGGATCGTGGACAAACATTAATTTCCACCACCAGTACAGACTTTCAACTTTCGCTATGTAAACAAGACACAAACTTTGGCCTTCACTATTGAATTGTGCCAAGTCATTGACCTTTCGACTTTTGCTATTTGTGGATCAATGTATAATTCAAGCTTCAATATTTCAGAATCCACCAAATTATAATCAATCTTTCTACCTCTACTATTTTAGAGAGTGGACTCTGCCTTTGTTGTCAAATAGTAAGCTCCACCTCTGATATCTATACACCCAATATAGTTAAGCTCCCTTATGTGAAATCCAAGCATTAAACTCTAACAATTTAACTCCACCATGGATAGTCTGGACTCCTCGCTAAAGGTTCAACTCTACCTCCGCCAAAAATTTAATTATGTTTATGTTATTGTAACCAAGTTTCAATCGCACCATTTGTGGTGGCAAGCAAAACCTCTCGTCAAAGATTCGAATTCTACCAAGGATGTCCTGATAATCACAAAGCGAGATATGTTGTATATGAATGGAATGGCATAGCCCCAATTAGATGTCAACGAAACCAAACTAACCACATGATCGCAGATTGTTGAATGTATTTACTTCATGTGTTTTAAAATCACAACATCCGTCAAGAAAAACTCCGCAGCAGTGCATGGAACTCAAACTTAGTTTTGTAACCAGACCATAAGCAAAGGATCAACCTCAAACACGATATCAAAACTTGTGTTGCCTTTGCTTGCACTAGTTTGTTCCACAATCATTATTTTGCAACAGAACAGAAACTTCGTACTCAAACTCGCAAAACAATGCATATGTAAAGAATTGAACTTTTTCATTTGATTTGATAATTCAATCGAGCACTTGCATACATATATATATATATATATCCGGTTCACAATTCATGAGAGTCGACCTTGGACTGACTGCCAAAAAAATTCGAGCCAATGGTTGAGTCAGAGCAGTCAACTCAAATCATGATCTCAACCAAAATGAGTTAATTATTTTTAGTAAATAATAACTGACAGCTACCAACTACTATTGTGGCTGTTGGTTGAGTAACCCTCCATATCCAAATATTCCAAGGAAGGCAGAGGAATCCCACAAGGTTTTCCTTAGGGAAAAAAATAATAATATTTCAAATTCTTAACAAAAAAAAATTAATTTTGCTTGAAATTACATACATTCAATTTAAAGTAACATTCAGACCACTATCACATTCAATTTACTTCAGATTCAATTTAGCATCTAATTCAATACAATATCACACTTAATTAGAGTTCGATATAAGATATTCAATTCTATAATTGCTCTTAAGATTGTGAATATTAACTGTCAAATCCAACACCTATGTAATATTAACTTCTCAGATTTTGCACAGCTGATAAGAGAGAAAATACGTAAGCACAACCACAGAAAAATTTTACACATGTACACAGTTGCTTTTGGTCAACTTACCTTGGAGAAACCCACAAGGAGAAAACCAGTTCTAAGGGAGTCTTTATATTTCTTTTAAGGAGCTATGTACATAGAGAGAAAAATAGAGCCCTCTCCACAGTCATAAACTCAACTTGAGTAAGTTTAGATTTTTGTGCACTAACAGTTAGTTGTTTTAATACCAAACTGAGCCTGAAACACAGTGATTTTCTGTCACTTATACCACTGTTGACAGCCTCACACTGTGCACTGAAGGCAACCCGAAAATCACGCTGACAGGGAGCTGCTCTCTAGCTCTCCTTTCCTAGCTCGAGCTATCGTTTTCCTCATACGCTCTCCTTGAGCTTCTCAATATCACACATGAGAATCATAGCAAAAACCCTTTGCCTTTTCCTTTTGCCTTTCATTTGTGAGGAAAACCTAACCCTAGAGATGTAATGGCTGAGATTAAACCTCAACTCATTAGATCAAGGGTAGAGATTATTTCCCGCAGAGCCGCAGGACCGGCAATGTGGACTAAGGCAAATAAGTTAGGACCGAAGTGTGCTGAATGCTGCGTGGGTTTTGCTTTGCAACAAACCCAAATCGACCAGTACATTAATTTGAGCGGAAACGCTCACAACTGAGGCAAGCTACATTAATTAGTTTAATGTAACTAAAGTATTCTTGAAGAGCAGTTAGAATTAACGGATTCCTTAGTCTTCCATGTTGGATTCTGGAATTGGGAACTAAAGTAACGTTGGATTGATGTCTTATTGGAACAGTCAACGCAATCAAAACTATTTGTTGAATTGAAATATAATACCTTGCTATATTGTTTTTTTTTTTACAGAAACGGTTATGGAGTAGTTATATTCATCTTGGCCTGAATGCCGAAAATCTGATTACATTGAGGATGTCTATATCTTGTTGCATCTCACTGCTAAGAATGAGAATGCAGCTAAAGCTTGGAGACTTCTTCCTTGATGAGGAATCTATAGATTCTATTTCAGAGATTTTTCCCAACTTGAAGATACAAACAAATTTATTTAAGAGCAAACAGTAAAACATGACAACAATCAGCTTATGGAATGGGTTCCCATGATTCTTCTTCGTCTTTCATCTTGACCCCAGCGGAGAGGAGGGCAGCTTTGTTGGCTTCAATGTCCGCCTCTTTATTATGAGTTCTCAGCACATGGTAGTAATTCAACTTCTGAAAAGCGTTTTCCAAACCCTTAATTCTGGATATCAGCCTTGCCAGTTTAAGATCCAAAACTGGGGAGTTGGAAACCATTGCATTTATAATGATCTGGGAATCGCCTATAAAAATAGCTTCACTTATATTTAATTCTTTGAGAATCTTGAGACCTTGAAAGAGAGCCAAAGCCTCAGCTTGAATGCTGGATGAATGGCCAAGCCCCCAAGCAAAGGAATGAATTTTTTCCCCAGCTGGGCTTACAACAACGCCTCCTGCACCAGCTTTGCCCGGATTGCCCTTTGTTGCCCCATCAAAAAAGAGAGAATGCCTTGAATGCGATGTGAGCCAGTCTTGAAAGTCAGTTTCAGATTTCCTTATTTGCCAGTCTTTGAGAGGAGGGACGTTTCTAACTGCTGTTTGAAATTGCAAGTCAAGAAATGATCCCCAAGCAATGTCCTGTTGGCTTAGATTAGAATCATCTTTTACATCAGTCAAGCACTCCTTCAAATGACATTTAATCTTGATTTCTAAGGCCTTGTGATTCTGTTTAGTATTTCTGAAAATTCTTCTGTTTCGTTCTAGCCAGATCTGCCAACAAATAACCTTTGGAAGGACAGCCCATGCAGTTTTGATTATTTGGTTTTTAGGAGAAGGGCCAGGATACCTGTTTGCCCAATTAGAGAATAGATCAGCAGTGGAACAAGGAAGCAAAATGTTGGGATCCAGATTGTGGATGAAGGAGAACCAAATCTGCTTAGAGAAACTGCATTCAAGAATTAAATGGACTGTTGTCTCTGCATTTTCATTGCACAACGAGCAGATGGAGGGACCGTAGAACCCTTTCCTCTGCAGTATGTCATACGTTAGAATTTTGCCATCGCAAAGGAGCCAAGCAAAGAAGTCGACTTTGGGCCACGAAGGAAAACGCCAGACACCATGCCAAGGTGTTGGGTCAGGGGGAACGTATGGCCTCTCTTTCAGCTTGGCATATCCCATGGAGACAGCGTAGCCTCTGGCATTCGGCCCCCAGCCTTTCAAATCTCTTTTCCTCATGTGCGTGGGCGCCAAGCCATGAAGCAGATCAAGCAGCGTGGACCATTCGTTGATCAGATGAGCCAGCACCTCAATACGTTTCCAACCTGCCCAAACAGAGTCGCTCCACAACGAAATATCCCACAACGAACACAGCCCCTCTCTATCCATCCAGCATTGCAGCGCTCTAATGGAGGCTCTGTCTTCAATTGGATCCATATTCATGATTTTATCAGTCCAGATGTTGATCTTTTTGCCATTTCCTGGAATCCAGTAGGAGTGTGCCTTGACTAAAGGAGCAGCTTTAACATACAGTTTAAGGAAAGACGAGTTAGGCAGATGGATCACATTGTCTAAACAGCTAGAACGAGAACCTCTGAAATACTTTTTCCAGAGAACCAATTGAGCCCAGCCAGGCTTGGGCGCAATGATCCTCCAAATAATCTTCGCTGCCATAGCTACATTCTGCTGACAGAGATTTTTGAAATTCAAACCTCCCTCCCACAATGGCTTGGAGATGGTTTCCCAACTGATAAGGGGAATCTTGTTTTCATTCTGTTTGCCTCCCTTCCAAAAGAACCTCCGCATGTACTCTTCCATTTTTTTTAGTATGCTTGCCGGAGCGAGAAGCACAGCAAAATGAAATAGAGGGAGACTGGTGAGCACAGAATTTATTAGGACAGATTTACCAGCAATGTTGAGCCAGGAGTAACCCCAGGCTTGGATCCTGATCTTGAATTTTTCGAGTTGCGGGAGCCAGTCTTTGCTTGTAGGTCTTTTATGATAAACAGGAAGGCCCAAGTATTTGAAAGAGGTCCAAGAAGAGGAGGCTGCAAAACCCAAACATCTAGAAATAGCAGAGAGCAATCTGGGCAAAGTGTTCCAATTGAAGATATGACATTTGTTCTTATTTAAGACGCTGCCTAAGGCCTCACAGAATTCATCCAATACTACTTTAAATTTAGAGGCAGAGGAAAGAGAGGCAGCTCCCAATAACAGAGTGTCATCCGCAAACAAGGCGTGATTTATGTTTTTGACCCCTCTTGCAATACACAATCCATTAATATCTTGATCTTGCATCTTTTTGTCTAACAGGAAGCTGAGGACAGAGGCTTGGATGACAAAGAGCAGAGGGGAAAGAGGGCACCCCTGCCTAAGCCCTCTCGAAGCTTTAAAAAATTCAGTGGCTCTTCCATTTACAAGAGGAGCAATCCATGGCTCCGAGATGCATGCCCCAGTCCATTTAATGAAATTTGCTCCAAAACCAAACTTGCTCATGACTTTTAATAGAAAGCTATGATTTACTCGATCAAAGACATTTGCTAAGTCGAGTTTAATCACCATACCTTGTTCTTTTCGATGAAGACTTGAGTGAATTGCCTCTTGGACAAGGGTGAAGTTGTCCACGATCTGCCTTCCTTGGATGAAGCCTCCTTGGTTCTCCGGAATTATTTTGGGAAGTATGAGCTTCAGTCTATTTGCAATTACTTTGGTGATTAACTTGTACCCTGTATTGCATAAGGAAATCGGACGGAATCTGCTGAAATTGTTGGCGCCTTTTTCCTTGGGGATGAGGGCTAAGAAAGCTGAGTTTGTGTTGCCTCCAATTTTTTGTGTATTTTGAGATTTTTGAACCATTTTGAAAAGATCCTTTTCAACAATCAGCCAACAAACTTGGAGGAACCTGGCAGAAAAGCCATCCGGTCCAGGGGCCTTATCCGGATCCATGTCAAAAAAGGCCTTTTTAACTTCATCTTTAGTGACTTTGGCCTCAAGGATCTCGTTCATACGAGGAGAGATTGAAGAAGGAATAATGTCTAACAGATCTAGGTATTGGTCCGGATCCGTATCCTCACTATACAAGTTTTGGAAGTGAGAAAACGCTGCTTTCTTAATGTCTTCAAATTCCTTGTGGGTGTCGTTATCCTCCTTGATCTCAGAAATAGTGTTGAAGCATTTCATGGCCTGGGCTTGTTTGTGGAAAAAAGCAGAATTCCTGTCCCTTGCTTTGAGCCAAAGATTTCGAGATTTTAATCTCCAGTATTCTTCTTCAGCTAAGCAGGCCTTATGAAAACACTGCTGCAGATGAGCCTCTTGATCTAGCAGCTCCTCTGTGACTATAGTGTTCTCCATTTGGATTTGATGAGAGGCAAGAGAAGCTTTGATGGCTTTTCTTTCTGTAGCAGGGTTGGAAAGAGTTTTGGCCCATCGTTTTAGAGCTCCTTTTACCCTTCTAAGCTTTTCCTCCCAGATAAAGAAAGGAGATCCTTTGACAGGCTGACTCCAACAATCCTTGACTATTTGCATGAAGTCTGGCTCCTTGACCCAGAGGGGACTAAATCTAAATGGAATAGGACCCAGATCTAGATGGGCCAGAAGCTCTAGCTTTATGGGCTTATGGTCCGAGATGTTGTTTGCGAGAATGTGCATTCTGGGTTCTAATCCTAGTAACAGAAAGGAGCTTTGTATGAAAAATCTATCTAATCTGGCAGCAATATGACATGGGCCCACTCTTTTGTTAGACCAAGAGAACTTACCGGAGGAAGGTTTGATATCCAGCAAGTCCCAGTCCTGCATAAGATCCTCCGCCCATTCCCTTGCCGGATCTCGGACTGCGCTGCCTCCTCTTTTTTCGGACGAGTGGAGAGTGAGATTGAGGTCTCCAGCAATAATTATATTTTTCAGGTTTGTCAAGTTTGCTTGGTGCCTTATAGAATCCCAACAGTCCTTTTTTTCCCCGACATTGACTGGTGAGTATACATTGAAAAGGCAAAAAATTTCTTTAGTGTCCAGATTCTGCATTTTCAACAGCAACCAGTGAGTATTACTAGCCTCAAAGATGACTGCAAATTTGTTGGCGTTCCATAGAGTGCCAATCCCTCGCGAGGCACCCCGAGCAGAGATTGCTCTTGCTTCACTTTTGAACCAAAGTTTCTTGCTTGCATGCAGGAAGACTACGTCTTCCAGCTTAGTCTCCTGGACGAGAAGTATATCTGGAGATTCTGTTCTTATTAAGCTTCTCATGGCTTCTTCCTTAACTTTGCTCCCCATACCTCTACAATTCCAGGAGATGACCTTCATTATTTATGTTTCTGATGGGCTCCCTTGGAGCCTTGGGGCTGATTTTTCGACATCCTAGGCTTTGAGGCTAGCAGTTTTTCTAGAGTTGGCTGACTGCCCTGTAGCTTGTCTTTGTAAGTCTCCTGCTCTCTTTTTTCCCTGTCAGTTTTGCGACCTCTTGTGGATCTCCTTACCAAGGTTTGAGACTCTCCTATTTCTCCTTCCTCCTCTGACTCGTCCGTTTCCTGCTCTTCTTCCTCATCTTCTATAGTCATCCCTTTGGGATCTTCAGCACTTGTTCCTTCAAGGGAGGCTGAGGGAGTACCTTTGCTTGGAGAGACTGGTTTTTGGGTCTCGATCTCCTGAATAGCTTCTGTCTGCTGGCTTAACGGATCAAATTTGTTTTCTTGTGCCTTTTTGGGAGGGGGGCGCTGAGCATTAGCCTGAAGAGAGCCTTTTCCAGAGGGTCCTCCCGGTTTTTGTCCTTTATGGTTGATTTTTGCGCGCTTGACTTGATTCCAACCCTCTTCATTCCCTTTCTCTGGCTCTGCGTTGGATGGACAGTTTCTAGCAAAGTGTTCATGAACATGGCATTTCCTGCATTTGAATGGCAACTGCTCATAATCCAGGATCTGCACATGAGACCAGCTGCCGACTTTGATTTTGATTGCCTCTGGGAGACCCACCTCTAGATCTACTTCTACGCAGATTCTAGCACAGTTGCACTGTTCCTTGTTGTTTGCCCGATCTATGAATTTCCCGAGAGTGTTGCCAATGTGTTTCAAGGAATCCCAGTTCCAGCAGTGAACTGGCAGATTTGGGAGCCGAACCCACACCAGGACAGCCTTAGGAACATCGACAGCCGGATCAAAGTTCGGAGTCCATTTGTTCAGATAGAGGCCCTGAGGGCCCATGAAATACGGCCCATTTTGGAAGATCAAATCTTTGTCTTCTTTGGAGGAAAATTCGAAGAGGAAGTACCCTCGCCCAAGAAAGTAAGAAGTAACACTTTGCTTGATCAGAGGAGCCCAGTTCCTGTTGACCCATTGCTCAGTAGTTTTCGGAGAAGGCCAAAGCCCCGTGAATTGGCCAATGAGACCACGATCAGCTAGAGACAAAGCTACTTGGATGGGGGTCTCTGGAGGCAAAGAGATCTCTGGAATATCATCGAACTTCTTAACGAATTTGGATGCTTCGCTTCTTTTCTTCTGGGGCAAACCGGCAAGAAGCTGATTGAAAGCGTCAACGGCAGGAGAAGAAGGCGGCTCCTTGGGAGAACCCTACGTCTCCATAGGATCTGGCCTTAGGCAGGCCGCCACAGGGGCAGCCACGCTGCAGAGAAACCCTAGCGCAGCTCAGAAACGCGCAAAGAGGGCCGGCATCAGTTCTGAGCGAAAAAGACAATGGAGATGGTATGTTATAGTCTGGTAATACCTTGCTATATTGTTACTGTGGTCATATTCTTTATTAAAAATGTATATTTTTTAAAAATTGAAAGGGAAATTGTCAATTAAATCCTGAATATATAAGAAAACTAGAGCAAAATTACCTTAATACATTACAATTTATTAGGGCCCAATACATATATACAGTTAACAATTTGAGTGACCTATACTTACAATCATCCAAGTCATAGAACCCGCACCAGGTCTAAATGCTTTGGAGAGTATGTTGTATAGCAAGAATTTATGGGCAGAATCTTGATACGTTCATATGTGACAAGCATCAAAATTTAATGTAGCGAAGCCTTCCAAGTCGGATGACTTTAAATTGACTGAATTTTTCCAGAGCTTCCACGAAACCATAACCCAAAAGAAACATACAAACCCATCGCTCAACAGGCCTCCTATAGATTACAATGTTTTCCTTAGGGCTGAGGTTGAAACTCAGAACAAAGATTATTTAGATGAACATTAGATTTATATCACCTCGGAAGATCATTATGTCACATATTTATAGAGTTTTGGAGGACTAATGGATACCATAATTTAGGGAAAATATGTGAAGCCGACCTAGATTTTGAGATTGATTTTGATTAAAATTCAAAACTTTAATTTAATTTAAATAAAATTAAAATCTTTATATTTTGATATATAAATTTTTTTGTTGATCCCAAGAATAAGTTTAACCCTTCATCTTAATAATGTTTCTTTTTCATCTAATACCATGGAAGAAATTAACGGGTCCTTCCGATAAACTAAAGTCATTCCATATATCCTCAACCAAATATGATTTAGTTCATGCATCACTCATCTATACCAAATAATTTTACAATGGATTAGGTAATTTTGTCATTAGAATTCATAAAAATTGCAGTGTATTAAATGAAATTATATCATGAACCATATATATTTTTTAAAACCCATATGTAATACAAGTGAAATCATAACCATTGTGAGATAAAGTTAAATCATGATGTGTATAAAGGCAAGATACTCAAAATGCTAGTGGAAAATTATTCACTGGAAAACCCTTAAGTGTAAGTTCATTACCTAATCCCAATAGTGTAATGCCAATAAAAATAACTTTGGAAATAAACCAATGCATGTGACACTTGTTCCTTCAAACCATGAAATGAAATAACAATTGAATGTAATGCTTACGAAAAATGCCTAAAGTGACAAATGAGATTTTAATGACCGATTGTGCCAAGTCAAATGTTATTAGAACACCGATTTTAATGACCGATTGTGCCAGGCAACCTAGAAGCTTTCAAATGAGAATCAATAGAACTACGATTTCAATACATTTTCTGCCTCAGAACCACATAGATGACTCACACGATGGAATTTCATCCCTTAGATTTCAATTTGATGCACATTCGATTAATGATTCCACCGGTCCAATGTTATATCAAACCTGTAATTCCAGCCCTTGGAAACCCTGGCAATATTGTGTGACGTGATTATCGAAGGAATGTGAGCTAAATTGTGAAAATTTACGAGCCTAGAGAAACCAAAGGTTTAATTCTGGTCAAATTTCATGAACTCCACCGACCTCTAAGCATAAATATGCATATTTTAACCAGTAATAATTTATTTCAAAAAAAAAAAGGCATTATCTTTAGGAAATAAGCCAGTCTCGCTACAATCAATGTTTTTAAATTTGGAACCATAAAATATACTGATTTGCAGAAGAAAAAAAATTAACCTGGGGAGTAACCTGACGTGGTTGATTATGAGTCTTGCCCAAGCCTTTCGTGAGTTTTGGGATCCAAATCCTGTCAAAATTGCGTGGGGAAGCTCGGAAACTAGCCCTATCGCCCTGTGCGTGTAGTATGTATATCGAATGTGCTGGGAAGAGTCCAATTGAATGGTCCGTTGGTGTTTACTCTAAGAGACCACCCGAACTTACAATTTGTTGAGGCACAACAACCCTCTATCGAGAAATCTCGCGACCTCGCCTGTTTCACGCAGTATGGCCTGGATCGAGGGTGTGCTGCGCTGCAGGGAGCTTTATCAGGTCAAACACAAAAAGGAAAGGGTCGGTGACAAGGTCACCCACTTCGTTACCGTTCGCAGCTTCCTTCCCGCCAGTACAAGATCTGCAATTGGTCTGGGTGTACAAGATCTGCAATTGATCTGGGTGTGGAGTCGTCGTTGTCCACTTGGTACCATGACACCTTTCTCAAATTGAAACAAGGATTTCTTTTTCTTTTCTTTGATTGTATTTTATAAGTATTACTTTTTTGTATGATATATACGAGTAGTTGAAGGGGGACTCACATTTTCGCCTTAAATATTTTAGAAATTCTAGTTAACGGTCAACTTCAAAATCTTGGGCATCTCAAGGATTTTCACCATAAGAATTGTCAAACTTTAAAATTTTGGGTATCTTATGGTTTTCACAAAAATTCGGCACTTTCACGATAAAAATATTTTTGAAAAAAAAAGTGACTATATTTCATTTTCACCATAAACATGATTCAACACTTCTAATATCTAAATTTAAAAAATAAATAAATAAATACTATATTTTGGTGATAGATGGTTGTTTATGAGTAGTGTAAGGGTCTGAAATTTTTGCCTTAAAAACAATGGAAATTTTAGCACGATTTTGACAAAATTCGGCATAATTTTTTGGAAATTTGGGTGCCCTAAGGGTTTTCACCATCAAAAAAATAATTCAACACTCCCACATTCCCAAAAAAAAAAAAAAAACTATATTCCATTTTCACCATTAAAAAAATAATTTAACACTCCAGTATGGGATTCTTTTGAAAAAAAAGAAATGACTATATTCCCGCAATAAATGGTCGTCTCATTAGACAATTCTGAAATCAATTGTGGCAGTGTTATTATTAGTTGTTATCCATAAATGCAAGCTGACTTAACATACCACCTAAAATTACCTATTGATAGTCCATAAGAGGGTAGGATTTCACTCATGTCTCTTAGTTTTGGACATGTTTCCTTATGTCCAAGGAAGACAAACTCTTAACCAAACAAGAGTAGTTTTACGACATACACCAAACCATATGTGTGTGTGGGGTTTATCGATATGTGTGTGTGTGTGGGGGGGGAAGGGTTTTATTGATACTTTATTTTATTTATTTATTTATTTAATATTATTAAAAGTTACCATGATGGGGGTGGATGAACAAAGAGAAGGGGAGTTCAAGGGGGTGCTCACCATCCCACCAACTCCCATGAATATTACACAAGCAGGCAGCATGGCATGCCACCCTCATGCACCATACGTGCGCCTTCAATGCAATTTAAGATGCTTCGAACCTCTTGATTTATCTCGACCCTTCTTCCTAGTTGTGTGTGTGAGAATTGTATGGGTTATCCATCGTTGCAGGGGAGTTTTACAGACAACCCTGCAAGCCTCATCCTCAATTGTATTGTTGGTAACTGTTATAATGTGTGGCAATCTCTAGTAGGCATTATTCGTTGGAAATCAAGTTTAGATCCACCTAATAGATAAGCCTCCCACAAGCAACAATAATAATGTAAGGGCACAACAATAACAATAGTGGGCTATTACGGGCACAATAATAACAATATGGGGACTACAGGGGTATAACAATAATAATAATGGGGCTACACTAACAACAATAAGAGACTACACTAGTAATATAGGGACCTAACATGCCCCTCTCCTTCAAAAAAGTGTTGTCCTAAATGCTTGAGTAGTTATGGATGCGTATGTATAAAATTCTCATCCTCCCATGTGGAATCTTCAGCGAGTAAGTTCTTCTAGTTGATGAGATACTTTGAAATTGATCGATTTCGTAGCTATCGAGTTCTTGTTTCCGTGACTGCTTCAGGTTCCAATATGATTTTTCCTTCCTCATCAAGTTCTAGCAATATTATTTAAATCGGAAGTTTGTCACCTATAAACTTCTTTAAGCATGAAACATGGAAAACTGGATGCACTCGGGAAGATGCAGGAAGCTCCAATTTGCATGCCATAGTACCAATCTTTTGCAACACCTTGTAAGGACCATAGTACTTTGGAAATAATTTATTATCCTTCTTAGCTTGCTTGAGAGACATTTGTTTGTATGGTTGTAGCCGTAAAAATACCTAGTCACCTACATCAAAAATTCTCTCACTGTGATGTTGATTTGCCTGTTATTTCATTCGATTCTATGCCAAATTTAGGTTATCCTTTAAGAGTTGGAGAACTTGTTGTTGATGGTCGATGTGATCTTCCACTCCTTGAACCTTAGAATTTTATCTTAAATATGATGTGAAGGTATCCATAAAGTGCCATAAATTGTGGGGACTTTCGATTGCCAAATGGCTTTAATTTTCTTAACACCCTCCTGAGATACAATATGACACACATATTCCACCTCTTGTACTCCAAAGAAACATTTGGAGGTTTTTGCATATAATTGTTTCTCCTCCAATAGTTTGAGCACCTTGTCAACATGTTGAGCATGATCCTTCCAAGACCTATTGTAGATTAGTATATCATCAAAAAACACACATTTTCTAAGGAAGGGTTTGAAAATGGAATTCATCAACCCTTGAAATGTAGAAGGTGCATTGGTAAGGCCAAAAGGCATGACCAAAAATTCATAATGTCCCTCATGAGTTCAAAATGTTGTTTTCGAAATGTCTTCAGTATTCATTCTAATTTGATGATATCCTGAACGGAGATCCAACTTGGTGAAAAAAATTTCTCCGTGTAATTCATCAATCACAAGAATGGGAAATTTGTCTTTAATAGTGAGAATATTGAGCTCCCTATAATCCGGACACATACTCCATGATCCATCCTTCTTGTGCACCAATACTACTGGAGCAGAGAAAGAACTTTGACTAGATTGAATTATACAAGCCACTAGCATTTTTGCAATGATACATTCAATTTCGCTCTTTTGGACATAAGGATATCTGTAAGCCATGATGTTTGGAAGAACACTTCCTGGTATCAAATGAATAGCATGATCATGATCATGAATAGATGGGAGTCCTTTGGGAGTTTCAAACACCTTGGAATGATTGTCCAAAACTTTTTGGAGATCTGGAGAAATAGATGATTTTGATGTTGGAACTTCTACTAAGCATAATTGTGCAATTACGCCTCATTGTTCTTTTTTCAGAAGCTTTGTCATGACATTAGAGCTTATCATCTTTCCCAAATTCCCTACGATACCATGTAATTTAACTTCCTTTCCTTCTGAAAAAATTTCAAGAAAAGTTCTTGAAAATTAAAAGCTATCGTCCCCAAAGACTGTAACCATTATACTCCTAGTACAACATCAGCACCACCCATTGGAATGGAAAGCATTGGACTATTCAATACATATTCCCACGTGGTTAGTTTGATATTATGGCACTTTCCAAAGAAATTTATAGTTTCTCTGTTTTCCACCATCACTTGACACTCTGGCGTTAGGTATAGGAAGCAATTCAATTCCTTGGCTACCTTACAACGAATATATTATGGGTACTACCCGAATCAATAAGCATTATTACATTTTTCTTCTTGATATGTCCTTCTATCTTGAGAGTTTGAGGAGTGGTAATTCTTGCCAATGCATTACAGGATATGGTCGAATTCATTTCTTCGTCCTCTAGGGTTGGTTCCTAGTGTATATCCTCTTCTTTTGAAGTTTTTTGTTCCTTTTCTTCCTCCTCTTCACAATCCATGTAAAATAATTTATTCTCAGCACACATATGACCTTTAGTGTATTTAATATCACAACCATAAAAAAGCCCTTTTTCTCTTTTTTCTTCCAATTGTTGTGGTGTCAACCTTGTAGGTCGTGGAAGTAAAGGAGTAACAACACTTCCATCTTTATAGTTGTGAGTGGTAGGTTTCCTTGTTTCCATAATTTTGCTTCCAATTTTTCTTGCCAACTTGAATGCCTTCTCCAATGCATCAGGTTCCCAAAGGCAAACCTCATGTTGGATGTTATCCTTTAGAGTCCCTATCAAGACACCAATCCTATGTTCCTCTGAAATATTATTTACCATTATATTCAATTTTTGGAAGTCCTCAATGTTCTCCATCATTGAACCCTTTTGTTTGAGATTTATCAATTGGCTAAAGAAGGTGTTTCTCTTTGTATCTTCGTAATGTGCTATCATTTCCTCCATAAAAATTGACCAAGTGACCAGTGGTTTATGAGAACAAAGACATCAATACCATACAAACTAATTTTGTTCTAAATATAAATTTGCAATGCGTACCTTTTGTGTGTTTTGCGTATTATGGAGCTCAAATTATTTCTCCATTTGTAGTATCCATGTTATCAGATCCTTACCATAAAACTTCCTCATATCTATCTTTGGAATATGGTGGGTCTTAAATCCAACATTAGAGTCTATGAAATCATGATTAACATTTCTTTTGTTCTCATCCTGAGTTTCCTCTATTACCTTTTTGCCATTAGGAAGCTTTTCTTGTAGCAACTTTGCCAAACATTCCTTCAAACCTTCCATGTCTTTCTTCAAATCTTCCATGTTGCCTTCTATACCATCCATCTTAGCTTCCACGCCATCCATCTCAACTTCCATGCCATTTATATTAGCTTCCACGCCATTCTTCAAACCATCCATCTTAGCTTCCACACCTTTCTTCAAACCATCCATCTTAGCTTCCATTTCATTTTTTGTTACTCTTTGCGAGAGCGAAATTTGTTGCACTTGGTCTCGTAATTTTGATATATCATGTTGCACTTTTTCCTCTTCACGAGTCATAGTAGAGCCTTGAGAGGGCTTAATGGGTGTTTAATTCTTTTTAGGGGGCATTTTAGAACCCAATACTGATATGTATGCTTCAATCTGCCCTTGGAATCACTTCAAATTGATTTTTCAAGCAATACTCATGCAATTTAAAATAAAAATAAAAATACACACATTTTTCTTGCTTTTGAGGAGCTCGATATTGAAACTGATGTATCTTTGTCATTTCGTATCCCCAAGATTTTACCTTTGGTCCTTTAGCAGCCCTCTGAATCTTATTTCCAATTCTACAGGTCCGAACTGATTTGGATTCTTTAAGACAAATTTATGCCCAATATCCCACAATAACCTAATTGTGGACTAGTTCAGTATAGAGAACTTGTACGGTGTCCCATGTGTCACTTTTTCCTCCTTCAGATCTGAAATTAATACATAGGAAACTATATTCTGTGAACTTTCGGCTACTTTTTACAAAATTCCAATTTGATGCTCAAAGAGAGAGTTATGTCGATTTTCCCAAGGTCACCTCTTGGAGACTAAATTCAGGAGCCTGCAAAAACCCTAACTTCCACAGATCATATTTTTGAAAGTGTTGCGAACCAAGATTTGAACCTTTGTAAAAAAAAAAGTTATAGCAAAAATTCCACGATGACCTATTTGAAGCAACGAAACTCTAGAATCCAAAGCTCCGATACCAAATGTTATGAAACCAGCTCACAAAATAGAAGAGAAGAGAGATCAACAACTTATAAATCAACCACTTCTAGGGGGAAACCTCCTTTACATTACATAAATGAGCAATTCTTAGATGATACAAATGACAAAGCCTCCTTTCTATATATAGGAGTCCATGGGGTCATAATATAATCCTAGTTGACCTAACAATAATAATGTAAGGACACAAAAATAACAATAGCAGGCTATTATGGGGCACAATAATAACAATATAGGGATTACAGGGGTACAAAAATAACAATAAGGGGGCTACACTAACAACAACAAGGGACTAGACTATTAATATAGGGACCTAACACATGGCATTGGATAAAGGGCGGGTTTAACATTCTTGTACGATGCAGGAGCCCTCTGATACATCATGTGAAGTTTGTTGGGTCGGGATTATTAGGGTGTTGCATTTGGGGTCTTCCTACGAATTGTATTGTTTTATTATTTACTTTTCCCATAGGCCAAGATAAGACAATTCGAGTATATCCTGAAAATTCATCTTAAAGGATCAGGCGAAAGCCTCGGTAAAGGATTCGGGGAGGAGAGAGTGTTCACACGCGAACTCCTCTTTGATTCCAGAATAGGGACATTTGGGGTGAGCTAAACGTGTTGCCTTCCATTACATACAAATAGGGGAATCAATTGAACTATCGGGATTTCGGACATATCTCAATAGAAAAAGCACTTATATGGTCAATCATTCTACCTCTATTTCCACCATTTTGTTTTTTCATTTATTTATCCATTTTCACTTATATTTTACTTCCATTATTCAGCATTTTCATTCTTGTACTCATATTGGCATTTTACTTGCTTATATTTCATGGACTTATTTACATATATCATTTCCCTCACACATAGTTGATGTACATAGTTTGTTACTGGACTTATCAATAGTTCTTAACATTTATTCATCTATTGTCTCGCAAGCTAAGGCCCTTACTTTCCCTAATTGAATGACCTATTAGACAGCTAATAGTCACATTCTTACCAATAAGACTCTCAGGGATTATCCCGTGACACCAAACTAGTAAGCCTCACTCTAAGATTCAAGCCTAGCAGGAAATCACAACTTACCAGGCCACGACATCTCCAAACACTCAAGCAGATATTCACAAGTTTAACAATATTATCTACCAAGAATGACATTATTTTTCAAACGGTCATCTCATTGGTGAAGTTTCTCATTGGCTCCTAAACACTGGGCATACAAGGGGGAGGATAAATCACTACATGCACTTAGTCACCCTTCATTTACAATTGAAGAATTTATTGGGACAAGTACTCAAGGAAAAGCATGATGATAAAAATGAAATTATCACATTTCTCAATGACCTGCAAAGGAATCAATGGAGGAAGCAAGATCGCCTTTATCTTTTGGAGGCTCACCTAACACACATGGAGAAGAATATTGTAACACCCTCCTCCCATACTTACCCCAGCTAATCGGCCCATCGAGGTAAATATGTGACGAAGAGTTACTATGATGTGATTCAACTCTCCAAGAACAATTAAGGAAGTGGAATCGAAAAATCAAAACCAAATTGACCCTCCTCAAGAGATATAGGAACCGCAGAGGCTAACCAATCACTTTGGTGCACAACCCTTGAGTTAACTTGCTTTTTTATTGAACTAGACCCCCAATTGCTCCCATGAAAAACCATCCATGCGACTGAAATCCTCCGGTTGCTTTCACAACAAGGCCTCCATGCGACTATAATCTTTTTTAGGAAGATTTGTGGTAGCAACCCAAAAATATGAGCCACTTTTCAGGGCTAGGACTTAGGCCTCTACCCATAAATTTATGAAATTTTCAGAAATGATAAATAACAAGAATACAAGGCCTCTAATGAAAAAATTGAATAAGGACCTGACCTAACTCATCCTAACCATGACATACATTTCGTCAAACACATCATAAACATATAATGTACAGGTCATATAAACACATATGAACAGTGTGAGCTCATACTTATATGAGATTCACCAAGGACACCTGATGCCCTCTCACAATAGTTGTATTATCATCTATTAGGTCATACATTCATTAAAAATTCATTTACTAAATAAAACATGATGAGACCAATAACTCAAGTCTATCATAAACCATACTTATAACCAACATATAACCATAATATTAATAACGATAGACCAACCATTAAAGCCACATAATAACAAGTACATTTTCTCATCAAATACAAGAGCAAAGATATCTTATTAACATATGCAAAGGCCAACCAAGTCAAGGACTTCCACGTACCACTTGACGATAGATTGGGCTGAATCGAATTTTTCTTTCAACCAATCACCCATGTGCCATATTCCAAGCATGAATGTGGGACTCACAAAAAAACTAACCATGTTTCTTGGGCTTTACCGCATATCCCACCAAACCGGTCAGGGATTTCTAGGCTCAAAGCAAGCACCAATACAACTAGGATTTACCGTATAACCTGCTAAGGGATTCCTAGACCCAAACAAGAAACATACACTACTAGGATTTACCACAATCCCACCATATGTCGGTCCATGGATCACTAGGACTATAAAAGCATGGATTCATATGGATCTCTCCACCTAAACCGTGAGGAATTTGGCTATCTCCACCCTCTAGGCTTTACTGTATATCCCGCCAATTATTGGTCGAGGATTCCTAAGCCCAACGAGGGTATGAACATCCAGGATTTACCGCAATATCATCTTTACAGGTCCAAGGATTTCTAGGCCTTATGATTCTTCCTAAGACTACCCCACTCAGTTTCGAAACCATCCAACAATCTAGCTCAACCAAGTAAGAGAAAACCCCATCACACCATGGCTATCCAGAAATGGCAAGGTGATCAGGAGCTCAGTTTTATGCTCAAAAATCAAAGTTATCATATTGGCTCGGACCCTGAACTACGCCGTAGTTCTTGCCATTCTAAATCTGGCACACTTCGTTTCACGAAAAATGGTTTATGTATACTTCCGTAAACGAGTTTTGTCCACTTTGCTAAACAGGAAAAATAAGAATAAAAAATGATAGTGAGATGCCTAGTCAGCAGTCTATACTGCTGACGTGGCATGTTGACTGTGCAGGGTCATTTGTTTGGCGCTTTTTTTGGTGAATGGTGAGATGTCAAGTGGCAGCATGGCACTGGTCCAAATTGGGGTGACTTGGTGAAATTTTATTGGTTTGTTTTGGGGCCAACCGTGTGAGGACCCATGGTGTAGCTTGGGGCCACCACGTGGCCCCCCAAGGTTCAAAGGTGGTGTAAATTTTTTGTTCAAAGTCAGGGTTTCGACCCCACAACCTCCCACCACACAGTCACACGCTTTACCGACCCGCCTGTCTGATAGTTCTTAACAATCTATGGAGTCCATTTATATTTAAATTCAATATTGTTATATGGAAAGGGTGAGGTGGGGGGAAACCCCTAGTCCATATGACCATTATGCCACGACCACCGACGGAGCTCCGAACTAATGCAGAGTTTAAGATCTAAACCACGATTACTTAACATTTAAACATGTTTATTAGCGTCTAATCCCATTTTAAATGCAGATTAATAGAAGTGCGAGTTTAGTGCTTAGCCGCACTTAATTAGCATTAAGACTCCCACTTAATATTAATTGTGAATTAACTTGGTGGACCCCTAGATTCGACGGGTTGCCAGTTTTAGTTGTAGTTAGCTAGTTTAGGGCCTGCAATAGTGGGAAAAAATAAAATGCTTATAACTTTTGAAGTTTTCGACCAATTCAGGCTCATAAAGAGGCTAGATGACCATTTTGAGCCATTATGGACTCATTGGAGTAGGCTACAGGAGAAAAAGAGCATTGTAAACAAATCAATTTGACAATTTTAGCATAATATAAAGGCCCAAGCGATGGAAGTTGGACCAAGGAGATGTAGCCCACGAGGGGTGAACTCATTCATCAAATACCTGTGTTAATGTTATGTATGGTGATGTTTTGTACTTTATTTGTTGTTGTTCAGCTCTTGTGTTTATGTTAAATTGTTCCATAAATTGACATGAAAAACACTCATGAGACTTGATAATTTTCAAGAAAACTTGAACCCTTAAGCACACATAAGACATTGAATTTATAATCTGAAAGGGCAATTAGCACAAAAACACTAACATACTCCATTTAGATCGTTTTGGTATCATATCCCAAGTTATTTATGTTTTTTTTTTTTGCAAGAAGGGATCTAATTGTTTGTAATTTTGTGTCATGATTACAAGGTTAAAACTCAAAATAGGAGAAGGGAAGCTAGTTGAGAGCCATGCAGTTGGGTCAAGAGGAAGAAGGGCAAGGTTGCCAAAGTCTTCAACACCAACACATCCTCAAGTTGAAGTTGAGTCTTCAGTGAGCATGTCTCATGAAGGAGAACCTATCATGACAAAAGATGAGAGATTATTCAGGAAGGCATTCTTTGATATGACTAAGATGGTTAAAAGTCTTCTATGAGGAAATGAATGTAAAGATGCAAGGATAGAGTTCAAGGCCTCCAAGAGGAGAGGGTTCACCAGTAGGAGGAGGCCATGGGGATGGTAAGAAGCCACCATTCACTCCACCATCATCCTCACCACCATCTTCACATTCCCCATCATCATCTTCCACTACCACAACTCTTCCATCTGTTCATACACATACTTCAAATGGAGTTGGTAAATCACCCTTACTTAAACTTGATGTTAAATTTGAGCTTCCAATGTATAATGGCAAAGTGAATGCAGAGAAGCTGGATAATTGGATTCGTCGATTGGAGGTTTATTATATAATTCAAAACCTTATTCAAAACCTTCAAGAAGATGACATAAATATTCAATTGGATTCCTTGATAATGGAGGGTTCAACACTTGTATGGTGGGAATAAAAGACACAAGAGGAGATTAAGAAACACGATAATATCTCAATGTCTTGGTCAAATTTTATTGCTGCCATTAAAAGGCAATTCTATCCTCTAGCTTACATGAAAAAATCTATTATGAGTTGGAAAATTTGTAGACAATTGAAAGGTCAAAGTGTGCAAGATTACACTCATGAATTTAGGAGAAGAGCACTTATGTTAGGAGTTGATTTGCATAGCCAAAAAACTTTGTTGAAGTACATATGTGGTTTGCATAGTTACCTGAAACATACCATCCTCATTTTTAATTGCACTAGTTTAGTTGAGGTATGTGTGCAAGCTACACACCTTAAGGCAAGAGGGAAAAATGTACAAGATGACGGTAAAAAGAAACCATTCAAGGGTGGTGAAAATGGAAAGGGTTTCAAGGGTAAAAAAAAGAAGAATGCATCCATTAAGAAACAAGGGGATAAAAACACATGTACTCATTGTTCCAAAGAGGGTCATGAAGAAGCCTACTGTTGGAAACTTCATCCAGAATTGAGGCCTAAGAAATTCAACAATAAGGGGAAACAAAAGACAACTACTACCACACAACAGGATCTTCGATCTAATTAAGAAGACGAGACTAAAATTTTCGCCATGGTCACAAAGGGAAAATAAGCCATATCAATTACTAGTTCCTCAAATTGTCACAATAACACTCCAAGTGAAGAAACAAGAATAAAGTTGTTTCAAAGAGTGCTCTCAAAACATACAAAATTTGACACACTATTTGATAGTGGGTCTCAAGCGAACTTGATCTCTGAAGACTTAGTCAAGAATATGAATCTTGAAACCTTACATCATCATAAGCCATACCCATTGGGTTGGATAACTAAAGATACAAATTTACAAGTTACAAGAAAATGCATTTTCCGGTTTGCAATTACCGCAAACTTTATTGATGAAGTTGAGTTAGATGTTGTATCGCTTGACATATCTGGAATTGTTTTGGGTAGCCCATATCTCTATGATAGGAAAGTAGTCTTCTATCGCCATGAGAACAAGTACCACTTGTTAAAATATGGGGTGGAATATATTGTGAGGGCTCATCGCAAAAATGTAAACCTCTCTTTGGTTAATGTCGGGCAAATGAAGAGACTAGTAAACTGAAGAAAAAACTTTGTTCTTCTCATGATAAAACAAAAGAATGATAAGGATTTTGAATCTTTTGAAGGTTAAGATGATATATTAAAATCTGATTTGTTTGATGTGGTAAGTCAGCATGAAGAGATGTTTCAAGAGCCAAAGGGGTTACCTCCTAAGAGGGGAATCCAACATGGGATACAACTACAATAGGATGTTCCACTCCCTAACATTGGCATGTATCACATGTCAATAATGGAAAGTGAAAAAATCAAGAAGCAAATCCAATAATTTTTGAACAAAGGTATCATTCATCCATCTACCTCGCCATGTGGTTCGCCAATTGTATTGGTACCCAAGAAGGATGGAACATGGCGAGTGTGTTTGGATTTCCGTGCACTCAACAAAATCACGATAAAGAATCATTATCCACTCCCAAGGATTGATGATTTTCTTGATCAATTAAGGTATGCAAAGTATTTCACTAGGTTAGATTTAAGAAGTGGTTATCATCAAGTTAGAATAACTGAAGAGGACATATGGAAGACCACATTTAAAACTAAACAAGGATTGTTTGACTGGCTTGTTATGCCTTTTGGTATTTTCAATGCTCCAGCTACCTTCATGAGAGCTATGAATGATGTATTAAGACCATTTCTAGATGAGTTTGTCATTGTCTACTTAGACGATATTTTTATATTCATCAAATCACGAGAATAACATGTCATACATGTGAACAAGGTGCTTGATGTCTTGAGAAAAGAACAATTGTTTTTGAAGATGCCAAAATGTGAATTTGGTAAAACTTCTTTATTTTATTTGTGACATATTGTTGAAGGAGGTGAGCGTAAGATAGACCCCTCTAAATTTGAGGTCATTGTGAACTGGCCTACACCCAATTCAGTCACGGAGGTAAGAAATTTTCTAGGAGTAGCACAATATTGGAGGAATTTCATTGTTAATTTTTCCTCTATTGCAGCTCCATTACATGCATTGACAAGTGTTAAGAAATTATTCCAGTGGGGAGGTAATTAGAAAAAATAATTTGATGCTTTGAAGAAGAATATCAGTTCAACCCCAATATTAGCATTACCGGACTTTAGCCAACCCTTTAAGATTCAAACAGATGTAAGTGACTATACCATGGGTGCAGTCCTTTTACAACATGGTAAGCCTATTTCATTCCATTCAGAAATGTTTAATGGTGCAGTAATAAATTATCCTACATATGACAAGGAGTTGTATGCATTGGTACAAATTGTGAAGAATTGGAAACATTATTTGATGGGAAAGGAAACCATCATTCATACCAATCACCAAATGTTTGCAATACTTACAATCACAAACCAAATTGCAGCAGTCGAGGCACTTTCGATGGATTGGATTCTTGCAGCAATTCCACTTGGTCATCAGGTATAAGAAAGGTATATACAACAAGGTTGTCGATATGCTTTCTAGGCCTATTATTAATGCAGCTACTTTACTCAATAATACTTCTATTTTACATGAAAGTTACATTAAACAATATGTGTTTGACAATGACTTTCAAGATGTTTATGCAAACTCGAGTCAAGGTCGCCAAGTTGAGGAATTAGAATATCATGTTCACAATAACTTGTTGTATCATTTGGGCAAGCTTTGTATTCCACAGGGTGAGAGAGTGAATGTCATAAGGGAAGAACACACTTCTCTTATTGCGGGACATTTTGGTGTAAGAAAAACAATGGAAAATCTTCAGAGGTATTGTTATTGGCCTCGTATGCTTGAAAGTTTGCCATGTTTTATTAAAGGTTGTTCTTTATATGCAGTCTGTTGGCATTATGATGAAATATGGTGTCCTTGATGGAAACCTACTCGATGAATTTGTCCTTGATGGGAACCTACTTGATGAGTTGCCTTTTGATAAGCAACCTATATGTTAAATATGTCAAAATGAGGTTTCTACAGGTCAATTCAGATGTGACAGAAAAAGGAATTCCAGTTAGTGACAGAGAAATGATAAAGGTAATGTTTCACAATGTATACATAGGTTTGACGAAGGCAATCCGAGTGCGCCCGCAGGTTTGATGAAGGCAACCCGCGTACACATCCAGAATTAGTGTATACGCAGTTTTGATGAAGAGAAGTCATGTATACACGCGAGTACGAAGAAGCCAAGCCGCGTATGTACTTACGCACTCACTTTATAATACCAAGGGTCCTTACCATGGTTTTAACCCACAGTATTGAGCGTTGTGTCGTCTATTTGATTCCGTCAAAAAATACCATCGACACTTGTGTGGTTTTGGCTCATGATATTGGGAAAGGCTCAAGCTATATAAGGAGAAGAAGGTCATAGTGAAAAGTGTGCATGTGTTTGGGTATTGAATGAATACTTCACTCTGAAGTATATCTACATGGAATGGGCTACAGTTTATTGATAGATATAAAATGATAATGCACCTATGAATACAATGATGGATCAAGATATCTAAACTTGAAATGACTATGTATTTGCTTGATCTATTTATGAAATGTTTAGATCTATGATTTGGCGAATGTTTGTTGAAGTGAAGGGTAAGATCTGAGCTGATTATTAATTCTGAAGGGTTTCGAAGTCCTAAAATAGTTGTAGATCTATACGTTGGTTCATATCTGTAAAAGCGCATATATACGCAGGTTCATTTCAGAAAAAGCGCTTTTGGAATCTAGGGTTTTGCTAAAGTATGCAGAAGGATATTTCTGATCAGTTTTTTCTGTATTACTGATGCCTGCCAATCATGTCTTCATACATATATGATTTGTTTGAATATTGATTATGCTGCTAGTTTATTGTGATTAAATATCAGTGGTTGGTTGGCTGATTGATGATTCAATGAATGATTTGATGCAATTATGAGTTTCAGTTTGATGTATGCTATTTGAGCTTAAATGTGTGGATTGGGTACAGTTTGAAAATCTGATGAAAAGAGGCCTACAAGTCGTGTTGTGTTGAAGCTGTTGGATCCAATGTGAAAATTTATGAAACGTGGTCCGCGGTGTTGCTAAGGGTCGAAGCCTTCAGTGAGGGGGTCATAGCTCCCTTCCAGTGGTAGCTGGTAAACAAGATAAGGGGGTTTTAGTTCCCTTCTAGTAGCATATGGAGAACAAGAGAAGGTTACAGCCTTCTGCAGGTGGGTGCCTGCGTGTTTGTATGGGTTTGCGCCAGTACACGATTGTAAGCAATTTTCTTTATAATAAATATTGAAGATAGAGACGACAATAGCGATGGTTTTCTCCCGAATTGGGTTTCCACCTAAAATCTTGGTGTTCATGTGTGTTTCTTATGTGTGATGATTTATTTTGTTCCTACTGCACATGCTTACTGCTTACTAAACATATGATGAATGAATGATGCATTGATCTAAGTAAAGATTTATCTGCATAATAAGATCTATGGACATACGTAAGTTTCATTAAAGATAAGCCACGTGTATATGCTAGTTGGGTTCACTAAAGTCACATATCGGAATCAATAAAGAAAAGTAAAAGATTAGTGGGAGTTATAAGTACTGATTCAACCCCCCCCCCCCCCCCTCAGTATTTTTCCCAACAATTGGTATCAGAGCAGGTCCTTTAGAAGAAGCTTGATTGCTTGAAGGAGATTCGCGCAATGGGAATTGATGAAGGATTATTTTCTATCAAGCCACCATTGTTCAATGTAAGTAATCTATTATTTTGGAAGACACGAACAAGAGGTTATCAGCAAAGTCTTGGAGCAGACATATGGGGCATCATGGAAGGAGGTTACCAATATCCAGCAAATGTTCCTACAGATGCAGCAGAAAGGAAGAGATATGAAATCAATGCAAAAGTTGTCACTGATTTATTAGGAAGTCTGTCAAAAACATAATTTGTCAAAGTTATGCAGCTAAATTCAACAAAGAAAATATGGGACAAGATCATTTAGAGCTATGAAGGTGATGCAAAGGTAAAAAGTGCCAAACTTCAAATTGTTAGAATGCAATATGAAAATTTCAGAATGCATGATGATGAAAATATTACAAGTTTATTCCTAAGATTAGATGAGATTGTGAATTCTACGAGGAATATGGGTGAAGATATAAAAGTCTCAACTTTAGTAGAGAATATATTGAGATATCTAACTCCAATGTTTGAGTCAAAAGTGTCAGCTATTGAAGAAAAGCAGGATCTACAAACTGTTACTGTTATTCAACTACATGGTATCCTAACTGCTTTTGAAATGAGAAAAGGAGGTACCTCACAAGTCAGAGAAGCTGCTTTTAAGGCCTATGCAAAAGGAAAAGAAAAGGAAGTTCTCAAGGAATCAATTTATATATCAGAAGAAGAAGAAGCAAACTTTGTGAGAAGACTTCAACCAGGTGCTAGAAGATTTAGAGGTAAGCTTCCCTTCAAGTGTTTTTGCTGCTAAATGTCCTTATAAAGAAAATCATGATAAAGGAAGGATTTATTATACAAATTAAGATAATGATGGATTGTCAAATGAAGAAGAAGAATATTTTGATCAATATATGCAAGTGCTCATGGCATGTACCATGGATGATGATCATTCCCTAAAAGAAAGGGATCTGGTTATTGAAGAATTGCATAGATCAAGAAATAAAGGATGCTTTCATGGATGTTATTTCTATTGTAACTCATTTGGGAATAAGGCCACCAATTGCAAGTTAATTATGATGAACAGATTTGAGAAATTGGAGAAGTTCCAGCACACAATAAGAAATTTCAAGCAAAGTTGGAAAAAGAAGAAGCATCGGTAAAAAACGTAGGGAATATTTACCCTACTACAGTCATTTGTTTCTAAAGTTTACTTCTCATAATGACTGCAGGAGTAATGTGAGATACATTAAAGGAATCATCAATGTATCATCACAGGGGGAGCAATATGTGGTGATTCCCATGGTTGTTTTGGTAATTATGGTTGTGTTTATTTCTAACATAGAATTTGATGTGACAACAGAAGACAAGTACAGTCTTTATAAATCCAGGGGGAGATGGAGCTGTGAATTTTTCAGTATTTCACTTTTTGTACGTGGGTTGCATGAACTAAAGGCGCGTATACACGCGAGTTCCGCTAGATACAGTAGTGTATATTTTTCTCTGAGAAGAAAAATCGGGAGACGGACTCAAGAACAGTTTCTGATATGCTGCTGGCAGTTATAATTCGCTTGATGTGATGGTTATGTCTGCTGATATGGTATTAAGTTTTGATTATCTACTTGATGAAGATGCTTTCATGAATTGGTTGTTGAAGGTGTTCACAATGCACAGGTTTAGGGGGAGCATTAGCCTTGCTGAGAAGAATGCATTGCTGGCATTATGTTGGTTGTTGAATTATGATCTCTCTCTTGAGATATTTTGGTATTGGCTTTAAAATGTCATATTTTTTATTTAATGTAAAGGTCATGTTGAGACCTATGATGTAAAATTGCCATATTCAATCATGTATGGACTTGTTCAAATGTGTAAACCCACTTGGTTGGGTAGTTGAGTCAAAATATGTAATTCCACTTGGTTGGATCATTGATGTAAGAATGAGTCCTTGGTGTTAGGAAAGGTCATACTTAGTTGATTTATAGAGTCATGTACTTCATTGAAATTTTTTTCTGAAGATTCAACATGAGCTCAAGGGGAGCATGGTCAATTCAATGCATATCAAATCTATAAAGCTCTTCTTTCTTCAAGGAAAGAGAAACCCGTTTTTGGTAACTTGGTGTTTGAATAATGTTTGTGATTGATGTATCTATCAATTGTGGTGATCAAACACCAACATGGTTGCCATCAAGTCCAAAGGGGGAGATTGTTGGCATTATGATGAAATATGTTGTCCTTGATGGCAACCTACTCGATGAATTTGTCCTTGATGGAAAACTACTTGATGAGTTGCCTTTTGATAAGCAAAATATTTGTTAAAGATGTCAAAATGATGTTTCTATAGGTCAGTTCAGATGTGACAGAAAAAGGAATTCCAGTTAGTGACAGAGAAATGATAAAGGTAATGTTTCACAATGTATACGCAGGTTTGATGAAGGCAACCTTAATGTGTCTACTGGTTTGATGAATGAAACCCGCATATGCATCCAGAATTAGTGTATACACATTTTTGATGAAGAGAAGTCGCGTATACACGCGGGTACGAAGAAGCCAAGTCGTGTATGTAATTACGCATTCGCTTTATGATACCAAGGGTCCTTACCTTGGTTTTAGCCCACAATATTGAGTGTTGTGTCGTCTATTTGATTCCGTCCAAAAATACCATAGGCACTTGTGTGGTTTTGGCTCATTGTATTGGGAAAGGCTCAAACTATATAAGGAGAAGAAGATCATAGTGAAACGTGTGCATGTGTTTGGGTATTGAATGAATACTTCACTCTGAAGTATATTTGCATGGAATAGGCTACAGTTTATTGATAGATATAAAATAATAATGCACCTATGAATACAATAATGGATCAGGATCTCTATACCTGAAATGACTATGTATTTGCTTGATCTGTTTATGAAATGTTTAGATATGTGATCTGGCAAATGTTTGCTGAAGTGAAGGGTAAGATCTGAGCTGATTATTAATTCTGAAGAGCTACGTAGTCCTAAAATTGTTGTAAATCTATACGTTGGTTTGTCTCTATAAAAGCGCGTATATACGCAGGTTCGTTTCAGAAAAAAGCGCGTATGGAATCTAGGGTTTTATTGAAGTATGTGGAAGGAAATTTCTAATCAGTTTTGTTGTATTGCTGAAGTCTGTTAATGATGTCTTCATACATATATGAGTTGTTTGAATATTGATTATGTTGCTAGTTGATTTCAGTTAAAATATCATTAGTTGGTTGGTTCACTGATGTTTTAGTGAATGATTTGATACGGCTATGAGTTTCAATTTGATGTACGTTCTTTGAGCTTAAATGTGTGGAGTGGGTCCAGTCTGAAAAATATGATGAAAAGAGGCCTACAAGTTGTGTTGCGTTGAAGTTGTTGGATCCTGTTGTACATTTTTACCCCTGCATTTCAAATTTTGGCCTGTTGCCCCATTCAAACCCATTTTAAATCTTCAATGTGGCTTTAAATCCCGATGCTCCTGCTTAACAAGTGCCATCCCCGTTCAGAAAATATGCTTGGCCAAAGTCTAAAACCCATAACTTAAATATCGGGCCGAGCCCCTAAGAGTTTAGCCCTTCCTGTTTGGAATTCTATATGTCCCTAGCCCGAAAACCGCAAGCCAAAAGGAGAGGGGCTTATCGTTTTATATTTCGGGTTCAATGGCAGTCGTCCGATCAAATTCAATCAACGGAGCGGCGTTTGTTTTATGTGGAGGGCCCCGCGTGCAGAAAACCGGCGGTAAATCCCGCACCACTCCCACCGAGCCGATGGTATTTACCACGGGGGTAGCGATTCCACTAAACATGTGCCGCGTGTCTTTGGTACGGGATCCAAAACCGCTTTCCCCGCGCGTTAAAGTCTGAACAATATCCGGGCAGCGGAATTTGTTTGAACTGTCAGATCTGCTGATCTCAATCCGACGATGAAGATCTTCTAAACTTGCTCTCCCGTTAATTCGTGTCCGGCGTACCCTGTGGCCCACCATCGTGTTGCCCCCATCGACTTCCAGCCGTTGATTTGTGAATCTTAATCCAAAGGCCAACAATCTGTTTCCCCGTCTGTCGATTCCGCTGCCACGTTGTCTTTCCACCAGTCCCCCGTACATCCACGTGTTTTGGTCTCGTGCATCTATAATATTCCCCCACGCCATATATATATATGTGTGTGTGTGTTTATATGTTTTTATTCATATTTGTCGTTATTCCTTCCTCACGTCCAGACTGTGTCACGTAGAAAATCCGCATTTCGTCTATTTGTCAAAACCTCCATTGTTTTTCTTCTGCCACCCTGCGTGTTCCTGTCTCCTGTCCGTGTCCACGACGTCGTCTCCATCTCCACCTCCACACCCCACACCCCTGATTCTAGTTTTTCTAATATGTTCATGGGTTTTGTAGGTTTCAAGGCAATAAGAAGGCGCTTTAATTTATGGTCTCTGTTGCAAAGGCTAAGAGCATGTTGAAGGACGGCATTCTGCTGGTGAAATTTAAAGAAGAAGCCGAGGGTAGGTGTGTGACATGACCATCATTAAAGAAAACGAAGATATGGACCTACAGAACCCTCCAGAGAAATTCGCCCTACATTAAAGATCCAGGATTCAAATCCAAAGTTAAGGGCTGATAGTACAGTACAGAATTGCAAACTATCTCAGGGTTCTTACGGCAGCAGATCTTACTCTCAGCAGAAGGCAGAGCACTGTATATATTTTATTATTTGTGTCTTTTATATAAGGAGATTTTCATCTCCCAGCATTGATTTCTATAGACAGATTGTAAAGCACAGCCATTTATAGTTAGCCATTCATAGAAGAGGGCGCGAATGTTTTCCGCCATTTTTATTCAAATTGAGTCATTAAATGTGCTTCATCTACCTCCTCCTCTAGAATTCTCTATCTTTTCTATAAAGGCCCGAAAAGAAGACATTGTAAGGGTTCCAGATTTCTTTCAGCAAACTGTGCAGTGAAAAGGCTCTAGTATACATTCTGTAATATTTCTGTATGAAGGTTCAGAGCCCGTAGGGTCTCAGTGAGGAGGAGTTATAACTGTAATGAGGATTCTGGTCTTTGGTATCTCACAGTATGTAATTTCTCTTATGTGTTAATACAATATCTCATTTCATGCTATTTATCTTCTCGTATCATGTTCTAGAATGTGAGTGGCTCACTAGTTTGCAGTAAGGATTCATCCTTGTTGGTGCCCTTTCTGGAATTAGTCAAGCGCTTTAAATAGGCCTAGTCATGATATACTGTTCCATGTTCATCTTTTCCATATTTTCTGCTATATTAGTTACTTGAGGAGGGTGCTTTTAAAACGCCATTGTCATATAAGGATTCATAAATTAATATGCCCTTATGCGATTCTGTTGTGTATCTGGGTATCAGTCTCATGTTAACTAATATATTCTTTATGTTTCCTCACTACACTCACTTCCTGATATTTGATTTCTGTGATATATTACTTGAACCGGCCCTCTTTACAGTAAGCTGTCTCTTAACTGTCTGATGCCTTTGTATTGGAGTTTTACATGATGTTCCTACATTATTCTTATCTTTGTGTCAGCTTCTGAGAGAGTTTGGTCCCATTCAAAACTTATTTCCTTGTTTTACAAGAGATAGTAAGTGAGCTTTTGGATTGACAACCCAAGCTATACGAAGAGCTCCTTACTATATTAAGATGTCCTAGGCACTGGTCTATGGCAACTCTAGATTGTCTCTAGGGGGTGAAAAAATCGTCCACAACATATCCAATGGTGTGAAAATTTATGAAACGTGGTCCGCGATGGTGTTGAGGATCAAAGTCTTCAGTGAGGGGGTCGTAGCTCCTTTCCAATGGTTGCTGGTAAATGAGATCAGGGGGCAGTAGCTCCCTTCCAGGAGTGGCTGGTAAACAAGAAGTAGGGGGTCGTAGCTCCCTTCCAGTGGTAGTTGGTAAGCGAGATAAGGGGTTTGGAGATCCCTTCCAGTGGTAGTTGGAGAATGAGAGAAGGTTGCAGCCTTCTGTAGGTGGGTGCCTGTGTGCTGGTATGAGTTTACGACAGTACAATATTGTAAGCAGTTTTTTTTTTATGATAAATATTGAATACTGAGACGACAATAGTGGTGGTTTTCTCCCGACTTGGGTTTCCACCTTAAAACTTGGTGTTCATGTGTGTTGCTTATGTGTGATGATTTATTATGTTCTTACTGTACATGCTTACTACTTACTAAACCTCTGATGAATGAATGATGCACTGATCTAAGTAAATATTTATTTGCATTATAAGATCTCTAGACATACGGAAGTTTCATTAAAGATAAGCCGCGTGTATACACTAGTTGGGTTCAATAAAGTCGCGTATAGAAATAAATAAAGAAAAGTAGAAGATTAGTGTGAGTTATAAATATGGATTCACCCCCTCCCCCCCTCTTAGTATTTTTCCCGACATAGTTAGTAATCCTAGTAATAGGAAGTTATGATTGTACACACCACTCCCAGTTCCTTCATGTCCATGGGAGAGTATCTCCCTTGATTTTGTAGGAGATCTTCCTTTGTCGAAAATAGGTCATGATTATTTGTATGTAGTTGTGGATAGGTTCAGCAAAATGTGTATTTTGATGCCATGTAAAAAGCAAGTTACAACTGAACAAACAACTAATATTTTCTTTCAAAGTGTTTGGGTTCATTTTGGGTTGCCTACATCTGTTGTAAGTGATCGAGATTCTTGATTTGTTGGGAATTTTTGGTCAAGTTTGTGGGACTTGATGGACACTAAGTTGAACAAGAGTACAACCTTTCATCCACAAATAGATGGTAAAACTGAGGTGGTTAATAAAACAATCATTCATCTCCTTAGAGGATATTGTAGCAAGCATCCTATGTTGTGGGATGAACAGTTGCATTAAATTCAACATGCTTATAACCGTGCAAAACATTCTTCTACTCAAACATCGCCATTTGAGGCATTTCTTGGTTACTTACCAAAGTCACCATTGGATTTCATATTGGAAAACATGTAGCTATCGATGGACATAGAGACATAGATAAAGCAAAGAAATCCATTGAGCAAATTCAGTTGATTCATGAAACAATGCAAGAACAGCTAGAGAAAATTTAAGGCAAGTACAAGGCGAGGCATGACAAATATCAGGTGGATCATAAGTTTTAAGTTGGTCATGAAGTGTGGCTTCATATTAGCAAGGAAAGGCTTCAAGGAGAAGGTAAAAAGCTGAAACCAATCCGTTATGGTCTTTTCAAAATTTTGGAAAAGATTGGTAACAATGCCTTCAAGCTTGATTTGCCTTCATACATGCAAATTTATGCAGTTGTTAATGTTGAAAATTTGAGATTGTATGAGCCTCCTTTGATTGAAGATCAAGGAGAGAATGTTCAGTTGCCATCTATTGAATATTTTTCTCTAGATTTCTTTGTTGAGATACAACAAGACATCATACTTGACAGGAGGACAAGGACATTAAGAAGAGAAAGTGTCGACTATCTTCGAGTGGGGCTTAAAGGAACAAATCTGTCAAAGGCCAAATGGATTGAAATTGGTAAGGTTAGGGAATTGTACCCTCACCTATTCAACAACTGAATATGATCTTTTGGGGTCCAAAAGCTTCTAGTGGGCAGGAATGATCAGGGGCTCAGTTTTATGCTCAAAAATAAAAATTATGAGATTGGCTCAGAACTCGAATGATCGTATAGTGCTCACCGTTCTGAATCCGACACACTTCGTTTCATGAAAAATTGTCTCCGTATGATCCCAGAAACAAGTTTTTTTTGCGTTTCTAAAATAAAATAAAATAAATGACAGTCAAATGCCTAGTCAACAGTCCGTACTGTTGACGTGGCATGCTAATTGTGCAGGGTCATTTATTAGGCATTTTCTTTGGCGAATGGCGAGCTGCCAGGTGGCAGCATGGCACTGTTCCGAATTGGGGTGACATGGTGAAGTTTTATTGGTTCATTTTGGGGCCATCGGGTGAGGACACGTGGTGCAGCTTGGGGTTGCCATGTGCCCCCCAAGGTTCAAAGGTGGTGTAAAATATTTGTGTAAAGTCCGGGTGGAGGTGCGTTGGGGTTCGAACCTGCGACCTTCCATCACACAGCAACATGCATTACTAAGTCGCTTGTCCGATAGTTATTTGTTGGACATTGGATAAAACAACACTCCTCATGTGTTTCGCGACATGGACTAACCGCCTTTCATGGATCCTTATCTTTGGCGATGCGATCGTTGACTAACAACTTGCGAGTTTTGGTCTAATGGCAATCGTGATTCCCAACTAGTGGTATCAGAGCATAGGTCACGAGTTCGATACACACCCGACTTGCGTTGGGGGGGAGATTGTTGGACATTGGATAAACCAACGCTCCCCGTGTGTTTCGCGACATGGACTAACCGCCTTTCGTGGATCCTTATCTCTGGCGATGCGATCGTTGACTAACAACCTGCGGGTTTTGGTCTAACGACAATCGTGATTCCCAACATTATTAACTATCTATGGAGTATATTTTAATTTTAATTCAATATTTCTATATGGCGAGGGTAAGGTGGGGACCATCCCCCAGTCCATATGACCATTATGCCACGACCACCGACGAAGCTACGAAGTAATACAAAGTTTAAGATCTAAACCGTGATTAATTAACATTTAAACATGTTTATTATCGCCTAATCCCATTTTAAATGCAATTTAATTTAAGCGAGGGTTTAGCGCTTAACCGCACTTAATTAGCGCTAAGACTCCCACTTAATATTAATTGCGAATTAACTTGGTGGACCCCCAAATTCGGCAGACTGCCATTTTTAGTTGCAGTTAGCTATTTTAGGGCTTGAAATAGTGGGAAAAATTAAAATGGTCATAACTTTTGAAGTTTTCGACCAATTCAGGCTCAGAAAGAGGCTAGATGACCATTTTGAGCCATTTTGGACTCATTGGAGCAGGTTACATGAGTAAAAGAGCATTGAAAATAGTCCAATTTGACAATTTTAGCTTAATATTGAGGCCCAAGCCATGGAAACTAGAGCAAGGAGATTTAGCGCAGAAGGGGTGAACTCCTTCATCAAATACCTGTGTTAATGTTATGTATGGTTATGTTCTTTAATTTTTGTTGTTGTTGTTCAACTCTTGTTTTTATGTTAAATTGTTCCATAAATTGACATGAAAAACCCTCACGAGACTTGTAATTTGCAAGAAAACTTGAACCCTTAAGCGCACATAAGACATTGAATTCATTATCTGAAAGTGTAATTAGCACAACAACACTAACATACTCCACTTAGATCACAAGGCAAGGTACAAAACCACTTTCACACTTGGAAAAACCCATGGCAATGACAACAAGGGAACCAAATACACACATGCAAGTACAATGCATGCCAAAACTAGCAAGTAAATCTGTTACACAGTAATTTGACACCATGCTCATTTTGCCATCCATGATCCTAAAATGCCCCATGACAGATCCTATGTAATGTTTCCACCATGAAGAAATATGTAGGACATCCCTTGAAGATTCAAAGAAAACTGCCTTGGTATATTACTAAAGAAACTTGGTCAAATTCCTAGTGTCCTAGGTCAGCGCTTTTCCTAGAGTCATGCTCGCGCTAATGTCATATTCACAGTTCTTGCTTAGTGTTTCCAACGCCCTTATTTCTTGGACAACTGCGACGATCCCTTTCTGGCAGTGTTCCCTCAAATGGAGGAGAAACTTTGACCTCTAGAAGTTCTAAGGTGGCGAGTTGGTTGTTAAACGGTGGTGATAGAGTCGAGCTCTATGATTTTAGAGCTTTGATCTCATACATGGGGGTTTATCTCTTAGAAAGTAGGCCTTCTTCCTCCTTTCATGGGCTCCCAACCTCTTCTTGCTTCCTATAAATTCATATCCCTCATTCCCATAATGTTAGCTTGGTTGCTCATTGTCGAGCTAGTATGAACTCTCATTCCCTTTGCATCCTCGCATTGTGATAACGCCTAAGTGTTCGGGAGAAGGAATGCTTTAGAGATTCGGTGAAGGACTCAATTTTTTACCAAAGGAGGCCTCCAACATCAAGGCCTGGGTTGTAAGCTCTTCCTTTTATATTTATCAATAAAACATCTAATGTTTTCTTTCTATATTTGTCTAATTGTTTATGCAAATATTCTGGTACTGCTTGATTTGCTAGATAGTTAATTTTTATGATTGTTACGTATTGGATTATGTTTTTTGTTGTCCCTTGATCATTCGAAGGTATTCCTGTTTCATTAGTAACAGGGAGCAAGCTTAAAAGGATTGTTGATCAGGGTCATCATCAACGAATTCAAATGTAGCGTTGGGAAAAAGGTACTTCTATATCTTTTGTTGTCGCATTGTAAATGTTAATTAAGAGAGCTTTGCATTAGAAATTATCTAGTGTTGCTAGACCCACTCTAAGGCTAGAGAGATCGCCTATGTTTGCAGAGGGGATTTATCTTGAAAAAAGAATTGATGACTCAACTGGGGAGATTTAGCCTCTTAGACTTCATTTCTCGAGTTGATCTTTGATCAGTTTGATCGATCACTGAGATCTAAGTATGTTCAGGTCTCTATAGGTTTGCATAGGGTTTGATTTTTAGTTTAGAGTGTCAGGTCTAGGTTCCTTGGTCATCTTTTCTATCATTTATAACTAAGTTGTATATTGCAGTTCATGAATACTTGGTAAACCTTTATGCCTAGCACACCCTTTTTTATTTATTTATTGTTTTTTAATTCTAAAAGTAACTGCCCACAAAAATATCTTACCCATGCAGTTCTATAGCCTCATTATTGCTTGGTAAATTGTGATTTTTTTCACCTCTTCCTTCTTTGATATTTCTTTGAAAGGTCATCGTGGTTGAATCGTCGAATTGGCCTCGTCCCTCCTCTGACGGATCTCAAGAACCTCCTCCTGAGGTCCCTCGGTTTCCAATTAGGCCCCTTGAAGTGCAAGGTGCTGAACTCGAGATTGTCATTAGTTTTCAACCCATTTCATCTCGTCCACCGCCTGACGATTCTCCTTGGACGACATCGAAAGACTCTGAGCCAAAAAGCCCCGAAACGTCTGCACAGTTTATGGTATTTCCTAAAAATCCACTCTTTGATCTTATTGTGGTCTCGCCTCAACATGTTTATAACACTTTTGATCAACCCATAATTCCCTTTCGCGCTTCTCCAATACCATCTCGCTTTATTTGCTGTCGGTTATTTCCTGACGAAATGGAATCCAATGCTGATGATGTTCCATTCGTGAGCGCTACTCAGGGCACTCTTCAGGAAACCACTAGCACCTACATCTTGGAAGTTGATTCATCTATGTTTCCCTATAAAAATGAGTTGTTCGGTTCCACACCTCATGATTCAGGCAGTGGGACTTGAATACCTTCCAGTTAGGTTGCATCTGCACATCCACACGACTATACATCTTTGGGAAAACTTATTTATGGAGCTTCTGGTGCTACATATTTATTCCCTAATCCCGTTTGGTCAACGGGTATTCCTCCATCTGCTGGCCCATTCATTTCAATTGTGGCTGCCATGTTTCAACCTATTGTTCGACCTACATTCACTATTCGCCAAATAACTATTTCGATGAGATCATCTACCCCCCTACTCGCCATCTACAATTACTGCAATTCCACCATTGAGTGGACAATCTATGGTTTCATATGTGCCTAGGGGGCACTCTAATCCTCTTTACGTTCCTCCCTTTTGGGTGGGGGGTATTCGAATTATGGGCTGATTCCCGGGGCAGGACAACCTCACATTCAATATTCGCAAGTTCAACAACCCTTTTAGCAATCGAATGTATCTTATTTGTATGTTAAACAACCTAACATCCCTTATGTGCAATAGTTGAACCTACAATATCAATATGTTCCTCGGCCACACGCATCTCAGAAGTATGTCTGCGAGTGTTGTTGTGACTAACCCTTAGTTTGGTTGTTACACCCAAGCTGGTCTGAATCTCCTTCTCGGTCAATTTGGTCCTCTCCTTAATTAGCCTGGTACTAAATACCAACCATTTCCTCAAGGTCAGTACCAACAACCCCAGTCTGGGCCTCATCTTGGTGCTTAATATCAACATATTCCTCAGCACCAGCTGGCCCAATAAGGGCCTCAGGTTGGACCTTATGTTCAACAAGGACCACAAACTAGACCTCATGTGTAGCAAGGACCTCACCCTGGACCCTACATCCAACAAGGTATGCAACCTCCAATCCAACAGGGGTCTTATCGACAACCCCAACAAGGTCCCTATGTTTAGAAATACTTGTAACAAGGTCATTACCAACAATGGGGGTAGTATGCATATCCAGGACAGAATCTGCCCTATTGGGGGCATAATCCATATCAATGAGGTTGGAACCCCTAACCCTTTCGCCTCATCATCTACCCTTGCCATTCTTGGCTACGTTGGAATTGTCAGATGTGTCAAAGATTATGAATGACCCCATCCAGCATCAGTTGCATTGTCCACCAATTCTAGCTAAAATCCTAGGATATTGTCCAAAAATTGAAGGCAAATATGGGGAAGACCCCCAGACCAATGTTATGACATATTACTTGTGGTTCTATTCTAATTCTTGGGTCGACGATTCTATTCGTCTTCGTCTTTTCCAACAGACTTTGATTGGTAACGCAGCCGAGTGGTATATTGAACTCCCTCGAGGATTTTTCTTCAATTTTAATTCGTTGGATATGGCTTTCCTTACTCACTTCCACTTACATGTCTAGTATGAAACCGACACCCACCTTTTCACCTCATTGAAGCAGTCAACTGCTACTCATATTTCAAATCACATTCACGAATGGCGACGTCACTGTCACCTCAAAAAATTAAAGATCCTTGATCAGTTGTTGATTGAATGGTTTACGAAATCATTCATTACCCGGATTGCTAAAGGTATTTCCATGGGTGGATGTGTCATAGAAGAGGAAGTCGTAGCCAGATCTAAATACCTTGATCTAGTTTATTCCCAATTTGGGACTCTATATGACTTATTTCCTAACGCGCCGCAACCTTCAACTGATCCCGCATCATCTCTGTCTCCTGTGACGTCTCCGGTGGATGGTGTTATTGGGATAGTGGCTCATACTGATAGTAGTGCACCTAAAAATTCTTCAAAGTATAAATCCACTGTTGTTGTTACACCCTCCACTCCTTCAAATAACCAGAAGAATCCTGGTAAAATCTCTGAGGTAAATGTTGTTCAATCTACCGCAGCAGACAAATCCTCGAAAGGTAAGAAAAAGGGTAAAGGCAAGTCCAAATTAGAAAACCCTAAACAGAATTCAAAGAAGTAATATGCTGACGATTCTTCAACACATAAGTCTAAATATCCTTGTTTCATATGTGATGATGATCATTACACCAAGGATTGTCCTCGGCATGCCGAAGTTGTCCATATTCTGAAGGGCACACCCGAGACTTTGGCTGTTTTGAAAGAACCTTTCCCTTTTCAGTGGTCGTAAATAGTAGATCAAGCTCAATCATCTGGAAACTCTCATTTTTTGATGACTTGAACAGAACCTATCACCATCACTACGAGATCAAAAGACTACCCCAATCCATCCAAGGCTCCTATGGAATTTAAAGTTACATATCTCTCGTCCTCTCCATATTGAGAGACCTAGTAGTGACTCCATCATTCAACCAACCCCAAAAGGTGTTCTTCGGAAATCGTCCGATAATCCGAATGTGAGAACTACACAACACTACAATATTGTAGAGGATATGGCTCAAGTGCCTTCAACGATGTTGGCTTTGGAGGTCCTTCAGTTGTGTCCGTCACAGCGGAAGGCACTAATCTCTGCTATTAGAGGGATTGATCTCGTAGATTCTAATCATATTACTTTTGATCTCGAGAATTTCGTTCCCCGCCTCCCATCTCAGGTGGATTTTCCAATTCAAGTTACTATCATGTGAAATAATATTCATCAGATTGTCATTGATGAAGGCGCTTCGACCTGCATCATGTTTGTCACATTATGGAAAGCCATCGACTCTCCCCCATTGAGTTAGTCCCTGAATACCTTGGAAGCTTTCGACAGTAGATGTTCTCGGCCATAAAGTATTCTCAAAGCGTTGCCCATTCTATTGGAGGGGAAAACAGTAACCATGGAAGTTGAAGTGGTAGATGCCAGCCTGAGATATAATCTCCTTCATGGATGCAGTTGGACAAACACTATGGTTTGTGTGGTCTCCACCCTTTTTCATGTCCTCCATTTCCCTCATCAAGGAAATATTGTGACTGTCGATTAGTTGGATTTATTCTCCTATGATTCTTCAACATGCAACATTTCGTATGTTGGGAAGTCCGCTACCCCCTATGAGTACATCGGGTCGGGTCTATTCAAAGACTCATCCCTTATGATGATCCCTTAAATGAGACTCTCCCTGCTGATGAAAGTATCGTGGAGGTAATTTCTCTCGAAGAAAATCTGTGGGATGATGGACATCATCGTTCCTTGTTTCTCCCAATCCCAGGTGACATCTCCGCTTGTCTGGAATCCCATGCTTCATTCGTATAGATTGACCCATTTCAGAATCTGACATTGATTCATGAAGTCACTAGTACATATGGTCAATTTTTCGACACTTTAGTTCTGACAATTTTGACGTATTGAATGAAAGTTCTCCATTTTTATTTTTATTTTTTTTAAATCTCGTCACGCGGTGTCACTCTTATGAGGTCGATGGCGACGTTGTCGCTCTTCCGACACTACGAAAAAGTGTCGCTATTGCAACGCACCCAGCTAGGGTGTCGCAAAAGTGACAGTAATAGAAGAAAACATTTCTATACTGATGTCCATGTTATGTGCATCGGTATACCGACGGATATGAAAATACTGTTGTGGAACGGTCCCTTTCCCTTTGACAAAGTCAAAGTTGACTTGGTCAACTAGCGTCGCAATAGCGACGATTTATTTTAAATATATAAGGCGTGTTGTAAAGATGTTTTCCGACAACCCTATAGTCCTTAATCCCATAATTCCAAACCCCTAACCCATTTAACCCCATATACCCCTAAACCCCTAACCCATTTAACCCCTAAACCCTAAACCTCTAAACCCTTAAACCTAACCCATTTAGCCCCCTAAACCTCTAAACCCCTAAACCCTATACCTTTAAACCCTTAACCCTTAACCCCTAAACCCTTAACCCCCTAAAACCCATAAACCCCTAACCCATTTAACCCCATAAACCCTATACCTCTAAACCCTTAACCCCTGACCCCTTAAACCCTAATTCCCGACCCCTAACCCATTTAACCCCCTAAACACTTAAAACCATAACCCATTTAACCCCTTAAACACTTAAAACCCTAACCCATTTAACCCCCTAAACCCTAACCCCATTAACCCTTAACCCCTAAAATCCTTAAGTGTTAAATCCCCTAACCCCCTAAACCTCTAAACCCCTAACCCATTTAACCCCCTAAACCCTAAACCTCTAACCCCTTAACCCCTAACCCCTTAAACCCTAATTCCCAACCCTAACCTATTTAACCCTCTATACCCCTAACCCACTTAACCCCCTAAACCCTAAACCTCTAAACCCCTAACCCATTTAACCCCTAAACTCTAAACCTCTAAACCCTTAACCCTTAACCCCTAATCGCTTAGCCCCTAACCCATTTAACCCCTAAACCTCTAACCCATTTAACCCCCTAAACCATAAACCTCTAGACCCTTAACCCTTAACCCCTTAAACCCTAATTACCGACACCTAACCCATTTAACCCCCTGAACCCATAACCCCATTAACCCCTAACCCCTAAAATCCTTAACTACTAAATCCACTAACGCCCTAAACCTCTAAACCCCTAACTCATTTAACCCCTTAAACCCTAAACCTCTAACCCCTTAACCCCTAACCCCTTAAACCCTAATTCCCAACCCCTAACCCATTTAACACACTATACCCCTAAACCCATAACCCATTTAACCCCTAAACCCTATACCCCTAAACCCATAACCCATTTAACCCCTAAACCCTAAACCTCTAAACCCCTAACCCATTTAACCTCTAAACCCTTAAACCCTTAACCCCTGACCCATTTAACCCCCTAAACCCCTAAACCCCTAACCCATTTAACCCCTAAACCCTAAACCTCTAAACCCTTAACCCCTAACCCCTTAAACCCTAATTCATGACCCCTAACCCATTTAACCCCTAAATCCTAAACCTCTAAAGCCTTAACCCTAACCCCTCAAACCCTAATTCCTGACCCCTAACCCATTTAACCCCCTAAACCCTAACCCCATTAACCCCTATCCCCTAAAATCCTTAATTGTTAAATCCCCTAACCCCCTAAACCTCTAAACCCCTAACCCATTTAACCCCCTAAACCCTAAACCTCTAACCCCTTAACTCCTTAACCCCTAACCCCTAAAATCCTTAACTGCAAAATCCCCTAACCCCCTAAACCTTAAAACCCCTAACCCATTTAACCCCCTAAACCCTAAACCTCTAACCCTTAATCCCTAACCCATTAAACCATAATTCTCAACCCCTAACCCATTTCCTCCTAAACCCCTAAAACCCTAACCCATTTAATGCCCCAAACCCTAACCCCATTAACCCCTAAAATCCTCAACTGCTAAATCCCCTAACCCCCTAAACCTCTAAACCCGTAACCCATTTAACCCCCTAAACCCTGAATGCATAACCCCTTAAACCCTAATTCCCAATCCCTAACCCATTTAAACCCTATACCCCTAAACCCATAACCTATTTAACCCCCTAAACCCTAAACCTCTAAACCCTTAACCCCTAACCCCTTAAAACCTAATTCTCAACACCTAACCCATTTAACCCTCTAAACCCCTAAAACCTTAACCCATTTAACCCCCTGAACCCTAAACCTCTAAACCCTTAAACCTTTAAACCCCTAACCCCTTAACCCCTAAACCCCTAAACTATTAACGCTTAACCCATAACCCATTAACCCCTCACCCCTAACCCTTAAAATCCTTAACTGCTAAATCCCCTAACCCATAAGCCCCTAATCCCTAGTCCCTTAACCACTAACTCATTTTTCACCAAACCCCTAGTTGTGCCTAAATCTCCTAACCCTTAAACCCCCAATCCCTAATCCCTTAACCACTAACTCATTATTCCCCTAACCCTTAAATGTGCCTAAATCCCTTATCCCTTAACCCTCTAATCCCTAACCCCTTAACCACTAACTCATTATTCCCCTAACCCCAATCCATAATCCCTTAACCACTAACTCATTATTCCCCTAACCCCTGAATGCACCTAAATCCCCTAACCCCTAAGCCTCTAATCCCTAACCCCTTAACCACTAACTCATTATTCCGCTAACCCCTAAACACTAAACCTATAACCCCTAAGCCTCTATTCCCTTAACCGCTAATTATACCATGCTCATGGTGCTTGCTTGAGGCCATACAAGGCTTTTACAAGCTTGCATGCTTTATGTTCCTAACCCTTCACAAAAAAATCCTTTTGGTTAGGACATAAAAACATTCTCTTTCAGATATCCATTCAAGAAAGCATTTTTTACATCCATTTGACAAACTTTCCAACATTTTGAGTTTCTAGGGAAAAGAGCGTCTAGATGGTAGCCCATTTTTCTATGGGGGAAAAAGTCTCCTCATTATTGACCCCTTATTTTTGTGCAAAACCTTTTGCCACAAGCCTAACTTTATTCTTGTCAAGTGAGCCATTTTTTTTATACTTGTTTTTGAAAAATCTTAACGCTTAATTTAGCAAGGGTCCTAGGAGGGGTTCCAAATGGACTACTACTAGATCAAGTGGAAACAATGGTACAAGGACCCACTATGACCTCATTCAATGTCCCCTGCGCTTTATGAACTTTCACTGGTGGGAGGAGTTCGGTATGGGGAAATCACTAGAGTGATGAGATCAATAACGACACACAATGTGATTTACAATGCCTATTCAAAGAAGAGGATCAGATAATAGGTTGTATGTTATAGAAGAAAAAGAAGGACTCTCCTAGAATGCTTGAGGGAAATATGACCTCGGGTTTAGGATTATTCAAAAATGATGAATTCCTAAGATCAAAACTTCCAAAATCCCTCACTTGTGATTGATGTGTTTATACTAGGCTTCAAAGTGAGGTAATGATGACTTGTTCAATGGAAATATTCAATTAAAGTGTGAGCTTTGGGAGAAGCTAGGGTGAATTTCCATGAAAAACTTTTGAGATAAATACTATAAGAGACTAAGGGTTGGGAGATATACCGTGGTAAAGGCTCATCCAATGATCATTTACAGTTAAGATAACAGGTTTTAAATGATGAACTACAAAGTGAAAACCTTCAAGAAATCTCCAAGTCAAAGGAGCTTCAAGGGTTCCCTCTTGGTGTGATAGTTAGGGCATCAATTTATTTGAAATTACACCATCGTATTTTGTTCAAAATTGGAGGATGCCTAGAGCTCTAATCTAGCCTAGGAAGCGATGCCTTGTTTGGGGGCCTTTTTCTCTTTTTACACACCTTATATTTTTATTTTATTTTAGTCTCTAGGCATCATACTATTTTAGAGAAAATAAACCTTTATTCCCACACCTTGCATGTGAGCCTTTTATTGGAAACTCCTCATGATTCAATTCAACCTAGCCATATATGCAAGGTTTATTTTCTTCATGAAGTCAAATTAGACCTAGTTTCATCCACACATGTTAATTATTACAATGAGAAAGGCAATTATTGAGAGGTTATGTAGTCAAAAGGGATTATTATTGGCAAATTTCGTGTTTCAACCATGCAAACAGTGAATAGTCTTGGAGAGGGTGTGTTCAAGGAGGATCATACTAGGCAATGTTTGTATTTCATCCATACAAAAAACAATCAATAGATATATATGGTTACTAAAGGAAAACAACAAGTTACTACAAAGGGGGCACCATACTGAACTATTTCCAGTAGGTTGGAACTTCATAATAAGAAAAAAATAGATATCATGGAGAAGTAGTGCCACAATGTTGTGTTGACTTGTTGCACATACATTTAATGCAATATATTGAGTATTATGTGCTTAAATAACACATATCTTAGGAGACATGTGCCTCACTAAAGATACTTTAAACACATTTGTCAATTAAAGGGAAAACATTAGCTACAAAGTGTTTTGAGCTGATGCGTGCTTTCAACAAACCTAGTTTTGAAACAGAGAAAGTTCACTAGAGAGGAATTGTGACATCTAAAATGATCTAGCACATAGGCCTTTAACCCACAATTTTATCCTCTTGTATTTCATCGATTACATTCTCTCTCTTCCTATAATTTTCTATAAAGGAGAGGTGCAAGTACTCATTCTAGATGGTGGATTTACTTACATAGGTGTCAAGAGCTTCTCATCATGTGCCCTCATCCATTTCATACTCGAGAGCACTTCCACTACATGCGAGAGCTTGATAGGGTAGCCCATGGTATAGTGTCTCTATGATTTACTTTCCAACACTTCATTCACATAACAAATGAATTATAATATACTTATTTTATAGCTCTTTGAGTTCATGTGTTTGTTTTGTATATGTTATCATGCTACAAGGATTATGTTGTCATTAAAATGCACTTATTTGAATTTTACCTTCATATTGGATGGATATTCTTTGTCACTTTTCCATCTAATCACTGGAATTTTAATTAGGAAACCCATCATTGCCCTCTATAATTTAATTTGTAACCAAAGACACCATTGTATATTGGATTATTTTAGATTTATACCCGCACAAATATCTTAAAGTAATCCTTATGAATAAAAATAATTAGTAATAATCCTCATTAATTAATAAGGTTACCTAAATATTGATAAAATCACTAAATGATTAAACAATGACAACAATTATATCACTAGCATATAAGGGTACTTTAAAACATTTTTTTAAGCCAAACTAATATTTTGTCTTAAAATCCTAAATTATCATTTTAACTATTTTAATTGTCTTAAGTTAGAAATTAAGACAATTTGCTCCATTAAGTTAGAAATTAAGACAGTTCGTTCAAAGGGTGGTGGCAAAATTATGAAAAAGCCGAAATTGAACCGATCGGTTGCCTGGTCAAATCTTCTGACCAAAGCATTGTTGCATTTTTTTCCCTCTTGAATTACAAGGACAAGGCCAAAATCGCCTCCTTTCATAAGCCTCTAAGTCCTCTGTAGCTGATAGCAGAGGAAGAGATTATTGCAACTGCAGGAGGAGAGATGACCATGGCAGGGAAGCAAAGGGTTTCAAGAAATAGAGAACTGATAAGGGGAGTAGGTCATTTTTATAGATTGAAAATGTATCACAAAGGAGGTATTTGGGCCCTCAATGAAAATAATGGGGGCATTTTTCCCCAACATGCCAAACAACCGCAAGTGCCCAAATCCGATGAAAAGGCTCCCAAATTCTATCCTGCAGAAGACGTGCCTAAGCTCCTCTTTAACAAGAGGAAGCCCACGCCCACCAAGCTCACGTAAACTAATATTTCTACATTTAAATAAATTTTTACAGTCATTATTCAATACCCATATAAGTGTTTTTAGTAATCTAGGGTTGAGGTTTTAGGGTCAAGTTCTACAATGATTTTTCAATACTTGTATAAGTTTTCACTCTCATTTTTTATGGACATTATTCAATACTCCTATAGACTTGTTAATAATTTATTGTTTAGATCTATTTTTGCAGATACCATTCAGTAATCATTGGGTCCGCATGGTGCTTTTATGTTGTTCTTTCTCTTATGAAATATGCTTTTTAGACTATATAGGTCTAACATTACTCCGGGAACTGTATTGATCCTTCTGGCTGGACTCTTTAAGGGAAAAAAATGTTGTTTTCCTGAAACATATGGAGTCTGGACTTTTGCTTATTACTGGTAACAATGCTTCTTTCATCCCTTGCAAATTTTTGAACTCGTTTTGTTTTTTTTTTTGATAGGTCTTACTTTGATAAGATAAATACTTAATCAACATTATCGGTTTTAAATTCTTTGGGTGATATGATTCAGTTTGGTTGTTTGATTGATTTCACTTTTAACGTCCTTTGAGTTCTACCTGGTCTATTGGACCTCCTTTTGAACAACCGGAATTGAGAGTTGAATTTAATCAGAACTTTGCTACAATTTCATTTAAAATGTAATTTTTGATCTTATAAGAGAGTGGTTCGGGCTTTCAAAACCTTTTTTATTGGGGAAGTAGAAGGAGAATGTTGCCAAAAGAATATATGCAAAATTATAAGTTGCCAATACCGAGAGAAAACTTCCAGATTACCATCCGATCTTGTGCCTCAATGTCAGTTTTCCTTCCAGACCATCTTGGTGGCTTGGTGGAGGCAATTCTCTCTTCCTTCGTTCTTCTCTTTGCATCCTCTATTTCCTCTTTGCCTTAATTTCTAAATTCACTTTCATAATAGCTAGACCCGCTTTAAATTTGAGGATTCTTTCTCCCCATGGACTGTGAGTAAACTTTCTCTTTTCCTTATCCTGCACGGGGTTGCTCCCTTCTGCTGGAAATGTTTTTGGAGTTGCTGCCTTCTAGGAAGTGACCTGTGAAGGTCCTGCTATACTGACTGGCTAGCAGGGTTTGGAGACATTGTAGCAATTCTTCCATGGATACTCCTCTGCCCAATGAAATGTCTTGTTGAGACACTAATAATGTATTCTCGCATAGTGGTATTTGCAAATACCAGGGAATCGTACGGATTAAAGTCTCGGATACCCAATGCAAACTTCTCTATCGTCTTCCTTTAATGTCTGCGACTTTGAGATTCTTGATATCGTATAATCCAATTCTCATAGAAAGAGTGGGCCATGGTATTTTATTCTTCATGTGAAAGGCTGATGACAACCCTATGGTGAGATGATATGAAACTTCTTGCATTACAAGCTTGTCAGTGGTATACCTTGGCAAAATATCCAACGACTTCTGAGCGTCAAACATTATAAGGAAGGCGCCATTTGGTGAGGCAAACCAATATGTGATATTTGATATTTCCTCCATTTCTCCACATGAAATTTAAGGTGGTTCTTCCTCAAAGATCAACTTGTATAGCGGAATGATGAAATGGTCAGTTAGATGTTCCATTACTCCTCAATGGCTACAATTAGAGAGCACTCTGTAGTGGATGTGCATGACAGAGTCTTGTGGTGTCCAAGTCTAGTCCATGCCAGATAATACATTCTGTGCACATAGCACATCGAGTATGTATGCATACATATAGAACCTTACTTTCCCACCCTTGGGAGGATTTCAGGCATGTGCTACATGGGATATCAATTGTCGAGCCAAAGAATCTGACTAGGTAAATGAATTCCCCTTGTTCATAACTTGGTTCAATAAGACTGCCCACCCTTTAAGAAAGGTTTATGTGCTATGCTGACCATATATTCTGCAAGCTAAGATAACCAAGAGATGGTAGGCCCTCCTGAGATACTTTATATTGTATGAATGGGTAGGTGTATGTCGAAACTTTGATGGATCTTTCACCCAACCTCTAACAATGTCTCTTGTGCTCACATAAATTTTGGTGCCATATAAGTATGAGTCCATGAGTGTTACTGACTTGGGAAAAGGATACATAAGTTGATAATCTTCTACCAAAAAAGTAGCAAGCTTATGTCCACTGGCATTGTTCAATGTCATGGTATTCACATCAATTTTTGAAACAATCTAGCTGATGACATCTGTACATGGGAAGATTAGATATCTGCATGAAACCTTGTATAATATCAAGTGCTGAACACTAAGATATACTTGTCGGTCCTATATATATGCCTTGAAATGCCTTGAGTGTCCGCATACACTAGAAAGTCTATTGCTGTTTTCTCAATTGCTTCCCCGAACTGCTTTCAGTGGTATCTTTTGAAGCAGCTCTCTTGGGGGCCATGATAATAATGATTATTGGAGATAAGTGCTCAACAACTATCATACTTGTGGGATAGAGAAGGCACTCATAGCAATCAAATATTGAATTTTGAAAATCTACCTTCAAAACAAGACTAGGCAACAAACCGACAAACTAGTGAGAGGGATTGCACCATTTTCATTAGAAATTAAGGGAGATTGGTTGTGGGAACTACGCATTATGCAATCCCAGCAGCCAAGGATGCATCCTGAGGCTTGAGACTGGTCAATGCACAATTTAGCCTCGACAGTGACTAGGATAGACTGCACATTGCACAGTCTTAGTTTCCAAGGTAGCATACTAAGCCCTGGAACTATGCAATGCATAGTTGGGCCAACCTATACTATGGATTGTGCAGTCTTAGAGGCCAAGCTCTCGGCCTGAGCCTAAGACTTTCACAATGCCTAGCTGGGCAAGGTAAAAAATAACCAAGGAAAAGTGTAGACCTGTCTGGTGAAAGTGTGGGAAACAAGCTTATTTAAGTGATGATGTAATTTTGAGTGCATATCTGAGTAATTATGGATGGGTTAATGTGAATCAAGTGCATAAACTCAACAAATGGAAGGAAAATCAAATATGTGAGGAGAGTTGTTGAAACGGCGACCGTCGGTGCAAAAGCAAGAAAATTGATGCGACACTTGTGAAAGGAAAATAACAATCTGAAACAACACTTATAAAAGCTAATATAAGTTAAAAGGCCATCAATCATGAAGGTAAAAATTCAAAACAACAATCATAGAAACGAAATGAAAAAAGCGATAGAAAAAGCGAAAAAGACAACAAAATAAAAACTCACCCGAAAAGGCAAGGACAACTCCACTGGATGTTCGTTGTTGTCCTCAGGAATGCTAGAGCTCCAATACCGTATGTATAAATGAGATCTAGAGGCCTTAATTAAATATATTTGAGTGAATTAGGGTTTATGACATGCATGCCTAAAATCAAGGAAAAAGCAATACTTGGCAGAAATTTCTAGAAATAACAGCTGTGCCTCCTTCAGGAAACTTTCCATGCACACAATTGGGAAATATTGCACAATTATGGGGAACTGGGAAAATTTTTGGCTCAGTGCATTGCACAGTTTCTGAGCTCAAGGGACGGATTACGCAATTTATGGGCTCGATGTTGGGTTGTCATCCATGACTACGCAGTTTCTGAGATCAAGGAAGAACTGCTAGTCTGGATTACGCAATTCCAATCATCAATTTGGCTTGCCCTCATGGATTCCATAGTTTCTGGAGGAAATCCCAAAATAGTTGTAAGGCCAAGTCAGAAGGTTAGCTTATGTCTTAAAAATATTAGCTAAGGATAAAAACAAGCAAACATAAGCATCGATGAAAAGAATAAGTCTTGATCAACTCATTAATACTTGATGACAATATAAGATAAGCCCCTATGGGTGGTTGTAGCCTCTACAACAGATACTAAAGCAATTTATGCTTGCAACCTTGGAAAACAAAACAAATAAAAGACAAAAAACATCCCTTAACTTTATAGGGTTGATGGATAACCTTATTGTTTGGCCCTCTTATCTACTTATACATTAGATGCATGCACTGAGGATCCCTCTTAGGTAATTTTGGGTAGGTCTAGTTATCTTTAGCTCAAAATTGATCATCACATCTATTGAGGAGATATGATCTGCCGACTTTACTAGCTTCATGAGATTAGGATGAAGGAGCACTTCATCTTCTAGTCTCCCATATATTATGGGTTTAGAGGTTGATTAACTGTCATTTTAGGGAGTCACAAAACTCTCTCTCCACTTTATTTTGTTTTTAAACTTAATATTGTGCCAAAGGATCAAATAACCATTTCATCTTGTAACGTACTTAAGAACCATTGATCTCGAATTTTTAATGGATTTTTGGCTTGATTTATTTTCAGTTTTTTGCTTCGATTTTCAAATTGGGTCCAATCTTCTAATCGAACCTTATTTTTCAAGTTAATTGACTTCCCTCTGAGAATTAAAATTTGGCATTGATATTCAAATTGGGCCTCTTCATTACATTCACTACTAAATTCCCATTCTCAAAATATTTCTATTTTCCAAATTGGATCCCAAATCGTCAAATTTAGTTTTTCCTTCACAGATTCCAAGTTTTTCTTTTTTGGATTTGAGTTATAGTTTATGTTACTTACCTTATGAACTTCACTTCCTTGTCTTGATTTCTATATTGAGACCAATTTTTAAATTGGCCCCCTTTTGTTCTTTGATCACTAGCTTAACTCCTTGACTCTTGAAATGGATTTGATCATCAAATCATGTTGTATTTGTTAGTGTCAGTGTTTGCATCCCATCATCAGTGATAAAAAATCCTCTTTTCATATCATATTAGCATCTCATTCGGAAATTTTTATCATTCCACTAGGTTTGCATTTAAAAATTTAGTCACTAATGGTAGCCCTAGCCCAAAAACACCACTCTTTCTTAAATTTGATTACTTGCTAGCATAATTTCATACCTTGCTGACTATACATCATCCATAAAGACAATGTCATCATGCCATCACATCAGTCATGTTATTATGAAATCTAGTCAATCAAGGTTATCATTAAGTCTTTAGGGTTTTTCAAGGTCTCATTAGAATTTATAGGGTTTTTCAAGGTCCAATAAAACTTCATTTCTATTGCATAAGACCATCAAGTAAAGGGTGGTCCAATAAATTCTCTTCACCATGTGAGGATGATTTGTAAAGATAAATTCTTATTTTAGCATGTGATTTTTATTTTCACTATGTAATTTTATGTCATTCAAAATGTAATAAATTCATGATTCCCAAGCTGCCAACTAAAGGTTCCACATGCCAAAGCATCGAAATGTCAAATCCTAGTGTTCTCTAAGCTCATTAGATGATGAGCTGTCAAAGAAAAAAGTCAAATACAAAGGTATAGTTTCAAAGTGCAAAGTGAATGAAAAGAGGAGAAAGTGGGTCCCAAAGCCCAAAACATCAAATTCACGAAGTATAAAGACCACTAAGACATAAAAAAGAAGCTCATTTTCCATTTCAAATATCAATGTCGCACTCCCTCAACACGAAAAACCAATTTGCAGGGTCAAAACTGGAATTTGTGGATGGTGCTGCATTTTTCAGGGAGGCATTATGTTTTTGGAGGCGGCACTGCGCTTTTGGTAGTTGGTGCTGCGCTTTCTGCTGAGTGGCGTTGCGCTTCTAAGTGAGGCACTACGCTTTTATCCAGTAAGCTTTGAAAGGTTCAAAACTCAAGAAAACTCTTCCAAACCTTCAAAAATTTCTTCTAACACCCTCTAGCAAGTAAGTACATCATGCTTATTACCTCCTCGCACTCCTAAGCATTGATTTCATAATGTTCTTGTTCCTAAGTAAAATTGGCATTTGGTCTAAGTGAAGAAACCCTAATTATATTCCTGATTCCCAATTTGATGCCCTTTAACCCTAAAATCCTTTCCTACATCATTATTAAACCGATCCCTACCCCTACACTACCATTTCTTAGTCCCTAAATTCCTTTCCCCTAAAACCCTAAGTCCTAGGCTTCTAAATTTCCTAGGCAACGACGTCCTTAAACCTATAATTTAATTGTCATTTCCAACTCCCTTGACATTTCAACCTCCTATCACCTCCCAAAGCTCCATAACCCCTGGGCCCCATCTCCCTAAATTTTCCTAGACTTATCCCTATTCCCTAAACCTATCTCCAGTCCCCATTCCCATCCACCTCATCCCTAGGGTTTCTTGGCCACAAAAAATTGTGGATGAAGATATAGACTATATGGAAGAGGAGGATAGACAAGAAGAAAAGGATAGAGAAAAGAGAAGGCCTCACAAAGGAGGAAGAATCCTAAGGCTAGAGCCCACCAATAGAAATGAACTGATGAGCTCTCCTATGACTGTCACTTGTTTTGAGTATGTAGGTTGCCTTGATTTTTGCAACATGATTCAGAGGGTCCAACATCACCCTATGTTGAGTAGGCTTTTCATTTCAAAACTTAAAGACAATCAGGTGACCCTTGCAGGTGTAACCCTAACCTTATCTATATCTATCATTGCTGCTACCACAGGGATTCCAAACATGGGTGAGAGGTGGTTTAAATCCAAATATTTGGAGGATCAGTATTATGAACCATTCATCAAACCAAGGTATATAAATGAGACGAATATGGTCTTCCCTTTTAGCCACCTTCTTGATAGGTACGCCCCCATGATAAAAATCATGTTGAAGTACTTCTCTTGCGAAGGAAGGTTCTCTAGGCTCTACACATACCATATTAGAATTATTATGCACTTCACAAGAGTAAGATTGCTCAATATCCCATACAATCTATTCAGGAGCATAGACAAAATGGCATACATTGTATAAAGGAGAGACTATGACCAACATATGAATATCCTTTTTCACCATTATCTCATCAATATCATTGTCCTCCATCAACTTAACCAGTTGCATATCTCATGGGACACCTTCCTAGCTAATGATATCTTCACAACTCCACAAGCTCAACATGTTGAAGATAAGCCTTCTTCATCTCATCCCAATGATAAACATGCTGAAGATTTTCCTCCTCCATCTCATCCCAATGATAAACATGCTGAAGATTTTCCTCCTCCATCTCATCCTACTGTATCTATTCCTTCATCTCAGCCACAACACCTACTCCATCAGCTCAGCCTACTACACATATTTCACCACCATCATCACCATTTTAGGATCAAGTTGAGTCACCTAGCAGAGTTATGATCAGCAAGCCTAAAAGGGCTGAATTGGGCACATTGGCTAGAACATATCAGATAGGGTACATGCAAGTGTTTGCTCCACGGAAAGTGGAAGGGACCTTGCCTTCTTCATCAGCAAATTAGGTACAAAAGGGTAAACAAAAGTTGATAGAAGAATATGAGCATGAGGAAGCCATGCAAGAGGATGAGGAAACATATTTTGACCTTGTTGACTTGGATGAGCAACATGATTATGAGGCCTCCAATTTGAATATCAAGGAGAAGGATACCAAAATCAGGGATATTCAGACCAACTTAGAGAGATCTAAGTTTGTGATTTCATACTATGAGCAGGAAAATCAACAACTCCAAACCAAGCAGGCAATCATGGAGATGCAACTTCTTAAGGAAAAAAGAGAAGAAAACAAGGCAAAGGATTTTCTTGATGAGGCTTATGAGAGGTATGGTGAAACTAATGATAAATAAGAACAATTTCCAAGAAGGAGACCTAAGAATAGAGGGCTGAAAAGAGCTCTAGAACTAGAGAGGTAAAAAGAGGCTGAACTTGCCAATGAGCTCACTTTAAATGAATTGTTTTCCATCATGGTCATTGAGAACCAGGAGCATTGGCTTGATAGGTCCAACAAGCATATTGAGAAGCTCATGGAGAATGTAAATAATTACAATGATTTACAAAGGAAGATGGACAAACATTACTGTATAAGAAATCAGATTGCAATGTCAAAGATCCAAAAGGCCAAATCAAGAATTGAAACCCTAACCAAGAAAAATGAAGGGGAAAATATTGATATACTTGATGAGGCATCACTCGTTTCCTAACATACCTCATCAACCTCCCATAGAAGAAATTTTGAAGAAATTTGAGCAATTTTGGAAAAATTTGGAAATTTTTGCATTTTTGGCAGTTTTGAACAACCACACTGTCAAAAGCACACTAAGATTTTTCTAGGGACCTATAATGGCCAAAATTAAAGAACCATTGGATTAATAGGGCCAAATACAGTTAGGAAAACAAATTTACAAAAAAAATTTGGGTAACAAAAGCAGTCAAAAAGTAAAAAAAACACCCAAAAAATCACATTTCTACCCTGTTTTGGACACTGGCATTGTGCTTTTGACTAGTATTGTGAGAATAAACTTTTTGAGGATCAAATATTTATAATTTTTGAAATTGAGAATAAATCTAGAAACTAGACATGACAAGATTTCCAATGAGCTATCCTAAGCTCAATTTGGACACTTGGAACCCCCTCAAGAGTGGAGCTGAAGTTGGTGCTGCATTTTTTACACCAGCATTGCGCTTTTACAAATTTTATGAGTTTGCTGATATTTCCAAATTTTCTGATTTTTTTTTCATTTTCACCTTGGAAAATGGTGTTTTTACCAATGTAATTCATCGATGTAAATTTAATTATCATGTTGTTGAGTTACCTAGGGTAAATACATTAGGTAAAAACTCTTGATGAGATGTAATGAATCAATTTCCAAAAAGTGAGGGATGAGTGAGTTTGACCTCCCTGCACTCTAGGTTTTAGTTCATTTTTTGGTGGAACTGGTCCTCCAATCATGGATTCTACCCCTGAGGTTGGGAGAAGTTGTTTTGAGGTCTATTTGTACTTTTTGACTCATTTCAGAGGTTGGATGTTGTTGCATTGACCAGAGACTCTAGTGTAATCAATATCTGGCAGGAATTTAATGAAAAAGTTGCAACTATTTCTTTAGGATACCTGTGGTATGGAAATTTAGCATAGTTTCTTATTATGTCAAATATGTATGAATTTTTTGTCTTCATGATCCATTTCATCTCTATTATATGTTGATTTTCAAGTTGATAAGCAGAATACATCTCTCATGCTTTGTTTTGGGAAAATCTTCATAATTTGTTCATTTTCTTCAGTTTATAAAGAATACATGCTTTGCCTTACCCTTTATAGCTCCTCATTAGTATGATCCATCTCACCCTAAAATCCTAAAGTGTTAGCCTTCCTACCTATCTTTCCCCATTGAATGTACTGCAATCCTAATATTATTTGCCCTGACCTAGCCTCTTTGACCTAATTCACCCATCCAGCAAAAACAATTGAAACAAACAAACCCCTGTACTCATACCTAGCCTAAAGCCCTAATTCATCCAGCCCTCTTGGCTGTGAATTTTTGGAGACAGCCCTCTCTGGTTTGGTAGGGCTAGCTACCAAGCTAAAAGATTGGTTTTTGGTTACCTCTTTTTGGACTCTTTCTCAGCCTCAGAGATCCGGTGGAGTGATAACAATATTTACTATGAATTTACTTATTTTTATCCTTGAAAATCCACCCAAATTTTGAATGATTGCTTTGTTGACAGGCCAAAATTATCCTCAAATTCCCAATTAGACCATACATTGTTTGGGTTAGGAGTCCCATCCGATATGTGGGCTCAACTGCCACATGTTTGTTTTTGTTTTGGATGGAATGAGTGAGAAAAAAGAATTCTTGATAAAGCTTTGACAGACAACAAGTTAGAAAACCTTTATGAAATGCTTCAAATAATGTAAACACAAAATATATCAACAGATAAGTAAGTTGACAAGAATATTATAGAAAGAAATGTAACAAGATTTAATTAAGATGCATAGACATAAGAGTAAATTCATTATGATTCATGAATTCGTTCTCAACTAATAACGAAACCCAAAAACATGAATCAACAAGAAAATATGAATAAGATGTTAGTCTCGAATTAACAAAATATCTCATCAATTCTTAACATAGTCACATACAATTGAATCATCACAACAGTAATCTCATAATTTAAAAAAAAAAAACATGAGTGAATTACTTATTGTGGCACAAGAGAGCTTCTCAGAATTAAACAGATATATCCAATGCACCATTACATAAAGCATTCATGAAATCCAAGAGTGGAAGTGATAGGTTATTGTTTGATCTCTCAAAATAATGCATAAGCTTTCCTCTAACTAGGTGCTCAAAGGAGTTCAAAACTAAAAGCCATTTCTACTAATGGCCATGAGGGTATATTTATGGAAAGTGGGGTGAATCTTCACCTCCCATGACCTTTCAACTTCCCTTGTGAATCTTCACTTTCCATGTGACTTTTCATATTCATAATGTATTCATGGAACTAATTTCATGATGGCCAAAGATGAAGCCTTAACTTGTAGCTCTTGTGTCAAGTAGGCATGCCACGTTTTATACTTAGAGAAAATGGATCTAATTTAATTTGAGAATGCCCTCTCGAATCTCATTTCACATTCGAGAGAATCTAACAACAGTGCCTTTATGATCCAAAGGCATTTAGAGCTTAGTATGCAATTTTTCCAACTCCATAATATAATTTACAATTGCTTCTTTTGTAGGTTCCAAATCATTTGTGCAGTGGCTCGCTTCATTACATTTGACAGTCCTTAGATATATTGAATTTCTTTCCCAAGCCTTATTACTCTTGGTGCACAAATGGAAGTTATCTTGTGCGAATTAACAGGGGACTCTAATGTGTTGTGAAGTGACTGATATGTGTTCAATGTTCTGGTCATATCCCTTCCCAAATTTTCATGCGATTGCAATGACATTCTAACTTTTACCTTGTTCCATTCCATACCCATTATATCTTTTCCTGATTATCTGGTCAGTGCATCTGAGTACTCCATCCTCCATCCATATATGAAATCTACTACTATTAGGGCCTGTATTACTAATGCTCCTTTTCCTATGAGTTATTCTTGCATCTACGGTAATGAAGATATGACCTTATGGAGGATAATTATTTCATCATAAACTCACCTCATGACCTCTTCCAATACATTTATTTCCTCTAAGGTTGTTGCTCATAAATCCTCCTTGTGGGAACTTGTAGGTAAAAAAGTCTAGATCTTCACACGTAACTCTTCATCCTCTTGCTATGAAATTACCAATTTATATTTCAACTCTTTCACTTCATTCACCAAATGTTCCAAATTATTTTTAGTGGCAGCAGAGAAATTAACTCTTATAGAATATATTTCTATTGGGTTGGTTGTAGTGTCCATCATTGTTTCCTGTTTTGGAATGACTGGTATCCTCTTTCTTGGTTCTCTTGTTAGGTACTTCCACCTTTCTTGAAATATCCAATCTTTTAATTGATCAAATCTAAAGCTCAAGATGCCCAATACCTAATAATATTATTCAAATGTGATTCCCATTTCTTCAAGAGGGAAATGCCTACTAGTGATAGGTGTGGGAGAAGTGACACCTAGAGGAGGTAGTAGGGCTTCTGCTTCCTTGTGTGCTATCTCTTTCAATCTGGATTCCTTTGCTTCCTTTTCTACTAATTCTTTGGGAATATTTTCCTCTTCAAGTTTTCTAGCCATTTCTTCTTCTTTATTCCTCGCTTCTTCTTCTTGTCTCTTCTTCATTTCCTCCTCCTGTTTCCTTTTTGATTCCTCATCTTTTCTCTTTCTTGTTGACACTTGCTACTTATTTTTCTTGTTTTCTTCCTCTTCTTTAGTTGTAGCCTCTCTCATAATCCTCCATTTCTTTATTTTTTTGTTCTTACCTTATCCCTTTTCCTATTTCCTTTTCAATGTGACTTTCCTCTCTCCAGTATCCATACTTTGTTGTGATTTTTCTTCTGAGAGCTCAAGGTTATTTGTAGGCTTAGAGTTTCCAATCCCTTTGGTTGCCTCAACTTCTTTTGTGGTGATAAAGACGTATTTCACTTTGTTTTCATCTTACAAAATGATTGGTATGTATGACCAACCATAATTGATTGATTTTCAATGTTGAGTGGAGATACCTCTTGACTCAAAACTGTGAAAATAAACTTCACCAAACTTGAAGCATTATAACTCTTTAGCTTCAGATTCTACCTCTGTAAAATTTTTGACACAATAGGCTCCTATTCATAAAGGGGAGGTAGGCCATGGAGCTTTATTCAGTTATCAACATGTTGGTAAATCTTGACGTAAGCTTATATGCCACCTCTTGCAATACTATTTTGTCTGTGACAAATAGAGGCAGTTGATGAGGACCTTTATAAGCTCAAAATACTCTTATGTATGCTGAGTCTATAGGAGTAAACTAATTAGCAACATACTTGTTCTATCTTACATGAAAGGTGGTTATGTATCAAGGAGTTTCTAATATACAAATGAAATAGAGTTCTCAATGATCGGAGAATGCATTCCTCCATAACCAGTATACCACAAGAACTTGCAATAGATATGCATGGGTGGAATGCCGTTAGAGAAGTTCCACTTCCATCCCAATGCCTCAAACTCACTTATAGTGCATATGAAATCTAAAAATTAAAATGACATGGAAAACTCAGGTTGCTATGATTTAGATGTATGTTTGGCCCTTTTAACATTAGCCTTCATAGAATATGCCATGACATCTTCCTAATTGAAAACAACTCCTTCCTTGGCACATGTATATATCATTGGCACCCAATTTTCTTCAAATAATTATGCATCTTGTCTCCCATATATCTTGCAACACATCGCTACCAAAATTTGATATAATTTTCCCAATATATTTCATTTGTAAACCCCATCATCTCGTTGTTTAAACTTGCTAGTCTCCTGCCACCAAGTTTTTCAGTATATCCTTAGTTTCTATAGGGATGCTGCAATACCATTTTACATTAAGGAAGAAATGATGCTTCATAATCTTATAATACTCAATGAAATAATATTGTAGGTATGTTGCTAATGGTACACCATGAACATTCCTGAGTGTCATATGATTCTCATCAATGTATTGAATAATCCATTCAATCATCTTGGCACATGGAAGAGCGGCGAGATGTGTTGCTAACTTATGAAACCATGATTTTTCTAATATCGATATAAAATGCCCAATGTCCTCATATTCAGATACCTCTTTCTTGGAAAATGTGTGTTATATGCTTGTTCATGTCGTTGGTGTTGGTTTATCCACATAGAAGTGAGTATAAGTGTAGGTAGGCCTACTCTAATAATGGGGCTTTCAACAATTCCTTCAATGTTACTTTCAATCATCTCCATATCAGTCATTTTCCTAATGTCTGGAGTTATTTCTCTTGTTGATGAGGCATGCTGAAACACTTGAGGTCAATAACACCTGAAATTTTGAATACATTAATAATAACACAAAAATATTAGGCAAGTAAAAGCAAATTGTTGCATTTTGTGTGTGACGCAGATTTTGTCAACAAGGAGTGATAGGCTATTTCGCATGTTGCTGAGACAAATTGCGATAAGGGAAAATAAAAAAATAGAGAAGGTTATCAATAATTGATGAGGTAACTTACGTTAGAAGCAAGTTCTATCACAATAAACATAGACAAGGTGCAACGAGGTGGGTTAAGAGGTTATCAATGGTAGAAAGATGGGTTGCAAGAAAAAATGGTTTAGTTGTGTTGTTATCATAGGATGGGTGAAGTATGCCTATTTTCTAAGGCTTCACCATTGTGAAAGGGTGATAAATGGTTTGCAACGCTACGTCTAAGGACTTCTTATGTTTGTGAGAAAATTACTAAGTATGGGATGAGGGAAAGTTTTGGCAGTAGGGGTGGAACATCCCTGGTTAAAAATCCATGTAAAAAAATATAAGACCATGGTCATGGGACATGTATCCCAAGCTGAATGGTGGGAAAAAAACCTAGTGGATGTTTATTTCAGTTTATTCTGGCTAAGGAAATTGGAAAAGGCAATGGCAAAGGCTTTGGAAAGGAAAAGTGGCAATAATTGGTATTTTATTCCTGAAAATAAATGAAAATAGGAGAAAAGGAAGGTGAAAGGTCACAAGTTGCATGTGAGGAGGAAATTGAAGGAAAATAATGGAAAATGAAGAAAATAGAGACCTCATTAATAAAAAGGCTTATGAGGATCAGTTGGTAGACCTTTTTTTTAGTTCAGTTTTTGGAGCTCTCATTTTCTCTCTCTCTCTCATACTCTTGGGCACTTAGAGTTCTCTTGGAGCACTCTTAGAGGAGTGTGGCATAATTGAGATTTAGACAAGAAGGCAAAGGAGAAGAAGGAAAATGCAGAGGACATCGGGATCAGCAGCTACAATGAGTTTTGCTTGTAGGTACCAAGTTGCATGTATGATTTACTTACTAATTTTTGCATGCATGTGGTTTCCTGGTTATTATTTTTCAATGGCATGGAGGATTGCTTGGATTGATAGCAGTTTTTCCTAGCCTTTCCATTTCCTGGATATTCGTGGTGTTTTGGGAGTCGTTCCTTTTGTTTTCCGGTTGGTTCTCATGTTCCTTTAGATGTGGATCGAGTTATTAGTTCCTAGATCCTTGGTTAGACAAATGCTCGAGAGCCCTTTAACAACTTGGGTTGATTTATTAGTCGTGGAAGCTTGGTTATAAAAACACTTTGGAAACCTTGGTGGGTTGAGTTACTAGTCTTGGAGACTTGGTTAGACAAAAGCTCTAGAGCTCGGAAACAACTGTGGGTTGAGTTACTAGTCCTGGAGCCTTGGCTGGAAGAAACACTCTCGAGCCCTAGACAACTTGGGTAGAGACCAATAGGGTGATGGTTAGTGATGTCCGACCGTGAGGTGGAATCAATGGATGACGGTTGAGGTGGTTTGGCCTCTGGAAGATCTGGTTCGATTTTGTTGGATTTGTTTCATGAGATCCCGCATTTATGCTTGGAATATGGCACGAGGGTGATTGGATGAAAGAAAGATATGGTTCAACAAATATATGGTCGAGTGGTTTGTTGAAGTCCCGAACCTAGTTGGCCTTTGCATTTATTATTAAGAGCTTATTCTACTTGGTATTTCATGTGTAAGTGTATTGGTTTATAAGTGGATATTATTGTTGATGTATCCTTGTTAATATTTATGTTGTTTATATGTTGGTTATGAGTATGTTTTATGAAAATGATGATGTATGGCTCTCAGTTTGTTTTGTTTTGTAAATGAATGAACAATTAATATATGCCCTAATAGATAATATTGTAGTTGATTTGATAAGGCATCAATGCTTCTTAACGATTTTTAGATAAGTATGAGACCCCTATACTCAAATATGTTGTTATAACCTATAGGATGCATATTTGGGAGATGTTTGAAAAAATGTCTATCATGGCTAGTAAAGGTCCAGTCAAGTCCTTGATCAACTTTGTTATAAAAAAAATTATCTTTGTGTATTTTATTAGTTCTAGAAGTTTCATGAGTTTCTAGGCAGTGACTGGGTCCTAACCCTAGAAAATAGCCTTAAATATCGCAATCATTGGCATAGAACTAGCAAAAAAAGGCTACAGTTGCACTCAAGTAGGCTCATGGGAGCGACTGGGGCCCTCAGTTGCTTGGAGGGCTTGGAAAGGGAATGATTGGGGCTCTAAGTCAGGAATTTTTTTGGGTTCCTTCAGGGGTTGGTCAAATGGAAGGGTGGGTTGGCTCTTGAAGGTTCTGTAGCATGTTTAGAAGGTTAGTTTGGTTGCGTTCCATTGGTTCCACTTCCTTAAGGTAACCTAGGAGGTTGAATCACATCATCATGGCCTCTCGTCACATGTTTAACCCGGTGGACTGGTTAGCTTGGGTAAATGTGGGAGGAGGGTGTTACAGAATGGTATCAGAGCATGGTTTCATTCTCTTTGGGTGGTGTCTAGTTTCGAGTATCTTATGTGATATCTGATAACAAAGAGTGGTATCGGGGCATGGTTCACCCCTTGGAATGGATGGTTGGTGTGTGTTGGTCATGCATTCACGTCGATTGCATATGTGTTGGTTATGCTTGTGGTCCATGTGTGTGTTGCATATGCATGGGATTGGACATAGTTGCAATGGTGTCACCATGTGAAAGTTGATGGTGTTGTTGATTGGATGTGGTCTTCATGAGTGTATGTCGGTTATGCATTTGTTATGCATGTAAGTGTCTATAATTTTTTTTTCATGCATTGTTATGGTTATGGTTATGCATGCATAATAGGTTAGATATTCATTGTGAGGTCATTGTATGTAGTTACGTTGTCCTGATGTTGTTGATAAGATATGATGCTGATAGGTTGGCTAAGATAGAGCAAGAGATGCAGATCATCAAAGAGAGGTTGCAACACTGGACGTCTGAGTAAGAGCAGATCGTCATACATGTTTTTCTGGTGGGAATGTAGGTATGTTGGTGAATGGTTGTTATAAGCATGAGGGTTATGTACATGCTTGTCATTTTATTATTGTTGTGGTTACATGCATGATAGATGCTAGTTGGTAAGTGAAGTCATATGCACATGTGTCATATAGTCATGCATGGTAGTAACTTGTTGTTATATGAATTTTTGTTGTTTTTTTATGTTAGTTATCTTGATGATTATGTGATATGTTAATTTGTTGTTGTTATATGATAGTTAAATTGATGATTATGGTATATGTTGTTGATGATTATGTTATATGTTAACTTGTTGTTGTTACATGTTAGTTAACTTGATGATTAGGGTCATTGCATTAAGATCTTGATGTTATACATATCATGTTGATCTAGATTAGTTTGTGTCGATGGTTATGGTTGTGACATTTAGGTATGAGATGATATATTTGTGATGTTGTGTCGTATTAATATAGACTGAATTGTGCATATGTGATAGCCTCCCCTAAGATACATTGAGGTAGGAGTTTGATTATGTCACCAATTTGGTTTATCTAGCATGGTATGTTCCCAAGTTGGTTAAATGTTTGATTAATTGCATGATATGAGTATGTTTCTGTAATATTGCATGAAGGAATGATTTTATGCTTGTACTAACACGTTATGTGTTTAGATAACTAATATGTACTTGAGTGCAAGTGAGTGCCAGTTGTAGTGTTATGATTTATGAGTATGAGTTGACTGTTGCTTATGACATGGTTGGTAGTCTTTAAAGGTTAGTTTCAATTACTAGATATGTTGTCTTGATCTTGGAAACATGTGGCTAACATGTGTGACCCGTTGCATGGAAATATGCTTGGCATTAGTGTGACAAGGTAGTAGTTGATTTGTTTATATAACTAATAGTTGGGTGATGTGATAGTGCATAGTAAGACTTAATTGCAGCAAGGAAAAGGTAAAATAAAGGAATTGGGTGAAAATTCCTTTGGCTATGTTTGGAAACAACAATTACAAACGAATGAGTGATTTGAATACATGAAGTCTTCTTAACCTTGATTTTGTTTGACATTATGTGGATATGTGTTATATTCCTGTACATGTATTTGATAGGTATAACAACTAGGTTCGAGTTATGGATGGTTTCGTCAAGGGAAATGGAGTCCTTTGAGAGATGGCATGGACGTGTTAAGTTACAAGGAAACCTACTTGACACACCAATGTAAGGTAATCGATATATTGTAATATTTATTTATACACTGATAGCTATGCGTTTATGACAATATGATGAAGGGAATTGCATGGCAAAAGAGACTGCTATGAAATCTTGAAGAAGGCTCAAGTTGAGATTTCCCTTGGAGTCATTAGGAACCCATGGGGATCCAATCATCGTGTATGATTGCTAGTCTTATGATTTTGGTATTTTGTGATTTGTTTTGCTTGATTGTGGTTTTGTTTATGTCTAGTGTATAACGATGCCACTTGGTTTGTGGTGTCCTATTGTTATTTGTTTTTCATGGTTTTCTTGTTGTTTGTTTCTTTTTCTTGCCTTTTATGTTTTGGGAGTCTTGGGAATCAGTTTGGGAAAGATGAAAGTTAATGAATCTCAAGAAGGGTTGAATGGAACCTAATAGATAATATAAGACTTGGATGAAGCCCGATTCATGTATAAGGGCAACGAAAGGTAAGAATATGACAACTGGTTGGACTGGTTGGGTCCATTATGGTAAATGGACAGTGGAAGTATAAACACGAGAAAGGTAAAGTAAATGGATTTGAGGCGTCAGATGCCTTGTATATGTTGGAAAATGTTGTTCTCAATGTTGTGCATGTTGTGCATGGATAAAGGGTGTTCTCTTAACCTTGACCTTATGTTATATGGTAATTATGTCGTGATCATGATTATGATGATGCTTATATATGTATACATGTACGTATGTATGTATGATGTGTATGATAGGGTTGTCATGGATCATGATTGTTTAATGCTAATGTTTATATGTGTGTATGTATGTCGTTGTATGACAGGATCATGACTGTTTTATGTTAATGATTATAATATGTGTCACTATCTGAAACAGTTGTTAGGGATCATTCTTGTGGAGAAATGATTTCTTATGTAGGTGAATGGATTGAAGAGGTTCTTAGTGTCAAGAGGAATAAAAGTGGGAAGAGTAGCCCTGAAAAATTTATGAGGATAATATCATGTGGATATGAGTTTATATTATGTGTTTATACTATGCCTATGTTTTGGATAGGTAATGCTGGGAGATACATCAGCAGAATGAAAACAGGGTGATCTGCGACATGTTAGGATAAACATGGATGGCAGAGAGACACTGGGATCAAGGTTGCTTGGTAGATGCAGTGTGGTTTTTGATGTGTAATGCTATTGTTGTGTATATGTTGTGCATATTGTACATTCAATGATTGTACCTATGGTGTGGTGTTCTTGTTGTATATATGATATTGTGTGCATATTACATATGTAATGCTGGGTATAGATGATGATATGTACATGTTGGATATGCGGTGTTGCATACATATTGTATTGTGTGCATGCTGGATATGCGGTGTTGTGTGCATTTGGTGTTGTGCACATGTTGGACATGCAGTGTTGTGCAGATATGGTGCTATGTACATGTTGTATATGCAATGCTATGTAGATATGGTGTTGTGTGCATGTTATACATGTGGTGCTATGTACATTAGTGTTGTGTGCATGATCGTACATGTGGTGTTGTGTGCATGCGGTGTTGTGTACATATTGTACATGTGGTGTTGTGTACATGACGTGCATGTGGCGTTGTGTACATGTAGTTTCGTGTACATGTTGTGCATGTGGTGCTATGTACATGTGGTATTGTGTACACATTTTACAAGTAGCGCAGAGTACATGTGGTAATGTGTACATGTTGTGTAGGTGGTGCCATGTACGTGTGATGTTGCACACACATTGTGTAGGTGGTGTTATGTACAGGTGGTATTGTGTACATGTTGTACATATGGTACTAGTGTACATGTGGTATTGTGTGCATGTCGTACATGCTGTGTTGCGGGCATGCAGTACTATGTATGTGCATTGTGTAGTCGTGGTATTGTAACTTGTGTATTCATTGTGTTGTGCTCTGTGTACATATATGTATTTTGTTGTGCACCTGATGTAGGTGTATGTGTTGTGTTGTACATCTAGTGTAGGTGCATGTGTTGTGTTGTACACCAAATGTAGGTGTATGCATTGTGTGGTGTTATGCACCATGTGTGGATGTACGTGTTGTGATGTACACTGTGTGTATGTGTACGTGATTGAAGAGAAGCAAAGGAACTGGGTGCTTTATTGGTGTGACAACTGATCCACTGTGTGTACAGAAAGGACAAAGGCAGAAGCAAAGGACCCATTGGAGGATAAGTATTGTTATTTTATTTCATTTTATTATGCATGTGATATATGACTCTGATTTATGATGGTTACATGTGATATATGACTTTGATTTATGATGTTACATGTGATTTATGATGGTTTCGTTTTGAGCTAACCAGATGTGATATGTTTATACATGATGATTTAATCAAACAACTAATTTGACTTGTTGAGATAGCAAGTGAATAGAATTGCATGTGTACCTTATTGACGGGCCACCAATGAGGTATGATTTGGATTTATTTCAACTTATTTTGAATCTAATGGAAATTATGTGCTGGGTACAGGAAAACATGCAATGCCCGGTTTGGGATGTTTGAAACCGACTGCAAGAATTAGCAGAAACAACAAAAAGGAATTGGAACAAGCAACAATATGCTGGTACAACACTTCAAGAGCAGGGCCATTGTGGGACAATGGTACCGAATAGTGTCCACTGATTTCCATGAGCATGCTATCACTGATATGATGGTTTTGAGGCAGGGATATGCCTTGGTTTTGGAACTTCTGATGCAAGGAAGCCTTTCTATGGGAGGGGTCACCCGAGGGACTGTGTATTAGATAAGGGGATGCCCACAGAATTTGGAAGGTGTGTGACTACACAAAAGACAATGATCATATTTTCCAAGGGAATGTGTAGCAGAGAAGGGAAGATTGACGATGGATTTTTTTTGGTCATTAGCATTGTTAGATGGAATCACATGCACATTGGGAATGTGCCCTGGAACAATGAGCCCGTAACTGTTCACTGAGAGGACATCAACGGAAGATTGTAGAATTGGGCATTGAATGTAGACTTTGGCTCTGGCAGTGGATTCTGGACTTCCTGGGAAGGAAGTGAATCCTGGTACTACTTTTGAGGGTGGAGGTGTGAGCCTCTAGATTCCCTTGTTGCAAATGCAAGCATCATGTCCTTTTATTTTCTAGTTGAGAAAATGTGCATATGTGGATATGTGTGTTTTAATGTAAATATTGTATCAATTTGGATTTATAAATCTCCTTAAACAATATGACTATTTGTTGGTTGAAGAAAATGTGCATAAGTATATATGTGGTTGTTATTGTAAATATCGTAATGATCTATGTTATAAAGCTCTTGTAAACAGTATGATTGTCATATCTTCAACATGTTGTCATTGTAAATAATACAATAAGCTATGTTATAATGCTTCATAGGCAATATTTTTTGTTTTCAACGTGTTAACACTCCACCGAATCTCTGAAGGTTGAAAGGAGACCAGCAAAGGTAACCATAGGCCGCTTTGACCTAGTAGCTAGCACTACTAGGCAGGAGAGATCTCTCTCCATGAAATCACAACCAAATTGACTAGATAATGAAGATTTTAGGCTAGGTATAGTAGGTTCTAGGGTTTGGTTGATTGATTTTGGGTGCTGGATGGTGAATTAGGTCTTAGGAAAAACTAGGTCAGGGCACTGAGAATCATACTTGTAGAGATCCGATGGGGCAAGGTAGGCACACACTTTAGCACTTTCAAGTATCTTTATGAGTGTGATTAGACTGGTAGGGTTTCAAAAAGAGCATGGAAATCATGAATTATTTTCTACCAAAAGAAAGTGAAACACAACTGTGATAATTCCTCCAAAACAGAGCATCAAAATAATGATTTCTGCTTCACCAACTTAGAAATCAATCACATTGAAAGATGGAAATGAATATGGAAAGCATAATACATTCAAACATATGAAAACATAAGAGACAACACTGCTAAAACACATACCATAGGAATCCCACCAAAATAGCTGCAACTATGTCTATTAGTTCCTGCCAAAATGGCTGAATACACTAGTGTTCAAAGATAAATTACACATCATTCAACCCTTGCAATGACAAAGAAAATGATGCAGGGGCATTAGGTTCAGAAAATACTTTGTATTTTAATAGAGAAATGGGTCTTGTGTTTTCAAAAGAATATGGGTTTCTTATGTAATTATTAATGTTTTGAGTGATTTTAATGAGAGATATTAAGTATTGTGAGGAAATTGTAAATGTTCTCGAATAATTGGAGAACATGAGGGAAGTAGGATGGTTGAGATTCCATAGGAAATGAGAGATTTTAAATTAATTGTAAATCTTAAGTTAGAATTAGTTTCATGATTTTATGGGATTAAAGAGGATCCTTAGGGATAAAGGATAGATTTTAGGACTTTGAGGATTTGAGAAAATTGTTGAGATGATGGAGGATTTGAACCTAAATTAGTTTAGATTATTTTGTATAAAAATAATAAGCCTCAAAGGAAAAAAGACAGAGAGTAGAGGTAGAGATTCAGGTTTTAGACAAACAGGGGGTTTGTTTGTAAGCCTATGGGAAAATTGGCAGAAAGGCCATTTATCAAAAAATCAGGCCTGAGGGAAGAGAGGAAATATGTGTAAATATTTGTTTATATAGAAAGAGATTGTTCTGAATTATGTGTACATTGATTGATTGAACTATGTGTGAGAAATACTCAGAGTTTAAATACTCAGAGTTTATGAACATGTGTGTGAATAAAACTCTGTAATAGGGGTTTGAATGGTGGTTCTGTATACAATGGAAAGTTTGATAAAATACGAGATAGGGTTATATCATGACTGAGTCGAAGTGCATAAAAGGGTTTTGTGTATATATGTGAGAAGAGTGGATGAGTTACATTTGTTAAATTCAGTCATCGATCACTGAATGGATCAATGACACAATGATATGTTAAATCGACATTCTGAGTACACGGTGTAAATCAGAGATCAGATCTGGAACTATTTCAGGGTTTAATGCATAAGATGTGCACTCAAGCGAGAAATTGGGGTTTTAAAGGAATCACAACGAATGTGGGTTGAAGAATGGTGTTCTGGTCAAATGGTGAACCTAAATGAACCTGTTGATAATTCCTGACACTGTTTTTAAATAAGAAGTGGAATCATGAGTCGATGAATTGAGCGGTTCATTAAGTAAGCGGAGGAGCTACATTAGAGGATTCATGCGAAATTATAATTCAAAGAACAAGGTGGAACCATGAATCTATATGATATGGAACTGTGAGTCAACGGAGGCAAGTGGAACAGTGAAGATGGGTTTTGAAAACCGTAAATGGTTTTCGTGCAGCTTCAAGACAGTAGGTGGTAATTTGTTGATCGAACGCGATAGCGTTCAGCGTGTGACACGTTGCATTGGCAGTAATTGAAAACTGGCCATTTCGCGTAAGTTTTAAAAACCAAAGGGTGTGCAATTTTGTTACGCGACAACTGTCGGATCGTTGGGTTAGAGCACGATGAAGCGTCCACCGTTAGATTTGATAACGGATGGACAGTGAAAAAGGTATATTAAAACTCATGCATCTTTGTAATGCGATTGTCATCGGATTGGGATATGGAGCGCGATGACCGTCTGATGAAGAAAGGTTGGTGTTGATTGTTTTGAAAAGTGAAATTAGAATGTGAAATGAAATCCCATAAAGGTATGTTGAAATGACAGTGTGGGGCCGAAATTATATGGTTATTATCCAAAATGAATTGCATGGATTGATGTGATTAAGAGTGGGTATTTTATATGGTTGAAAGTCACAATTATTTAGGAAGCTTCTGTGTGAGAATTCGGGTTGATGCACATATGGATATGCATTAATAAACTGAAGAATGTTATTGGGATATGTGGTAATTAACCAAAGTTTCCGATAAGGTAAGCTGGTAAATTGTGGGCCCGTAAAATGTGAATATGCCTTTGTTGGGTTTTAAACCATAGAATTGAAAGTCATAAATGGATACAATACTATGTTAGCACTTGGGTATTTTAACCTAAGTCGGGTTGTATAGTCGGGATGAAAATGAACGGGTTTATAATTATGGTTATAACCACAATATCATGAAAAGGGACAACTTCTACATATGAAGTTATCTTTTTTGGGTTTTATAACCAAGGGTTAAAAGTGAGGAAACCTTCATTTGAAGATTAAATGAGAAAGCTTCCGCATTTAGAGTTTGTCCCAATTTGAGGAAAATTTTGGGGAATGAATGTGACATGAAATTTTATATGGAGAATGTGGGTTTTGCTGCTTAGTCAGCACCATTTTTGGTATCAAAGCAAGAAACAACTCTTTGAAGGTTCGAGTTTGTTTTAATTGAAATTAGAATTAATGCATGTGTGATGGAGAAAATGGAAAAGGGATCATATTTTGAAACTAATAAATTACAGTACATAGAGATACAGTGCAGGTGAGAGGTGAAACAAGATCACACAGAGATCTTGAAGGTGAGTTGATAAGTGTTATTTTAACTCTGGTTTGAAGATTATGTTTGTAGAATTCAGGTTGTAGGCAGTTGAAGAATATCTCAGCAAAAGAAGATCACAACTTTGAGAGCAGTGATGAAGAAATCCAGTAAAGGATTCCAAGTGGAAGAAGAATGTGGCAGAACCTTGAAGAATTTCAACAAAGGTTGAATAAAAAGGACAATTGTGTTCTTAGAAGTTGCAGATGAGTTGAATCCTAGAAGGAGTAGAGAGGAATGCTCAAGAGGTTCCAGAAGATAGTGAACCAGTGCTTGCCAAAAGACCAATTCCAGAGGAAAGGATTGGTGAGGTAAGTTGTAACAAGGAGGACTTGTTATTGCAGAGGCTTTAGTACAACTCATGATGAATGAGTGAGGAACTCATGAAGATAGAAATGGAGAAGAAGATGACTACTGATAGTCATAGAAGATATAGCATAGGTTCAGAGAGAGGCCACAACAGAAGAAAGGAGAAAGAAGATGCCAAGGCAAATGGCATAAAAAAGCAATTGACTGATGAAGAATATGACAAAGAGTTAGCTGAGATAAGAGAACAATTTAATAAATTGAAAATGATGATAGAAGAAAACCAGAGATGTGGTTGGCTCATGAAGAAGAAAGTGAGGTGGCAGAGGCTACAACAGAAGAGAGAACAACAAGTGAACATGCAGTTAGCAGAAAAGCTGAGAAAGCTTGAACAGATGATGAGTGTACAATTGGGATGTGAAGAAATCAGAGAGGCTGAGTTGAAAATGGAAGTTTCCATTTGTGAAGCAGAACAAAATGAAGTTATGGGTACAGATGAAGAATGGAGATATGTGAAAGATCTTATGAATCATTGTGAAGATCTAAGATAGCAAGAAGTTTACCTTGCTGAAGAGGGAATTATTGATGATTTCCTGAGTTGTTGGGCAAGTTCAGATCAACAGGAGGATGTAAAGCCTTGTATTTTTTAATCTAATAATTGTGATGTGATTACAGGTTTTGCAGAGGAGGATGAGAAATCTTTTGAAGCTGTCAAAAGTATGGGAGAGTATCTTTCAGAAGATAAATACTATGAATTAAAGAATGATGAAGAATGTCTCTTGAATGAGGGAAGCAGTGATGCATTATTATTTGAAGCTATTGCAGCACAGGAAGAATTTCTTGTGAAAGAAGAAGATGAGATTTAGTCTGAAGAACTGATGTGTGAAGCAATAGTTGAGACTGTTGAAACTTGTAATTGTCAAACTGAAAATCTGTGTATAAATACAAGGATAGTAAGTGATGATGAAGTACTTAGGAAATGCCAAAAAGAAATTGCATTACTGGAATATTTGCTAGAAAACTCAGAGTATGACAGGGAGATTGCAGAAGACAGAGTTCACTACAGTGGACAAGAACAGAAAGACATCATGGGAGCAGATGGTGTGGAAGAAAGACTTGTTGACAGTCTTGAGAGTTCTTTAGAGAATTATTTAAGGAGAATGAATTAGCATACTGATGTGCTAATAGAAGAGGAAATTTTAGAGCAGCATACTAAAATGTTGCTAGAGGGAAAAGAGGCACTGAGGCCTTATGGTTTTTATTTTGACAATTGTTTTGTGAATGCAGGTTTTGTTGTGGATGCTAGAGAAAATTTGACACAGTTGGACAGTCAAGTAAAACAGAAGGAAGAAAATTCTGTGGAAATATTTAATCCATGGAATAAAGAAATTGAATTGCTGGAAATTATGCTGAAGAATCAAGATTTAATACAAAAATAAAAATCTCAATTTCAATATTGGGAAAGGCAGAATGTGGAGATGCAAAAGTCAGAGGACAACAACAAAAAATTAATGCAAGGGAATGAAGATAGCAGAAAATAGTACATTATGTACCAGTCCAATGAATTGCTGAAGGGAGAAGACAAATAAATTGTCATGAGTGACAATCTAGAAGAAGTTGGTAGTTGCAAAAAACAAGAGGGTAAGGATGACATGGTGGCAGTAAGAATAAAAGATCAGCAATCAAAAGATGAAAGAAATCAGCAGACAAAAGATTTATTGGACAAAGAAATTGAACTAGTAAGAAGGGTAATGATGAAATTATCTAAGAGGAAGATATCAGCAAGAAAGAAGAGAAGTAGCAGCAACAAAAGGAAGACAGTAACAAACTGTGAAAGTACAGCCAGTGCAGCAAAGCACCATAAAATATGGAGACCCGGAGAAAAGCAACAATCAACATCAGAAATAGATGATCAATTATAGAACAAAGTATGGGATCCAGGAAGACAAAGATTTAAAAGCACATGATCAGGAGATCATGATTATTTTTAACCCTGGGAGTCTGATGTAGGGGCATTAGGTTTAGAAAATACTTTGCATTTTAATAGACAAAGGGGTCTTGTGTTTTCAAAAGAATATGGGTTTCTTATGTAATTATTAATGTTTTGAGTGATTTTAATGAGAGATATTAAGTATTGTGAGGAAATTGTAAATGTTCCTGAATAATTGGAGAACATGAGGGAAGTAGGATAGTTGAGATTCCATAGGAAATGAGAGATTTGAAATTAATTGTAAATCTTAAGTCAGAATTAGTTTCATGATTTTATGGGATTAAAGATGATCCTTAGGGATAAAGGATAGATTTTAGGACTTTGAGTATTTTGAGGAAATTGTTGAGATGATGGAGGATCTGAACCTAAATTAGTTCAGATTATTCTGTATAAAAATAATAAGCCTTAAAGTAAAAAAGACAGAGAGTAGAGGTAGAGATTCAGGTTTTAAACAGACAGGGGTTTGTTTGTAACCCTACGAGAAAATTGACAGAAAGGCCATTTATCAGAAAATCAGGCCTGAGGGAAGAGAGGAAATATGTGTAAATATTTGTTTATATAGAAAGAGATTGTTCTGAATTATGTGTACATTGATCGATTGAACTATGTGTGAGAAATACTTAGAGTTTATGAACGTGTGTGTGAATAAAACTCTGTAATCGGGGTTTGAATGGCGGTTCTGTATACAATGGAAAGTTTGATGAAATACGAGATAAGGTTATATCATGACTGAGTCGAAGTGCATAAAAGGGGTTTGTGTATATATGTGAGAAGAGTGGATGAGTTACATTTGTTAAATTCAGTCATCGATCACTGAATGGATCGATGACACAATGATATGTTAAATCGATACTTTGAGTACACGGTGTAAATCAAAGATTAGATCTGGAACTATTTCAGGGTTTAATGCATAAGATGTGCACTCAAGCGAGAAATTGGGGTTTTAAAGGAATCACAACGAATGTGGGTTGAAGAACAGTGTTATGGTCGAATGGTGAACCTAAATGAACCTGTCGATAATTCCTGAAACAGTTTTTAAATAAGAAGTGGAATTATGAGTCAATGAATTGAGCGGTTCATTAAGTAAGCGGAGGAGCTACATTAGAGGATTCATGTGGAATTATAAGTCAAAGAACAAGGTGGAACCATGAATCTATATGATATGGAACTGTGAGTCAATGGAGGCAAGTGGAACAGTGAAGATGGGTTTTCAAAACCATAAATGGTTTTTGCGCAGCTTCAGGACGGTAAGTGGTAATTTGTTGATTGAATGCGATAGCGTTCAGCGTGTGACACGTTGCATTGGCGGTAATTGATAACCGGCTATTTCACGTAAGTTTTAAAAACCAAAGGGCGTGCAAGTTTATTACGCGACAATTGTCGGATCGTTGGGTTAGAGCGCGATGAAGTGTTCGCTATCAGATTTGATAACAGATGGACAGTGAAAAAGGTATATTAAAAGTCATGCATCTTTGTAATACGATTGTCGTCGGATTGGGAGATGGAGCGCGACGACCGTTCGATGACGAAAGGTTGGTGTTGATTGTTTTGAAAAGTGAAATTAGAACGCGAAATGAAATCCCATAAAGGTATGTTGAAATGACAGTGTGGGGCTGAAATTATATGGTTATTATCCAAAATTAATTGCATGGATTGATGTGATTAAGAGTGGGTATTTTATATGGTTGAAAGTCACAATTATTAAGGAAGTTTCCGTGTGAGAATTCGGGTTGATGCGCATATGGATATGCGTTAATAAACTGAAGAATATTATTGGGATACGTGGTAATTAACCAAAGTTTCTGATAAGGTAAGCTGGTAAATTATGGGCCCGTAAAATGTGAATATGCCTTTGTTGGGTTTTAAACCATAGAATTGAAATTCATAAGCGAATACAATATTATGTTAGCACTTGGGTATTTTAACCTAAGTCGGGTTGTATAGTCGGGATGAAAATGAACGAGTTTATAATTATGGTTATAACCACAATATCATGAAAAGGGACAACTTCTACATATGAAGTTATATTTTTTGGGTTTTATAACAAAGTGTTAAAAGTGAGGAAACCTTCATTTGAAGATTAAATGAGAAAGCTTCCGCATTTAGAGTTTGTCCCAATTTGAGGAAAATTTTGGGGAATGAATGTGACATGAAATTTTATATGGAGAATATGGGTTTTTCTACTTAGTCAGCACCAGAAAATGATAGATATAGACCAAAACAGACTTTTCCCATCCTCAAGGGTCGAATCCATGACTCGTGGAGCTGAAACCAAGTCTTTCTCCAACTAAACAAAAAACTAGGGAAGCTATGAACTGTTTCTCCTTTTAGCAAACCAACTAGAGAAATCCTCTCCAAGCATTAATGAAAGGTAAAGGAACTTATTTAACTCTATTACCATCCCTTTTACATTCAATTTTAACCCTTTACCCTTTTACATTTCCCAAAGTGAAACTGTCAAATGAAAATTACATAGGGAAATTGTAAAATTACAGTGAATTTCCAGAAGCGCAACAATTTCTTGTAAGGCCTTTTTGGATGCCTTCCCATCATCCAAATTTGCAAAGAAGAGTTTTCCTAATGAGCTGGTCAAGTGTAGATGACTTTAGAATGTTCAAGCAACAAATTTGGCTTCCTTAAGCCTGCTAAAAAATCTTTTTCCCAAGACTACTCCTAGAAGCGCAACAAATTTCTGAAAATGGGGCAGAGAGGTGATTTTTGAGCACTTTTTTTCAAATTCCTTAAATACTGAACCCTGAACTTGAAATCTGACAAAACGTGTTGTCTTAAAAGTTGTTTAGCGTTATAGAAACATAATTTTTTTCCCATTTGGAGGTTTGTAGCAAAAGTGCAACAAATTTTGCAGTGCTTCTAGGGAGAGACAAAAATCTGCACCAGTCTACACCAAAAATTCAAAATCTGTCTAAAAACCCCAAATTTTCAAAATTTCAAATCAGCAAGCAAATGGAGTTTGCCCCTCTTCTTTTGACTAATTAGGGTTTCTTTGAGCTTATCTTGCAACTGCTTAACCTTGAAATTGAAAATCTTGTTTCTGATATGACAGTGGTCATCCATGTGCCTCAACATCTAATTGTCCTTGTTGGCCTTGTGAAGGAGCTTCTCCAGTTGTATGTTTACTCTGTTAAGCCAAACTTCGCTATCATAATTGATTTCCATTAAAATTCTTTCCTTAAAGGTTAGTTCTTCTACAAGAAGTGCCTCTTGTTGTTTTTCCTTCTCCAATGATCTTTTTAGGACCCTTGTTTTTGGTATTTTTTTAGTGGTGTGGGCCTCATCCTAATCAGAATCATCATGTCCAATAACTGCTTTACCTTTGGCATCTTGCCTCTAAGATTTCAACAAGTCCATTTCCAAGGGTACTTTCTTATCCTTCAACTGTTTATTCTCTTGCTCAAGGACAGAGATAACAAATTGTGCCCTTGCCAAATTATCTTGCAACTCTTTGATTTTAGCATCTCTTCCTTTGATAAACAGGTTTAGGGTTTCCTATTCATCTTGGGATTCCAAGTCCACCATCTCAATGTCATGGTGAAGGGATTCTTCCTCTTGGACAATTTTCTCCCACTGTTCATGATATCCCTGCTTTATTGATGTAGAAGGTAAGGCCCCTTCCACAATTTGTGGAGTAAACACTTGCCTATGTCCTCTCTGATAAGTTCTGACCTCTTTGTCCTTTTTTATCCTTTAGTTGAATGATGCTCCTCATGGCTTTATTCTTTAGCTCTGTTTAGCGTCTCCTCATCCCTGTCAGTTGGAGGTTGTTCCTCCCCATTACTTGGTGATCCCACATGATGCTCTGCTGAAGACAATTCTTGTTGTTGTAGTGGCTCTACCAAGTTCTCCTGAACTATATTTTCCAAAAATTACTCCCAAGTGATCTGCTTTTCTTGCAATTTGTGAAGAATGATTATCTTAATTAGACTGTGGTGGAAAATACTATCTTCATGATCTCTGCCCTTTCCATGTATCTTCTCTTCCATCTTGGACAAACTTTTGAAGAGGTAATTACACAGATTAAGAGATTTCACAGCTGTAAAATGCATTAGTAGTCTTATGTGGTACTAATAAAGTCTTGAAAAACATCCTTCACAAGTGAAAAACCTCATAATGGACTTCATCAATGGAGCATATTTATCTAATAAATATCTGAAGGGAAATACATGCAATCGAGCATCTTTGTAGGCCGATTTCAAGTAGGGTTTGAAGTATTCATCATCAAGACTCATACCCTTGAACCAATATTCTCCATGATTTGGTATACAAGTGGCTATGGAGATGGATTCTAGTGTGAAAGTGAACTCTATCCCTGCTATAACAACCTTTTCCTTTTTCAAAGCAATGGAAAATAACCCTGTAAGTTGTTCATTATATCCCACCTCTTGTAATTTTTGGCAAAATTGTACACAGTTGACATCTTGAAAACATTTGAGTATAAAAGGAGATGAGGTGATTTGATGGTAGTGAGAAGGCTCAAACCTCAGTATCCTTCCTCATTTATACTTCTTTCTCTCAGAGGGGGAGGTTTCAATGTCCATGGCAGTAAGAAAACCATAATGAAGAGGAGCAAAAACATAGTGTTTTTACTAGGTTTATGAATGAGATGGTAATATGAGTTTAGGATTGCCTAAATTTTTGAGGAAATTTGGGGGGAGAGGTAATGGTGTTATGAAGAAGGGGGAATTTAATTTTTGGAATTTGTGTAAGGGGAAGGGGAATAAAAGGCCAAAACATAGGCCTTGGGAAAAAATAGGTATAAATTAGGGTTTGAGTAGAGTTTTTGGGAAAAATAGGAATTGGGTGAGGGGAAGATGTGTGAATGATTCAAATGGAGTGAATGACGGTGTGGAAGGTGAGTTTCAGGGTTTTCAATATGATAAAATGACCATGACACAATTTCTCCAAATTTAATTTTAAAACCATAATTGAGAGAGTGAAATTCTTTTATGCTTTGAAAACTCATGAAGAGGGGGATATTTATCTTTACTTACTTGATTTGTAACTTGTATATACTATTCAAAAACCTGAAAATGCTTTGCTTTCTTAAATTTTCCTTTATAAATGCTTTCCTTGCCTCCTAGCTTAGATGTGTAGCGAGGTTAGCAGATGCCCAACAAGAAGCGCAACAAGGTGTTCATATGCGCAGCACAAAGCACAACGAAGAGTCTGGAAGCGTAACGAAGTGTCTGGATGCGCAGCGAGGAGAAATTTCTACCAGTGAGAGCTAAAAAATCGAATTTGCTGCAAATGAGAGCTGAAGTTTTGTTGGGAGAAAGTGAAATGATGAATGTTGAACTCCTTTCTTTGCTTTTTTATATCATCTTCTTCAACTTTAGTGGGGTGGCCCACCAAAATTCCATTCTGACTTTGAACTTGATCTTTTGCATTTTGAACTTTATGTTTTGAATTTTGAACTTTTGATGAATTTTGAACACTGATTTTCTTCTTGGAACTTTGAACATTTGCTGGTGGAACTTTAGTATTTGTAGCTACTTGGAACTCTGAAGTACTTATTACAATTTAAGAATATGAAATTACATTGAAGATAAAATTACATTTTTCTTTAAAATCAAATTTACTGATGAAATTTCTTTATTGTCACTCCACTTGTTGGACTTTATGCATGAAATGATGATTTGATGGCCTTGGAACCTTAAGACTTAATGGAGACATTGTATTAAATGAAACCATCATAAAAATGAATGTAATGATGATGACAACTTATGAATGATGGTACATTCAACTGAGAGGTGAAATGAGCCAACAACTAGTAAAATTTTGGAAAGAGTAAAATCAGACCTAGATCTACATCCAGTGACCAATTTTTTGCATGATGAACTAATGGAATGATAAAAATTTGAAAATGGGACCCTAACAAGACATGATAAGAGTCTATTTGATCACTGGTGGCATGATGCAAAAACTGACACTAACACAACGGTTGTTGGTTTATAGGTTACATTGAACATTGAGGACGGTGTTGGCCCAAAGGGGAGGGTTTTGTAACAACCCTGGTTTAAAATGAATGTAAAAAAAATATAATACCAAGGTCATGGGACACGTATTCCAAGCTGAATGGTGGGAAAAAACATCCTAGTGGGTGTTCATTTTGGTTTATTATGGCTAACGAAATTGGCAAAGGCAATGGAAAAGGATTTGGAAAGGCAAAATGGCAATACTTGGTATTTTATTTATGAAAATAAAGGAAAATAGGAGAAAAGGAAGGTCAAAGGTCACAGATTTCTTGTGAGGAGGAAATTGAAGGGAAATAATGGAAAAGGAAGAAAATAAAGGCCTTATTAATAAAAATTCTTCTAAGGATCATTTGGTAGATCTTTTTTTCATTTCAAATTTTGGCAGTTTAGTTTTTGGAGCTCTCATTTTCCCTCTCTCTCATACTCTTGGATACTTAGAGTTTTCTTGAAGCACTCTTGGAGGAGTGTGGCATACATGTGATTTGGAGCAATAAGGCAAAGGAGAAGTAGGAAAGCACATAACACATCATGATAAAAAACGACAACGGGTTTTGCTTACAAGTACCAAGCTGTATGTATGATTTCCTTACTAGTTTTGGCATGCATGACACATGCATGTGGTTTCTTGGTTACGATCTGTCATTGGAATGGAGGATTTCCTATATTGATAATGGTTTTTCCTAGCCTTGCCATTTCCTAGATAACCGTGGTGTTGTGGGAGTCATTCCTTTTGTTTTCTGGTTGGTTCTCATGTTCCTTTGGATGTGGGTTGAGTTATTAGTTCCAGGAGCCTTCGTTGGACAAACGCTTTGGAGCCCTGTAACATTTTGGGTTGGGTTATTAGTCCTGGAGCCTTGGTTGGACAAATACTTTAAATCCCTTCGTGGGTTGAGTTACTAGTCCTGGAGCCTTGGTTGGACAAATGCTCTGAAGATGAGAAACATCTGTGGGTTGCTCCTAGAGCCTTGGTTGGAGCAAATGCTATGGAGCCTTAGAAAACTTAGGTAGAGACCAATCTAGTGATGATTGGTGATGTCTGACCATGAGGTTTAATCACTGGTTTATGCTTGAGGTGGTTTGGCATGTAGAAGTCCTAGTTCAGTTTTGTTGGAATTGTTTCATGAGATCCCACATTTATGCTTGGAATATGGCACGACGGTGATTGGATGAAAGAAAAAATTGGTTCAACCAATCTATGGTCGGGAGGTTCATGGAGGTCACGAATCTAGTTGGCCTTTGCCTTTATTATTAAGAGCTTCTTCTACTTGGTATTTCATGTGCAAGTGTACTAGTTTAGATGTGCATATAATGGCCGATGTATCCTTGTTGTGTCTGTTGTTTATATGTTGGTTATGAGTATGTTTTATGATAATGATGATGTATGGATCTCATCATGTTTGTATTTGTAAATAAATGAACAATGAACATATGCCCTAATAGATGATATTGCAGCTAATGTGATAAGAAATCAATGCTTCTTAGCAATTTTCAGATATGTATGAGACCCCTATACTAAGATATGTTGTTATAAACTGTAGGATGGATATTTGTGACATGTTTGATGAAATGTATGTCATGGATAGTAAAGGTATAGTAAATTCCTTGATCAATTTTGTTATCAAAAGCATTGTATTCATGCATTTTATGAGTTCTGGAAGTTTGATGAGTTTTTGGGTCCTAGCCCTGGAAAATAGCTTTAAATCTCATAGTTGTTGGCATAACACCGGCAGAAAAAGGCTACAGTTGCACTCAGGCAGGCTCATGGGAGTGACTGGGGCTCTTAGTTGCTTGGAGGGTTTGGCAAGGGAGTGACTGGGGCTCTAAGTGAGTAAAACTGTTGGGTTCCCTCAGGGGTTGGTCACTTGGAAGAGTAAATTTGCTCCTGAAGGTTCTGTAGCATGTTTAGAAGGCTAGTTTGGTTGTGTTATGTCGGTTCCACTTTATTATGGTGACTTAGGAGGTTGAATCAGATCATAGTGGCCTCTCGTCACATGTTTACGCCGGTGGACTAGTTATCTTGGGTAAATGTGGGAGGAGGGTATTACAAGGGGAAGAAGAGGGGTATAAAGAAGGGCCCCAAAGATATATATATAGCACTAGGGATTTGTCAAAATGTGAAAGGTTAGAGGGAGGCAGAGCTATAAAAGGAAATGAAGAAACAAGGGCAAGTGAATAAACATAATCATAAATAATAAAGGAAGGATCGATGACTTACCATGTTCCAATTGCTATTATAGGTGGTGTGGTCTATAGGGATAGATCGTGACAAGTTGGTTCTCCTTGCAATATGCCAATGAATACTTAGATAAGAGAGTATAGTGTAAAATGATATCAGCGTCCCTTTTTATATTTTATACCACATGTGTGGGGAGTTTGGAGAGTTAAATGCACTTTCACAAGATAATATTGTTATATCACTTAAGCTAGTGTGATAGGTCAGGGGTTGTCACACTTTCATAGGTTAGATTATGATAGATAAGTTTCACTTATGAGGGACTGTGCTTATCATAGAACTAAGATGTAGTTCTGTGGTGCACAAAACTAGAGTGTGATGCGACTAAGCGCATAATTGTGTGGAAATATCGTTTTGCAAAGTTTAACAAGTGAACTTATAGAAACCATTGAGTCTTATTCTTTGGAGATTAAAGAAGGGGACTCCAAATTTTGGAAAATGATTAATATTTGGGGTTGTTTTAGTGGCTACAACAATTGGAGATTCACAAGTAAGACCTGCAAATGTATATTTTAGCCCTTATTAAGGTAGAGTTGGATCATTATTTGTATTGATTTGGGTCAATAGATCCCAATATTTCATCCATTTAGTCCCAGTTACAAATTTAGTCTCTCAAATACTTCTCTTGGTCTTGGTTTACAATACACTAATCATAATGTGTGTTAGACATCGAAAGTTATAATAGGGGATGGAGATATTGAGTATGCGAGTTCAATTTTTTTAAGAATTATGTAGAAATTTGAATAATAGATGAGTTATTCACCGAGATTATCCTGATTACACACTATTTGAGCTTCATGCATAATACATAACCTCTTCTACTACTTCGACCATGGTACCCGATGTCGATGTGTTTGGATCTATCATGAAATATCGGATTAGCCGAGAGTTTAATGCAACTCGGTTTATACAATAAATCACGGTAGGCTCCAAGCATGACCCGAACAACCCGACCAGGATCTTCCTCATCCATATAGCCTTGCATGCGCCCAAGCTTGCCGCCATATACTCGACCCTCTCCGCTGAACTCGAGTGCGCCTGACCGCTTCCCCGCTGTACCAAGAAACTCGTCGACCCGACATCGAAGATCCCTCCCGCATGTGCTTCGTGCATTGGGCTCCCTGCCCAATCTACATCCGTGAAGCCACACAACTTCACCTCATCCTCCTGTCTGTACCATAATCCATATCCCGATGTGCCTCTGAGATAACGTAATACATGCTTGCCCGCCTTCCAGAAGAGCTTGGTAGGATTAACCATAGCTTGTGAAATCTGGTTAAGTGCATAGCATATATCAGGTCGTGTATTGACTAGATACATAAGCGACCCCACCAACTGTCGATAAATAGTGGCATCCACTACCTCCGCTGAAGTAGCATCCTCCTTCCTCCAACCTCCAGGAAGAGGAGTATCAACAGGCTTGCAACCATGCATGTTGAACTTCTCCAGTATTTCTCGGGCATACTTACCCTGAGAAACAAATAGTCCATCACTGCGCTGCCAAATTTCCAATCCCAAAAAATAATGAAGGAGGCCCAAGTCCTTCATCTCAAACTTAGCAAGATCCCTCTCGTAATGAAAGTATCAACAGTTCATCACCTGTCAAAATCAAATCATCTACATAAAGTACAATGATCAACAACTTACCCTCCACCACAATCTGGTATAGGTTAGGATCCGCCTCACTCTTGGAGAATCCAAGTCCGGTGAAATAACTGTCTATCAGTGTGTAGCAAGCACGAGGTGCTTGTTTCAACCCATACATCGCTCTCTTGAGCCTGCACACATGTGACTCGCTGTTGAAGATCTCGAAACCTTCGGGCTGCTCTATGCACACCTCCTCCTCAATGACTCCATTGAAGAATGCAGTCTTCACATCCATCTGATGAATGTGCCACCCCATCTGCGCTGAGAGAGTAAGAATCGTCCGTATGGAAGAATACCTTGCGACAGGTGCAAAGGTCTCCTCATAATCGATCCCCTCAATCTGTGAAAAGCCTCGGGCAACAAATCTTGCCTTGTACTTCTCCACACTCCCGTCAGCTGCCTGCTTCACTTTGTAGATCCATCTTGAACCCACCATTGATTTCCCCTCCGGCCTCGGGACAATCTCCCATGCACTGTTTCTGACAATCGAATCATACTCTTCCACCATGGCATCTACCCATGCGGGGTCCTCCACAGCTTCCTCGAAAGAGGATGGCTCTGTCACGACACATTTGCTCACAAGAGCCATGTATCCAATGTACCGGTCCAGTGACTGTCTCTGTCTGCGCTGTGCTGTAGGTGGTCCTACAACCTTCTCTGCATCTTGAGCCAGTCGCTCAGCTTCTGTAGTGCGCTTCCGCCCTCTGATGGTTGGCGCTGCATGAGTGGTCTCTTCCACTCCATGAACCTCCTCTTGTGGTTGATCCACATCCCGAGGCTCATCCTTAGGAACTAATAGCTCCTCATCTACATGCAAGTGTGGCTCCCTCTCAAGCGAACACTTCATGGCTTTCTCCTCATGAAATTTGATATCCCGTCGCACAACAATCTTGCGACTGTCTGGAAAATACACACGATAGTTGTGGGGTGTATCAGTGTACCCCACAAATATCCCAACCTCTGCGGTCGGCTCCAGCTTCTTCCTGGCATCCTGCATCACATGAATGTAAACAGGTGAACCAAAAATCCTCAAATGGGAAATATCAGGCCTCTTACCAGAAAACGCCTCCTCAGGTGTACTCATGCCAAGTATCTTGTGAGGAAAACGGTTCTGCACATATAATACAGTATTGCATGCCTTCGCCCACAAGTGAATGGGTAGGCCCTGATCATGCAACATCGTCCGTGCAGCACCCACGATCGTTCTGTTCTTCCGCTCAGCAACCCCATTCTACTGTGGGTTATGACGTGCTATGAGCTCTCTCTGAATTCCTTCTACGCTGCAAAAGTCCTTGAATTTTCCAGAGATGAATTCACCACCATTGTCGCTCCTAAGAGCCTTCACCTGCTTCCCCGATTCCTTCTCAACCAACGCCTTGAACTCACAGAACTTTGAGTATGTCTCGCTCTTCTTCTGCATGAAGAAGATCCAGCACTTCCGAGAATAATCATCAACAAAGATCACATAGTACCTGTGCTTTGCTGTCGAAGCTACTGAGAAAGGTCCACACACGTCTGTGTGAATTCTCTCAAGGATCGTCGTGGCGTGACTATCCTTCTTGTGAAAGGTGGATTTCACAAATTTTCGCAAGGTACATCCCTTGCACTAATCTGACTGCACAAGAGTACCCTTAGGAAGCCCAGTAGAAATCTATTGCAGTATCTTCAAAGCTCCATGGTGAAGGTGGCGCAATCTCCTGTGCCACAGCTTGCCATCATCCCGACTCACCACTCCTTCTGCCTTGCCTGCCATTGTTGCACAGCCATCTACCCGCAATTGATAAAGGTTCTTGACTCGAATCCCTATCTTCCGAAGCCTCTCCGCTTGTCTTATTCCTGAAAGCCTTTCCCTCGCTGAAGACAACATCATATCCCTTGTCTTCTAACATTGCCACAGAGATAAGATTCTTCTTCAATCCTGGAACATGCATCACTTCCTTCAATACGAAGGGTTTACCATACTCCCTCTCAAAGGAAATGGTACCAATACCGGTTGCACTGTATCTACCATCATCGCCCATCTCGATGTGCACTCCAAGATCTTTCTCATCCAGATCAGAAAACAAATCTCGATCTCCTGTCATGTGAAAAGACGCACCACTGTCCAAGAACAAAACTGAACCCATCACACTTGATACCAAGCATGCGATCAGCGAAAAATCTAGCTCAAACTGCGAGGCTAAGGCCTCTCCCGCTGCAGATCCAACAGCCTGCTTATTTTTCTTCTTCTGCGGACAATTTGTGGCATAATGTCCGTGTTGGTGACAGTGAAAGCACTTCACCTTGGACATGTCCTGCTTCTTGCCTTTCGCACCGGAATGAGAAGCTTTCTTGCTCTTCCCCTTATTTTCTTTGGCAGCCAAAGCGCAATTCTCTTCATCATAGTTCCTTGATGAAGATCTGTCCCTGGTACTCCGCCTTATCTCCTCTTGCACAAGATCCGACCAAAGTCGCTCCCATCCTGGCAATTTCTCCCAACCATTGACAGAGTCCTGATAGGAGTGCCAACTCTTCGGAAGCCCAAGGAGAGCCAAGCTCACCAAGTCCTCATCATCAACAGTAACCCCCACACTTCCCAGCTCATCCCTGCATTGGATGAACTTCGTGAGGTACTTGGGCATATTGTCGCCTTTCTCCATCTTTATGTTTCTGAGTTTATCCTTGAGCGCCAACTTCCTCTGGTCGCTCTTGCTTTGGAATAAATCTGTCAACGCTTTCCACATCAAGTATGGAGAAGATTTTCCATGCAGGCTGGACACTATGTGATCCTTCACGCCCTCCAACAGAATCCTTCGACATTTTGCTGTCTTCTTTTGCCAAGCCTCAACTTGAGCAGCATCAGTAGGCTTTGGGACTTCAGCATCTATGAACTCCTTCAACCCGTTGTCATCTAACACCACCTCCATCCTGTCCTTCCATGCAATATAATTCGAGCTACCCTCAAGGGCATACTCCAATCGCAATCCGTTGAAAGACATTTTGACTTCGACACCAAGAAAACACTGCTGCAAATTCGAATTCCACCAGCTCAAAACTCAACCACTTCTGATCTGTGAGAACAAAGTATTTCTAGCACAGCGATCGACTGTAGGGGCATTTACTAGATTTTTCACCTTTCAAGGAAAGGATGAATCCAGAGGCTACCTGGCCCTCTTACAGACTCTGTCTACCGAAATAAAATGTAATCACTGTAATAGATCCGATGATCAACCTTCGCTCTGATACCATGTAGAAATTTGAATAATAGATGAGTTATTCACCGAGATTATCCTGATTACACACTATTTGAGCTTCATGCATAATACATAATCTCTTCTACCATTGATCATCAATTTGCAGAATTAGAAGCAGTCGCATGCGCACATTAAAACATAATCAAGCACACATATAACACAGTATGTAATGGGGAAAGCTTACAACTGAAAACCCCCAACTATCTGTATATTATAATGATAGAGAACATGTAACAATACATAGCACAAAGCTCCTCACAGCTCTCAGCACTATCTCACATGCTACACACAAACTAGCTCATATATGAACAAGTCACAAGTTCAAATCTCTTCCACCTGTCTGCCTGCCTCTACTGCGCAATCCAAGATGAATAATGATAAGATCCAAGTTCGAATCCCACTGGCTTGTACTGCGCAATCCTCATTGGCAATCTCAATCAATGTGTGTGAAAATCTCATGCACAGCTATAGTCACAACTGATAGTAGACTCACCCTTTCACCCACCTCTAACACTGGTCTCCACTGAACTGTCCATGCACTGCAGTTAACTGATGTATTCTTTAGTTGATTTATGAGTTAATAATTAATGAATTAATTAATAATTAATTCACACCACTCATCACTAGTGTATTTATCAGTTAGACTAAATACAACTAGTTCAACTAAGTTAAACCGAACACAACTCCATCAAATGTCTCATCAACTCCACCAAACTCTGCCACATGAGTTCTAACTGAAGTCAACCATGCAATAGCTCAACTAACCCTTAGGAAAAGCATATTTCCTTCTGTCACCTGCATGTGCCACATCCAAGCATCAAACTGAAGTGCTCCAAGAGGATAAGATAATGTTTATAGTCTAAATATTATTAAGGGTTAATAATATTTGACTGTTCTATTTTTAGCCCGGCAGTCTAAAAATAGAAACCGCCCAATGTCTAAAAATAGAGGTCCATGTATTTTTACCAACTTGACCAACCATCCATAAATAGCATCCTACAACTCATAGACCATGATCCATATGTCTAAAAATATACATAGTCTAAAAATAGACTTTGCGCCAAAAATAGCCTGCGGGCCCACTTAATGAAGGCGACTTCTTTTCACTAAGCTCCATCATCTTGTTGCATTCTCAACAAATTAGATATGAGTCTTTGGTGTTTCTCTGCTACTAGCGAGTGTCCATAGCCCCGATGGAGTCACTCAAGAAATCACAAGCATTGCTTCACTTCCAATGAGTGTCCATAACCCCGAAGAAGGTGATTGCATCACCTCTCTACGTAGGAAGCCTTTCAAATGCCTTTACCCTTTCATTTTATTTATTCTTATTCATGAAACTTTGCATAATTTGGGTGTTCATTGCACCAGGGCAGATGAGGGATCCCAAATTATTTTACTATCAAAGAATTTGTTCCCTATCTTTGAGAGAATAATGTTTTATGAGATGGGTTTGCCTACTAATGCATATTTCTCTCCATTCCCTCTATAAAAATCAGGTCGATACCTAGAAATGCACAAATTATTTAATTTGAGACCAATTTAGTGTTAGAGATGCTATAAGGATATGAGATATTATATCTTATTGGTGTTTCCCCACATGATTTAATTCTCATTTTTTGTTTGTATGATACTAACTCATTAATATATTCAAGACTGAAGCAGTAGAAGGAGATATATTGTTAGCTAATTGGAGAATAGTTATAATAGTCTCATTCATAGTATTAGACACAAAATTATGGGTCCTTGGGACAATTGATTTATTTGTTTATAAATACTATTATTTATGTACAAGGGCATGATTAAAAACTAAAAATAAAGTGTGTAAGGAAAACAAAATGAAATGAATGCGATAAAATAAATAAGGAAAACACACAAAAGAAAAATATGTATTGGAGGGAACGACTCAAAGAGCTATTATTGAAAGTATAATTTGAGATCTTAGTTATTTATGAGAAGGGACTCAATATCCCTGTGTAAGGTTTATTATCGATATGTATGCATGCCAAGATATTCATGGATCTGATAGGGACCAAGTCACAAAGACTAGAACTTAGTGTGGTTTCCCTTATCATCTTGGTATTTATCCCAATTTTGAACATGGCCACCCACACAAAATTCTTTTTCACCTGTAGAATTCTTACTGAACCATATTTTAATTCTTTGCTAGTGAATTACAAATTTGTCATGGTACTTTTTCCTTTCTTCTTCCATATTTAGAAGGGTTTCAATCCTACATTTCATGATGGGGCATGACCTTCCACGAGACACATATGAGAGTTGTAAGGAAGGTTAGTAAAGGTGAGGGGCGAGGATTACTTCCTTTATGTAAATTGAGAAGTAGGGAAAGTTACCGAGGGAGGACTTTGGCATGACTTGATCAACCCACAAGGAATTTGTTAAGGCGTTGTGCCAATTTATCTATTGAGACAACATGGAATTCTCGAGGATTCATATTATATTTTTATTAGTCAATTCAATTAACCCGTTGCCTTAGGGATAATAGTTAGATGCATGTTTAATTATATTTCCATTATCCAAAGTAGACATATATAATCTCAATGATGAAAAGTATATAATTAAAGGTAGTAGAATCTTTACTCTTTAACTAAATAACAAATAATTTGTACGATATATTTTGAAACATAGGCATTAGAATCTTTTGATTCCTATCTAACAATACTTGCAACAAGACATGAAAACTCTTTATACATTTCATATAATGAAGTTATTTTCATAGTTCATTAATTTTTTAATCAACTCTCTCAAGAATCCCATTAAGAGCTTGAATCCCTAGTTGTGGTCCTTCACAAAAGCATCATTTTCGAAAAAAATCTAAGAATATATTTGGGATTGGGAGTCATAACATCTATCCAAAGAGGCTTGGTGTAAGTTTAAGAAGATTCTTACTAGCTGCTTCAATATGGATTAGCCTGTGTCTTGTCAAATTCAACTAGCCTTAAATCAAAAGGTGTAGGCATGTAACCTCCTAGGTAACTCTAAAAGCCCAAACTTTGTTCAAATTCATTCGTTCTTCTGGAAATTTGTAGTACCATCTAGAAGTTATGGACCAATGGAAGTAGTTGTTCTCTCATCCAAATGTATTGGTAGTTTCTCCATAACAGGGCTATACTTTTGGGCTTTCCATCCTTTGTTTTGTTGATTTTGATGGAAATATTGTAATATACCTTTAATCCTAATTAGCGAGTGAAGTACATTGAATGTTACTTAATCCATCACCAACGTGTTGTAATATTTCACGTCAAATTAGTTACTACAAATACTTTATTATAATAACACTCGTGTAGTATTTCAAGGAAAAATGTGCCATGTTTAATGCTCATATCGATTTGATGGTATGAGTAATGCAATGGAAATAATTATTAATTCCCCTCAATAATTGTGATGCACATCGAATACCATCAAAAGAAGCTAAGTAATCGGTGTGGGATAGTACGGTGCTAGGATACGTAGTGGACATGGTGAGTTGAAGGGATATGTCCTAATCCACTGCTAGAAAAATGACCAAGTGTTAATAGATAAATTAGGATGGGGTAGTGAGGAAAGATTAAGAGATGCATTGTGTTCCAACACCATGAAGATAGCATGGTTGAATAGTGGGATTATTGTATGAAAATTGTCCCAACATCGTGAAAATGACTACATGTTAATTTGGGGTGGGATTATTAAATTTTACTTATCGAAGTCCCATATGCTAACATCCCAACTACTTGAAAATCAACAAAGTATTAAGAAGGATAATTGTTCTTAATGGCAATGTAAGAAATTTTTTAAATAAAGAAAGGATAATCTTCCAAGTGGATGGAAATGATGAATATCTAGAATGAAAATTTTTATATCCCCTCATTTTTGAAAAATGAAACCAAGGATATTGTAGATCTAAAAATGCATCAATTATCAACACTAAGCTCGAATTGCATGAAAATGACCCCTTACATGTTGTTGAGAACAATAGAATTTGACAACTTTCCTTCTCAACTGGGATAAGGAATTTAATGAAAAGGGAAATATGGATAATGATATGGTTCAAAATATGAGATGAAGGAATTATTTACAAGTGGAAATGAATAATGGTAAAGGAAATAAAGTTGAAATATGTTAAAGGAAGATGTCAGTATTTTCCTCATCCAAATAAGTTTTTAATATGTTACACATTTATAGGAAAATTTTGAATTGTTCCATCCATGATTTTAAGTAGATAACAGTTGAATCCATATAATTATCCAATTTAAAATGGTTCAATCCAAAGAACTTCAAATTTGGAATGAATATATCTCTTTTTCTTTGTCCTTTTCCATAACAATACTAATTGTCCTTTGTTAAGATATTTAAATGTGGTTCTTTGATCAAAATGTCACTTAATTATGATTTGTAACTTTTGTATAATATCCATGGTTTGTACTCTATGTTCATACACAAAATTCTACATACATCTCTCATACATAGAATTTTGCATACATCTCTAATCTTGATGAAGGTACATTTCCATCTAGTCTTCTATGTTATGCTATATTTGGATATATTAATGTTGATAGCCTTCATTTATTGAAAAAGAATTGTGTTTTTGGTTTGCCTGCTATTGCTAGGAAACTAAAGAAATGTGATACTTGCAACCTTAGAAAGCAAAAAAAACAACATTTTCATGATTCCAAGAGCATGTAGAAAACTTGGATTGATTCACTGTGATTTATGTAGCCCTATGCATGTTCCTTTGGCTAATGGAAATAAATATATGATGAGTTGTATGTTGAAATGTTTAGCTTCATAGGTATTCCCACAACCCATGGGGTACTGGGTTTGTGAGGAGTTAACCCACAAATTTTTTGTTTGTTTGTTTGTTTGTTTGTGGGAAATGTACCCAAGAAATTATGGCCTTTGTACCCAAAGTTGTAGACAAAAAAGAAAATAAGAAATTGATTTTTATTCATTTGATGCATGAGGGGCACCCTTAATGGGATAAGGGGCACTTACGACTTCAATGGTGTAGGAAAAAATAAATGAAAATAGTTTTTTTCATTATGAAAATAATGTTTAAGCATGTTGGATTAGGTCAGCTTGGTTTAGAGATGTGACCCTTGGAAAAAAAATCATTCCACCATGGACACTATAAGAAGGAGTAAATATGAGTTCATTTGGGCGTTCAAGAAACCATCAATCTCAATTTTTTTTTTCTTCAGTCCAAGTGAAGTGTGAATTACCTTAGGAAGTTGCATGCCTTAAGGAAGGATGAGTTGGAGCATGTATGGTCTGTCATATGTCTGAAATGGAGGCCAAGTTTTCCTAGGTAAGGAGATGTATAAGTTTGTCATTTTCGTGACCTTGAAGAATTTTGTTTGTGCAGGATTGAGGATGTTGGTTTATGCCCTAGTTAGGGCTCTTCTTATGGTACACAACCTTAATAAATTATTACCTAAAGTTTTGTGTTAGTGCGCTCTATTTCTATCCATGTTTAAGAGGGCTAAGACCCTTAAGGAGGAAGTTTTGTCTCCGCGTTAAGAGCCACAAAGCCTCAATGAATGTGCACTAGGTATATGGTAAAGTCCTGTCTTTGAGAGGGCCAAAATACCCTTAGTTTTTGGACAAAATAGAGCAAAGAAGGGACATAGATAGGGACGATTCCTATAGTGAAGGAAGAAGGGTAAATAAGGGTTGGACATTGGAGATCGATTGTTGAAGGTGACATGTGTTGAATTTTTTTCTCTAAGAAGTATGAGGATATAGTATTAAAGACCTAAGTGCAGTGTATTTAGTGGGAGACTAATCACTGCAAGAAGGCCTTGTTTGAAATCCCATGAACAGTAACTCCTGGAGTAGTATATTTGTTATGTGAGGGAAGAGTTATAAAGCCTATGTAAAATGCTAATTGAAGTGGCAAACCATTGTTAGAAGGTATTCTTGTGATGACCTTATTTTCAACCACCTTTGGAGCAGCTAAGGGACTGACAAAAGTTAGATTGATAAGATGAAATGTGCAAGAGAATCTAAATTTTTAGAGGAGCTTGTGAGAAGTAGTGTTTGACACGTTGGAGCAACAAGATCTCTATGTGTATATGTGGCAAAGGACCTTCCAAGTGTTAAATTCAAGTGGACTGAAAGGGCTAGTGTAAGTGCTTCTTTAACAAGTAAGTCGAGTTGTTCTTATTAAAGGGAAGTTTGATGGTCATGGGTTGTTAACATAAAGCCCTAGATTCCTTATATCAAGGCTAATTGTAAGGGCTATGATACCTCATATGGGAGCTCTATGTTTGTTGTATTAAAGTTGTAATATAACAAGTTTTTGGTTGTGAAACATTCTTTTATGCTTCATTGATTCATTGTTTTACATTTTCCCCTATGCAAGTACTTGAAGTTGTGGCATTTTAGTGTCTTTGTGATCATTTTTTAGTCATAGTTGTGATTTTGAGGTTAAACATGGGATCATAGCTACTTTCAAGGGAAATTTGAATCAGAGTGTGCATAATGTACAACTCAAGAGGGAGTTGGTTTCCTTGTTTTTGAAGGACTAGTAGCATGGTAAAGTTGGTCACGAGTCTGAGGTACACAAATAAATTGGATGGCTTGTCAAACTATAGTCCTTGTAAGGAAAGGATCAAGATGGCCATGTTGGTGAAAAAGATTTGGGAGTTTGCAGACAAGGATATTAAGAAACCAAGAAACCCTAAGAAGTTGGAAGTATATGAATATTTGGACGTGAAGGCTAAGATGATCATCCTAAATGGTGCTAATTATCACTTGATACCTCATATAACTAGGAATAACATTTCTCATGAGATATGAAATTTTATTTAGGACTTGTTCCACAATAAGAATGAGAACGAGTTGTTGGCAATGATAAAGAAGTTGAAGGGCACCAATAAGTTGGATGGTGAAGTTCTGGCTTCGTATCTAATGAGACTTTCTCAAGTTTGAAATGAGATAGATACCATTGGATATAATGTTCCAGAGCTTGAGTTAGTGAGGATTGATTTGAAGGGATTTTCTAAGGAATGAAAGTCGTTTATCAAAGGGATCATCACTCTAGATAAGCTGCCAGATTGGAACAAGTTATGGGATGAATTCATCCAAGAATAACTGTGGGATGAGGATCTTCACAAGAAGAAGACGTCTTTTGATGATGAAGTGGCTCTTGCATGAACAATTAAGGGTAAGGCAAATAATGACTTGATCATATTGAAGTGTTATAAATGTGGTGAGTATGGTCATTATGCGAGAAATTTCATGTGCAAGAAGAAGGGATATAATGAGAAGAGGAAGGGGATATTTTGGGTTGTTACATATTTTGAACTAGATGACCTCTAAAGAAGGTTAGAGGGGGAATTTTCTCTAGTTTCTTATTTATATTAGGGTACCATTGATGAGAATGCATGGTACATGAATAGCGGAGCATCGAATCATATGAGAAGATTGCATGATTTTTTTGAGACTCTAACTGAATAGGGCTTGAAGTTGCACATGGAGGTTGGAAATAAGAGTCATAAAGCTATCATAGGGTCAGGTGTTGTTCCATTCAAGAGGGATTCAAGTGGGTTGTTACAAGTTAAATATGTACTATAAGTACCAAAGATAAGGTATAATCTGTTTTTTGTCTCAGTGATCGAAGAGAATGGGGTTGAGGTGATATTTTGAAAAGGGAAGGTGATGCTTAGACCCTTACTATGGTGGTGATATCATTAGATTTAGGGATCATGGCCTATACGAGCTGATGGGAAATCCTATAGACTAATGGAAGAAGCAAGTTTCTAATATTAAAAGGGAATTAAGTTAATGAAAGAGTTTGCATGTTCAGAGGGATATCCCACAAACCAAGAAGAGTGCATCGTCAGTGGGGAGTAAGGAGGCTTCTTCTAGAAAGAATGAAATTTAGGATGGAAAGAAGGCCAATCAATAAAATAAGAAGTATGAATCTTCTGGTGCCATGGACACTACCGAAAATAGTGTGGTTCATTCTATAGGTTATGTTGTAGTGTTGAACATTAGAGTTTGGGCTAGTGTCGTTGACGATACCGAGTTACTTCCAAGCAGTGTTAGTACCTCCCTCACTAAGAGGGAGTGTTAAAAAATACATCTTTTCAGGTATTCCCACAAACCTTGGGGTATTGGCTTTGTGAGGAGTTGACCCACGAAATGCGGTTTGTGGGAATGTACCCAAGCATTGGGATTCATACCCAAATTCATGGGAAAACGACACAAGGAGAAATTGATTTTTTATTCATTGGATGCATGAGGGTCACCCTTGATGGGCTAATGGACACCTAGGGCTTCAATGGTGTGGAAAAACATAAACAAAAATCATTTTTATTCCTTATGAAAATAATGTTTAAGCATGTGGGATTAGGTCAACTTGGTTTTAGAGACATGATGCCTGGTGAAAATTCATTCCCCCATGAACACTATAAGGAGTAAAGATGAGTTCATTTGGGCATCCTAGCAAGCGTAAATCCCAAGTGTTTTATACCGAGGATAAGTGTGAATTAACTAAGGAAGTTGTAGGCCTTAAGGATGGATGAGTTGGACCATGTATGTTCTATCATTTGTCTAAAATGGAGTATAAATTTTTCCAGGTAACAGGATGTATAAGTATATAATTTTCATGCCCTTAAGGAAGTTTATTTGTGTAGGATTGAGGACACTGGTTTATGCCCTAGTTATGGCTCTTTCTATGGTACATAACCTCAAGAAAATATACCCTAAAGTTTTGTGTTAGTGCTCTCTATTTATATTCATTTTTTAGAGGGTCGAGACCCTTAAGGAGGAAGGTTCATCTTTGTGTTAAGGGTTTAAAAGCCTCAGTGAATGCACACTATATTTATTGTAAATTTTGATTCTTGAGAGGGCCGAAAAACCATTATTTTTTGGACAAAATAGAGCATAGAAGGGACAAAGAGAAGGATGGTTGCAACAATTAAGGAAGAAGGGTGGAGGAGGTATGGACATTGAGATTGATTGTTGAAGGTGATGTGTGTTGAAGTATGTTCTCTAAGTAATGTGAGGACAAAGTATTGAAGGCACAAGTGCAGTGTATTCTATGGGAGACTAATCACTACAAGAAGACCTAGTTTGGCAGCCCATGAACAATGGCTCCTGGAGAAGAAGGGTTGCTGTGTGAGGGCAGAGTTATGAAGTCTTTGTACAATGCTAATTCAAGTGGCCAACCACTATTATAAGGAAATCTTGTGAATACCTTATTTTCAGTCACCTTTGGAGCAACTAAGTGATCCAAAAATATTTTTCTTGAGATGTGTTAAAGAATTACATGTGAAAATTGTAGCTTAAACAAGAAACTTTAAAGGCATAAACATAAGAAGATCGAAGCAAATAACATCATGCAAGAAGACACAAAATCAATATCGAAGTTCGTCTAGGAGGGACTACATCTCCGGGCCCTGCTCAAATAGTGGAGATGCCTTCTTTCATTAAGTGGCAAAAACTGAAAGTACAAGAATAAAATGAAAAATTACACCCTTATACCTCCATCGTTGAAAGTGCTTGAAAATTGAAGACCTTTGATGAAGAAATGGATAACAACGTTGGATTCATGGCATTGAGATGTGCATAATCCATATAAAATTTTCCTGAATCTGACAAAGTGAAATTTTGGACCCTCTGGGAAAAGGCTCAGATCATGGTTTCGCCCCCCTCCTGCACAATTTTCATGGTTCCATCGTCTTGATTTCCGTGCCTGCTCCTGGCTTCCTGGGCACACTTATGAATGCAGAGTTTAAATATTGAAGTGTTGGCGGACTTCCCAAAGGAAGTTGTTGGGTGAATGGTTATGATCCTCATTTGGAGGGAAGGGGTTGGGTGGTCAAACCCCTCCCCCTTCTTTTTTTTAAGTCGGATTGGTTTTATGAACTGCGCCTCACTTTTTAAAATCCCAATGGATATATTATAATATATAGAAGGTGGGGAGGGGGGGGGGGTGCGCATTGGGCGGCCTGCCCCTAGATTCTCCGTTGGCCGTCGTGCTTCGTATGATATGGTGGCATGTGGGTTGGGCAGTGGGTTAACAACCCCTGCCCACCAGTATTCAATATGGTGGGCCGTAATCCATGGCCATGGAAAGTGGGCGAGGGGTCTGGCGGGGTCATGGCTACCGACCCCTAATAATACATATTTTTTTATGTTCTGATATGCGGAGGGGTCAGCTTGGTTTGGCCACTTGTTGACCCTATTTTTTTTGTTTTGTTTTGTTTTGTTTTTGTTTTTGTTTTTAATAACAAAAATGAGCCTTTTTTAAAATTTTTTAATTTGATCAAAGTAGTCAAATTAACGACTCCACAATTTTTCTCGGAATTCGGTGGCCAGAAAAATTCCAATTTGTGTCCTCCTTAGTTTTCCACTTCACCAAGACAACCCTCAAACTTTGACTGCTTCTAACTCTTCCATATAGGCTCAGAATTGAGTGTCGTCTACGCCGTTGGAATTAGAAATACGATATCTTCAACCTGACTCCGAGTTTTCCATCTTTCCAATACTTTGATTTTTGAACCTTTGTACTTAAGCCACTTGTACTTGGACTTGGTCAATCCACCTAGATCATTCCTCCCCACTAAAGAGCTTTTGGACCCCAAAATCCTTATCAATGAACAGGAAAGTGAGGGAATTTATCCCTCACCTTCTCTTTTTCAAGCCATTTAGCTTTACTTGGGTGCATCCTTTTGAAACCAACACGGAGATACTCCACATCTCCTCGTCATGAAGTCTTGGTTCTTTGATCGAGAATGATTTCCTCTGGAAGTTCATCAAGATATTATGGTGTAAATTCATCCACTGTAGGCACTGATCCTACCTCCTTGGTGTCGATAATCAATGGTAGTTCATAAAGTTTCAGATTTTTGACATTCACGACCGAGTACATCTGCATGTATACAAGAAATTCGAGTCAGAAATAATTATTCCCTATCTTCTCCAATATGGTAAATGGACCATACCGGATTGGTCGCAATTTATTTCCTTCCCCCTTCATTCGAGCCTTGCTGATATGGAACCACACCTTGTCACCAACTTGAAATTGATGGTCGACCCGATGCTTATCATGTCAGGCCTTATATCGGGCCTGACTCTTTTCCAACTGCTCTTGCACTGCTTGGTGAATTATCTGTATCCGTTGGATGAACTGCTGTGTTTTGTCCTTGTCGTCGCGTCCACTGGTATCTTCATCCATTCCATAGATAATGTCAAAAGGGTCCTTTGTTAAGTAACCAAACCATGTCTCAAATGGTGAACGCTGCGTAGAGGAATGCATTGCTCGGTTGTAGGTGTGCTGCACATATGGAAGATGATCATCCCACAACTTGGGATGTTTGCTACAATAGCCCTGCAAAAAGTGTACCACGGTACGGTTGACGACCTTTGTCTTTTCATCAATTTGTGGATGGAATGTTGTACTTCTCTTCAACTTGGTGTCCATCATACACCACAAGCTGGTCCAAAAATATCCAAGGAACCGAGAGTCTCGATCTGACACAATCAATGTGGGCAACCCAAAGTGGACCCAAACATACTGAAATAAAAGATAAGCAGTCTGCTCAGCAGTGACCTACTTTTTACAAGGCATTAATATGCAAATTTTACTAAAGCAGTCGACGAAAACATACAAATAGTCATGAGCCTTTCTAGACATAGGTAAACCTCCTACAAAGTCCATCAACACACTTTCCCATGGATGACCCGGAATAGGGAGTGGTGTGTAGAGCCCGAGTTTTCTATTAGAGGGATTTGAAACAGAACACATCACACATCCCTTTACAAAATGAGTTATAATGTTTTTCATATGGGGCCAAAAGCAAAACCTTTGCAAATGACATAAGGTTTTTTTGACACCAAAGTGACTAGACACAAGAGAGGTGTGTGCCTCTCGAATTGCATGTGCCCTTTCTGCTATGGGTATGCAAAATTTTCCAAGGTGATACAATAGCTTCCCCTACAAATGATAGTTTTCCACATGTGAACCATGAGTTAGTTTTGCATATATTTCTTTAAAGTCATCATCATTAGCGTATTGCACAACATAAATTTCAAAAGGCAATGAAGCATTATGCAAAATAATAGAAGCAACAATAGGAGGGTGAGAGAGCATATCTGCTACTTTGTTACTAGTGCCCTTCTTATACTTTATTACCATATGAAACTGCTGTAGGAACCCCATCCACCTAAAATGATGAGACTATTGTAGCTTGGTTTGTGACCGAAAGTATTGCAAGGGCTGGTGATTTGTAGGGATAATGGTTTCCTTTCTGATCAGGTAGTGTTTCAAATTTTTCACGCTTTGGACCAAGGCATACAATTCCTTGTCATAAATGGGGTAATTGATGACAACCTAGGAGAACTTCTCCGAATGGTAACATATTGGCTTCTTCTGCTGCAATAGTACAACTCCCATGGCGTACCCAGTAGCATCGATTTCGATCTCAAAAGGCTGCTAGAGATCGGGTAAAGCCAAGACTGGTGCGGTGCTGATTTTATCTTTCAGTGCTTCGAAGGACTTCTGCTACTTTCCTCCCCATTGAAAGGCTTGTTTTACACTTTTCAGTGCATGCAAGGGTGATGCAATAACGGAGAAGTTGGCAATGAATCTCCTCCAGTACTGTACTGCACTTAGAAAGCTACGAACCTCTGTTACATTGGTTGGCTTAGGCCATTTTACAATCATCTCCACTTTGTAGGGGTCTATTTTTTATTGACCATTACCGACAATATGACCTATGTAAACCAAATAGGTTTTCCCGAACTCACACTTTAACAATTTTACATACAATTCTTCCCTCTTTAATACATAGCGCAATTTATTTACAGGGCATACATGTTCATCCCAAGTCCTACTAAAGACAAGAATATCTTCTAAATACACAAGCACAAATTCATCAATGAAAGGCCTAAAAAGATCATTCATGACCTCATGAATGTGGCTGGAGTGTTGCACAATCCAAATGGCATCACCATCCATTCGAACAACCCCTATTTGGTCTTGAAGGCAGTTTTCCACATGTCCTTCTCTGCAATTATGACCTGGTGATAACCACTATGAAAATCCAATTTGGTGAAATAGATAACATTCTTTAATTGATCTAAAAAATCATCAATGTGAGGGAAAGGGTATCGATTTTTCATCGTGATTTTTTTTAGTGCCCGATAATCCACACATATCCTCCATGTGCCATCTTTATTGGGTACTAACACGATCGGCGAGTCGAATGGAGAAGTACTTGACTGAATGACCTCTTGGTTCAACAATTCCTGTACCTGATTTTTGATCTCCTCCATCTCGATAGATGACATCCTGCAAATACCAATGTTTGGCAATGGAGCATCATGTTGCAAATGGATCTCATGTTGTATTTCTCGTTTCGGAGGTAATCCTCTGGGTTCTTGAAACAACTCATCATAGTTAGAAATAAAATCACATAATTCTTGTTTATGAGCCAGATCACATCCTCGTAAAGCATCAGATGTTTCTGCATCTTTTGCTCTCACAACCACGAGCAAACACCCCTTGCTGGAATTCACCAATCTCTTCATCTATCTTGAACTTATAAGACTGGCATTGACCTTAGTTTGATGATCTCTTACAATATAATCTACCCCATCTTTTGTGATTTGGTATTTATTTTCAGGTTGAAAGAAAAATTATTTCCTGTCGTAAAGATAGGGACTCCCTAACATAATACCACACATATCCAATGGTATAACATCCAGTTCTACTTCATCCACCAGTTTAGAAGCAATTACAAATTTAACCTTACATTGCTTGGTTACATTAAGTTTTACTTTGTCATGTATCCATCCAAGCGGATAAGGTTTCGGATGAGGCTTAACTTCTAAGCCTAACTTTTTAACCAAGGATTCTGAGATTAAATTTGCTTGAGAGCCTGAAGCAAATAGAGTTTCTACTTTTGTATGATTTATGACAACTCTAATATGAAACAACTCAATTCTCTTTTGTTCATTAGGAAGAGGCTCATCTATTGAACTAGTGATTTCATGTGATTCATAATTAAAATGAAGAGAATGAGTACCTTTTATGCCTGCTTTTGTGATCAATGCCTCATCGCCGGAGTCAGATCCAAGGTCTTGCTGCGCGGTTGCTACCGTCTTTTGCTTACCCTTTCCTCCATATCTCTTTGGCTTCTTTTCTGAGTACAACTTCCAACAATGATCGTCGTCATGACCTTACTTTTTGCAGTGAGTGAAATAAGGCTTTTCTCCTTCATCCTTCTTCGTTGATGACATCTTCTTTTCCTTTCCCTGTCCTTTCCCTTTGAATTTTCCATTTGAAGGTTTAAAAGGTGGTTTCTTTGAATGATCATCCTTATCATTTCTGTCCTTGTTTTCAAGATGAATGGCCTTTATACTGGTCGAGTCAATGGTAGTAGGTTCAAACATTAACAATGAATGTCTAATGTAACTATATAATGACCCAATATACTTAGTTACAACTTCAGGTCAATCTAATGAAATGCCCAAACTTAGTGCTTGTTTTCTAAATTCCTCGGTAAATCTTTGCACGTTTTGTCCTTTACCTTGCCTTAGGTACTGCCACTCCATTAAGGTTATTTTCTTATAACCCAAGGGATAAAATTGATCTTTAAGTGCAACAATAAAATTTGACCATGAGGAAAGAAGGTTACCCAAATTACTGTTGCCTTGAAGTTTTCTCTCCCACTATATGAAGATGTGCCATTTAGTCAAAGAGAAGCCAACTAGATCTTTGCCTCATCCTCCACAATCTGCTGAATCCTGCAGTAGAGTTCAAGCTGCCTAATCCAGTTGTTAAGTTTCTCTTCATTACTTTCACCATTATACATGGGTAGATCAAATTTGGCATCTAACTTAAAGAAAGGTTTATTAGATGCATTTCCTGAATTCCTATGATGATGGTGAGAAGAGGAGGAAGAAATTTCACTCGCTGGAGGAGAAGGAGGTGGATCTCCTCCATTATCTCCATGACCCGAACCTTGTCCTTTTTAAGCATCCTCCCCTACTTTCTCTAGTTTCTCAAGTCTAGAGAACAATTTCTTGACCCGGTCTGCGATGGTGTAGAAGATCTTGCGGAAGTTGTGCTCTTACTCATTTCGAACATCATTATCCATGTTTCTTCTCTAATGTGCACGTCCCGCTTCGAGATCAAAGGAATTTAGTGTCCCTACACCTCTTCGTAGCCTATTTCTAGTTAGCATACAAGCATGTCATTCACATATACAAACACTTGCTCCGATACCACATGATCCAAAAATATTTTTCTTGAGATGTGTTAAATAATTACATGTGAAAGTTGTAGCTTAAACAAGAAACTTTAAAGGCATAAACATAAGAAGAGAGAAGAAAATAACATCATGCAAGAAGACATAGAATTGATATCGGAGTTCATGTAGGAGGGACTACGTCTCCGGGCCTTATTCAAATAGTGGGGAGGCCCTCTTTCATTAAGTGGAAAAAATGAAAGTAGAAGTATAAAATGAAAAATTATACCCTTATATACCTCCATAGCTGAAATTTCCTGAAATTTTAAGACCTCTAATGAATAAATGGATAGCATCATTGGATTCATGGTGTCGAGAGGTGAAAAATCCATATAAAAGTTTCCTAAATCTAACAAAGTGAAAATCTGGACCCTCTGGAAAATGGCTCAGATCATGGTTCTACCCCCCTCCTGCACAGTGCTCATGGTTCCACCGTATCGATTTTTGTGCCCATTCCCGGCTGCCTGAGCGCACTTATGAATGCAGAGTTTAAATATTGAAATGCTGGCGGACTTCCCAAAAGAAGTCATTGGGCGAATGGTTATGATCCTCATTTGGAGGGAGGGGGTTGGGTGGTCAAACCCTGCCCCCTCCTTTTTTTAAGCCAGATTGGTTTTATGAACTGCACCTTACTTTTTAAAATCCCAATGGATATATTATAATATATAGAAGTGGGGGGGTCAGGCCCACATTGGGCGGCCCGCCTCCTGATTCTCCATTGGTCATTGTGCTCCGTATGATATGGCGACATGTGGGTTAGGTGGTGGGTTAACAACCTCCGCCCACCCGTATTCAATATGGTGGGCCGTAATCCATGGCCGTGGAAAGTGGGCGAGGGTTCTGATGAGGTCATGGCCGCCAACCCCTAATAATACATATTTTTTTATGTTTTGATATGCGGAGGGGTCGGCGGGGTTTGGCCACCAATCGACCCTATTTTTTTATATTTTTTGTTTTTAATAACAAAAATGAGCCTTTTTGTGTAATGAATAAATAATGTAAATAAATGATAAATTAGTTAATTAGTAATTAGGATAAAAGGTCATGTATGATAAGACATGACCTTTTGTGAAGAGGCACCTATGTAGGCATATAAGTAAGACTCATTTGTAACATTCAATCATCTATCTCATATCTTTTATAATATACTATTTGTATCCTCATGGATATCTTTATATTCCAAGTGTTCTGGAGTATTTAAGCTTGAGAAGGAACTTTGTTCACTTCATTTGGTATCAGAGGAGTTTGAGCCTTTGGCCGCTTAAGCGCTGCACAGATCCACGCTCTTCGATCCAGGTCCTTGACCATAAAAATCGTCAACCTTGTTGCCATCGTGACTGAAGCATTTGCTACAAATTTTGGAGTTTCTCCATTGCTGAGTTTGTCAGAGGCCTTTGGCCATAATAAAAAAATTGAAAAAAGAAGGAAGAAATATATATATATATATATATATATATATATATATATATAAAATAAAAGAGAGAAGGAAAGTTAACATAAAGGGGGAAATAAATTAAAAGGAAAAAAAAAAGATTTAAAAGAAAATAGTTCCAAAAGAAAAAGAAAAAAAGAGATATATATAAAGAAGTACATATATGTACATACCAAGACAATTTAAAATTAAAAAGGAAAATGAAATAAGGAAGAGTAGGTAAGGTTATTTTGATTATTCTTTCAGTGGTTTACAAGCTCGTGGTTTTGGAATCCCATGGTAATTGCCCATGGTATTTGCAAGGTAAAATAAGACGTAAAGAAATAAAAAATCTCTGTGTGAATGGTAAGTTTACTTTTACGTGGAGAACATTAACTGAGTCAAACACACATAAGTGGATATATATTTTATAGGTGAATATATGTGAATAGCCCTAGGGTTGTAACCTTTCAACCAAAAAAGAGTTAAAAAAAAAATTGTTAAAAGAATATATATATATTAATTTAATTAATTAAAAAAAAATGAAGTAATAATAACTTTATTAAAAAGGAGAAGAGAAAGTTGGGAAGGGTTACCTTAAAAACCCTAAAAACCCAATTCAACAGACAAAATGGAATCAATCATTGATGAAAAGGAAATTGAATCTAATTCAGAGAGGAAAGAAGGAAGATTTCCTGAAAATTATAGTATGTTTGTCCGTGCGCTAATTAGAATCAAAGGGTCACTTGCGGGAAAGGAAGTTCTCATATCTATCGATCTTAATCAAAAGGATAATTATGTTAGTACTGAATGTGCTAACCAATTAGTGATCCCTGAATCAAATATAATCGAAACAAATTCAATTAACGCAAATGAAAAACGATACGACATAAGGAATCTACAACTAAGCATTGGGGAGTATTCCTTGGTCTCGCAATTTACCGTTAAAACCTTATTTTTTAACAATAGTGATATAATTATGGGTTCGCTTTGGATGGAATCACTAGGGTCATTCATCCTTAATACAAAAAAGAAGTTTTTAACATTCTCCTACAAAAAGAAGAAAATAATGCTACAGGACATAAACTTATTCAGTGACACCTGAAGACATTCAAGAAATTTCAAAAGTAATTTCTCGAGAAAGTAAAAAGGCAATCCAAAATATGCAAAAGGAAATTGACAAAATCGCAACTAACAAGAATGAAGAAATTGCTTGCCTCAAGGACCACGGTGAAAAATTGCTAACGCAAATTAAGAAATTGAAGAAGGATAAGAATTCGTTGGAAAACAAGGTGCAACAACTTGTCGAAATCGACAAATGTAGAAGTTCAAGTTGAAGAAAAATCGAACGTTGATCAGGTAAATGTCTCAGCTGAAGAGGACGACAAGCAAGTTTCAGAAGAAACAAACTTAGATGCCAAACGAACGAGGAACATTCTAAGTGAAGGTTTTTTAACCTACTCAATAACATCCGCACCAAAAGAAAATCAAAGTCAAACCAAAAAAGTTCCCTATCGACATCCAAATCATGGGAGTAGACAACTCAACCAAGCTATGTATTCACAACAGAAACAAGCTAATATTCCGACGAATACTAACGAATCATCAAAATTTTCCAGTCTTCATAAGGTTCCACAGAAGATTGATTTAGGATGGTCCGATCCATTCTCAGTGCGACAGTTTTGTTTGTCACTTAGAGGATCGTATCAACTTGTATCGACAAGGATGACTGCCCTGAGACGAGAAGATGTTCGTAGCAGGAAAATGTTAAGTTTATGTTATGGAACATTGCAGTTATATGTGACGTGTATGTGAAAAACATACCCATCTCATTCTCTCATGAATAAGACTCCTTATGTAATGTGGTATGACCACTTTCCATCGATAAAGAATCTCAAGGTCTCTGATTCCACCTGCTATGCCTTGATTCTTAAGGAGACCTCAAACAATCGTGATGCAAGGAGTTGGAAGTGCATATTCTTTGGGTATTTAGATACCACCAAGGCATATTTTATTTACAATGAGTTAAACGAAAATTTTATTCTTTTTAGATATTTAATTTCTTTTAAATTCCAAAATTCACAAGTAGCTTTATCGTTCAGATAGATTCAATCATGCAAAGACATATCATGAATTCGCTAATAAGATTCCACATCCTAACGAGTGAATCCATTCTTAGATTAATCTATAGAATTTTCTTCTTAAGGAATGTCTCCCCCTCATGAAGTTGTAGGCACTTATTTAGATTAGGAATACCCTTTGAGTGACGTGGTTAGAGGATTAGAAGGCTAAATCTTAGTGCAACCCAACTTCAATCAGTGGATAATTACCATAGAGCACCTTAGAAAGGTCGCCCAAAATGGCTTTCCAAAAAAATTAAAAGTGTTAATCTTGATGAGGTTAGAAAGACATGAACTAGAGGTTACACCAGGAAATATGGAGGTGATATAGAGTTGATGTAGATGATACACATGTTTCTTATGATTGTGAATTGAATTTTTCTAATGTATTTGAATCAAATTCCTTCAAAGAAGTTGCTTCTCAAGATAAAATAAAATAAGAAATGCAATAGGAGTGTTATTCTCTCATAAAGAATATAACATGGAAGTTAGTGGGCCCTCCTTTCCTACACAATTATATTCTTTAACTGGTCAAAGGTAAGGTTGGAGATATCCATGATCATATCATCATCTAGAGGAGATATTTCTATTTCACTGAATGTGATGTGGCCACCTATAAGAGGAGGTGAAGGTTGATTGATGGCTTGTTCTGCAGTGAGCACAATGTCGACATCTTTTTTCCGATCCTCCCGCTCAACCTCCATATATTGGGCATGTATATGCTCCTCGATTTCCTGTACAAACTCTTCATCCTATTTTTTCCTACTTTCTTCACCCTCCAATTGTTTTTTCTATTCTTCCTCAAGTTATTTATGCCTATCTTCTTCTTCTTAATTCTTTCTTAATTCTTCTTCTGCCTGCATATCTTCTCTTTCTTTCCTTTTCCACTCTTCCTTCTATATCCATTCTTCCTCCTACCTTTTCTCTTCTTCCTATTTTCCTCTTTAACTCTTATGACTATTTTCTCCTCTTATCTACCACAATGGTTTCTCTCAAAAAGACAAGGTTTTCTTTGAATTTGTAGCTCCACTTTGATTCCGTGTTATGCATGCTTTTCTCTTTTACTTAATATTAACTAGAGTGGGCACTCCCTATTGCTTTCCTTCCTGGATAACATTATCCTCATGGACTGCACTGGAAGGGCCTGCTTCTTTTCCTGGTGCTTAGTTTGAATACTATCCTAGGATATTACATGTGAAAGCTCATCTCACCGAATTTAAGGCGAGAAATTTCTTCAATTTCTACTTCTACAGCGCTGAGCTCTTGGCCTCATAAGATCCCACTTGTAGAGGGAAGGAAGGCAAATGTTCCTTCTTCTTATGCAATAACTATGATATACTTGTGCTAATATGATATGCAATCTCTTGAATGACCACCTTATCACTACCATATATCAAAATAATATGTGGAGGATTTTAAGAAATGAATGCTCTGAGGTATGTGCCATCAAGTGAGGCAAATAAATCTGCTACTTCTGCCACTACCTTCATTTCCTCATGGAACATGCAAGGAGATTCTCCCTCATAGGTCATCTAATACAAAACCTTGAATAAATGCTCAACAAGTTTCTCATGCATTCCCCTGTAATTGTATTATGACAACAACTTGTAATACACATGGATAGGGAGCTCTTTGGGGGTCCATCTCCAACATAGACTCGAGAATTCATGGCAAGCATATATTCCATACAATAAGTAGGCATGCATGTAAAATTGTGGTTGCTTTCCCTAAGGTCAATTTTTAACCTTATTTAAATTCATTTGTAGTTGCTGAGACAATATATTTGATCAGTTGAATACCTTCCCTTCGTGATGATCGAATATAGCACGTAGATCCATCCTTTGGGGAAGAATTCAATATTCCTTTGTTGATAGACTCGGCAACATATAGCCATCAAGTAAGGGTATATTGTCCTAAGAGACTTAGTTTTATAAGTACTATCATTTAGTTTTATAAGTACTATCACGCTTCTAGAAAAATTTGGTTGTTTGCTTCCACCATGACTTGATCACTTCTTTAGTATTTAGATAACTCCAAGTTGCATATAATCGAGAATCCAGGTGCTCCTCAGGCTTGGGAAATTCGTAAATCAAGTGAATTTTATGTGGTTGACGTGATTCAAGTTTCTACCCACTAAAATTGTTCAATGTCATCATCTTGGTGTCTAGACCCTAAAATATCCACTTGATAACATCGACACATGGTAGTACTGGATATCTGTAGGAAACTTTACGGAAACCTAATCGCTGGATGTTTTCATATACTTCCCTATTCTACAGGTCTTATGCGAACTTAATTGAAGTGAATACATCTTTGATACTGATCCATTTGATATATGAGTCCTTTTCGATGAAGCATTAGGTACATGACAAGACATGAACTTCTTTCAAGGTACTATTAATGGCCTCTTCAGTACCACTCTTTGTGACCTCCCTTGATGATGCTCTCTTTGGAGGCATGGTTTTGTTTAATGATGAAATATTGATGTGTTTTTTGCCTATAGTACCTGTCGTACAAGATGCAGTCATGGCGATACAAGTTAGTTCTGCAAGAGATCAGCCAAAAATTCAACTTGCAAGCATAAAAATAGTCACCCAGGAAAGGGACTACGCAATGTTGGGAACCATAGGGGTAGAATAAACATTGGAAATGTGAATTGCACAACTTGTGTAGGAATATTGCACAATTATGGTTTGTTTGGGAGGTGTTTGTGGACTGGATCTACACAATGCACAATTTATGTTGGGAGAGAAGGCTTGGATTGTGCAATGTACAGTTTCAAATGGCAGGGAAGCATCATTGCTGCTTGTGATTTCATAGTGTGTAGTTAGAGAGGCTAGTGACTGCATTGTGCATAGTTGAAGCTAGCAAGGATGGGCCTCTGTTGGAAGGAATTTCGCAACGCATAGTTGAGGAGGGAAAATGGGATTAAGGATTGCATAGTCTCCTATGGCAGAAGGGCGAACTCCAGATTTGTGACTGAAGTGAGAAAGTGTATGGACTGACGTGAGAATAATTCAAACCAATCACTAACATCTAGAAAACAAGATAGTGAAAAGAGAAGGACATGCATGCATAAATACACCTAACAGTAATAAGTACTCGTAAGCAAAATGACTAGGAATGTGATGTGACACTTGAAAAGAAGATAAAAAAACTGAAAAGACTCTTCTAGAAGATAATAATATCAAGAACACCACTTGTTTTAAGAAGAACAAAGTAAAATGACACTTGTAAGAGCAAAATATACAAAATTGAAAGCAAAATTGACAAAAAGAGACTTGAGAAACTTACTGAGAAAAGCAACACAAATGGAATCCAAAGCTCCTCATGCCCGTGAGAATGGCTAGAGCTCCAATGGTGAGTATGAGAATGAGCTCTATAAGCCTCTCTTATATAGATTGGCACTCGAGATTAGGGTTAGGGTTTCTGACATGCATGCCTAAAATATAGGAGAAAATGTTAGTTAATTAACACATGTTGAAAGATAAAAAATAGAAACTTGTGTCACACTGCTTCAAAGAAATGTGTACTTCCTATTTTCTAGGAGTGCGAAGTTGACCGATTTCAGGAATTGCGCAATTAAGTGGCTGAAGGGACTCTGCAGTTCACTGAAACAAGAGATTGCACAGTTCAATTTCTTAGTGGATTGCATAGTTTTCTCTCACATGATGATTGCACAATTTTCTTTCACAACAGTTGTATGCCTCCAAGGATTGCACTGTTGAGTCGCACGAGGAATTTCACAATTCCCTGTGACAAAGGATTGCAATTTATCAAGCCAAGGCATGTGGTCAGTGTCAATCAAGGCGAGGGTTAGCTTGTGTTTCTAAGAAGTGCTTGCGTGTATTTGGAAGTTGAGTAGCTATTGTCGACAAGGTATGCTTGTGATAAAGAAGTGCCTAATAGTTATTACAACGAAAGCATGGTTAAGTCATCACAATTTTGGCATAAAATAATAAGTTGTTATGGCACCTACTAAAACAAGAAGAACACTTAACACAAGTTAAAATGACAATTCTTATGGTTAAAGGAAGGCTCCAAAATCAATGTATGGAAAATTTTTGGAGGGGGTTTGTAGTAGCTACCACAAAGGTTTAGAGGGTTTAGTAATGGGTCATTAAGGATTTTAGAGGTTAATGGTTAGTTATGAGGGGTTATAGACTTTAAGGTTGGGATTTATACAAGACAGGTGTTGGGAAAGGTAAGGGTTTTGGGTTTGTAGTTTTTGAGGGATAGGGGTTATGGTTGTAGGTTTTATACTTATAGGGATTATAGTGGGTGTTCTTATAATGATTAAGAAAAATATGAGTTAGAAGATAGAGGTTGGGAATTATAAGTTTTAGGTGTTAAGAATTATTTATAGATGATAAGTATTTAGGTTAAAGGTTTTTTGGGATATGGGTCATAATATTAGGTTTTATAGATGTTATCGGGGTAAAGTGTTATAATAGTTGGTTAGATGTTATAATTACTACGGTCTGTGCATAAGAGGAATTATTTGGATTATGAAGGTTAATTTAGTGATAAGGATGTTTGTGGTAATATTTATTAGGTAATAGGGATTGAGGGATAATGTTTATATTGATTATAAGGTTAGGGATTATACGTGTCAGGGTCTAGCTTGTATGGGTTACAAGATTTATTGGTTAAATGATGTCAATTATAATGACATAGTGTGATGCGATTTGGGTACTATATATTTTTAAAATTTTAGAAGATTTCAGGGTTCTCATTCTTATCATCACAAGTTAAAATCATAACGGTGATAATGCTTATGGAGGTTAGGGTTTATGGGTAACATGAGATGTGTTAATGGTGATGGAGGTAGAAGAGTTAAGGTTATAAGCATAAGGATTAGGGGTTGACTTTTGAGGGATCTAATTCTATTTTTCAGAGTTACTCATTAGTCATTATAGTAGTTAAGGTTTAAGGGTTATAGGGATTATAATGATAGGTTAAAAAGGATAAATTTTTTAGGCAATATGGCTTAGACAAGTTTGGGTTTATATGACACAAAAGTTAGTGATTATGGGTTTTAAATGTTGTATGGGTTATAAGGATTGTGCAATATAGTTTAAATGGCTTAGGTGATAAGGGTTAGTGCTTATAGAGCTTAATATTTATAAGGGTTTCAAGTATTCAGGGTTGGACGGGTTAGCAATTATATGTTATATATGATGTAGTGGTCTTGTAAGATAAGGGTTATATGGCTGACAGGTAGGAGGTTTGAGTTTTTGTGGTTTAATTATTGATGTTTACAAGGATTATAAAGGGTATATGGATTAGGTATTAAATTTATTGTAGTTAAATCATATTGGTTATAAGGGTTAGGTTAAGGCTTCATTTTTTAATATTTACGAGTGATCAATATTGTTATGGTTGTATGTGTAATTTGTTAGTGTCTAAGGGGTTAGGGTTATTGATGTTATGATTTGTAATCTATTAGATATGTGTTAATTTTTTCAAAGGAAAGGATTAGTAGGTATAAAGTAATGGGTTAAGGGTTATAAATATTAGGAATATGGAGATATATACTAGGTTTATAATACTAAAAGTTGTTATAGGTATTAGAAATCATAATTGTTAAGGCTATTTTTTATGGTTCAGGTTCTACAGCGGTTAGAGTTTATGTACTATATGAGTTTATATGAGTGTGTTAAGAGTTATTACAATTATAGGTTAGATTTGATATTTCTCATAGATTATCTGGGTAATTTAATTCATCCCCTTGAAATCCATAACTCATAAAAGAAATAGGAATTTCAATATTATCATAATTATTTTGAGTAAGGACTGTTACATAAGGAACATCAAAGGCAAATGCATATAAAAAGAATTCTTTCTCAAAATCAAGACTAATTAGTGTTGGAGCAGCATTAATGATCCAGGTAGATATTGGTGGCCACTTGCCTATTCCACTTGGGGCCCTACCATTGTCTCTTTCAGTTTTTTCAGTTTCAGCAACTTACTATTTTTAGCAGTTTTTTTTTGGTCCTGAACTTCCGGAGCCGTTTTGAGGCCCTAAACGATGTTTTTTGGGCATCACGCGTCCGAATGATATGATTCCATTTTAAAATTGATATTTGAAGTTATCATTTGTAGTCCTTGGATAGATATTTCTAACGATGTATCATGTGCGTCAAACAGAGATGGTATGCCAAAGTTACGACCCTAAGAAGTTGAAACACCAATTTACCCAAACGGGGCCCACAGTTTTGGCGCTTCATCTCCTAGGGTTAGGTTTTTGGATGTTTAGGGTTTTTCATTGTTTCTCTATAATAAATAGGCCCTCGAGCCTCATTGGAACACGGTTCAGAGGCCTGTAGCCGCCACATATCTTCTCTGAGATAAGTTACCAGTGCCCTAGCTAGTTTATTTTCATTCTGTCAGTAATCAAATTTCATTTCTTTGATATTAATGAAATGAAATGTTATTTTCGATGCATATTTGTATTTATGGTTATATGTGTATTTTTTTGCGTTCCTGCATAAATCTAGATCAATGGTATCAGAGTAGTCTTCTTTTTCTCGATCCTTCTCTGCATGTCCCCAACGAGGTCGGGGTATAAGGAGTTAGGGCTCGATTTGGTTGAACCTTTGCAAGATTAGCCTCGCAAAATCTAATGGAAGGCCATGGGGGACGAAAATAAAGATGAGGGAGTAGGAGATCCTATCAAAATATTGCTCGAGGAGGCCCTCGAAAAACAAAGGAGCGTGATGATGGATAAATTTATCCAGATCCTTCAACAACTGCCCACCAGCGGTGCATCTGCATCCAATAGCCACTCTGGAGGCGCGACTCCATTTAAGGTACAAGTAAATTTTTATATTCCCATATTTGAGGGTAAAATAGACGCAGATGTCATATATAGATGGTTGAATATATTAGAAGTATATTTCTCGGTTCACGAATTTTCCGACTGGGAGAAGATTATTTTTGCACTCCTCAAAGCTACCCCCCATGTCAAGGACTGGTGGGAAACCTACTGTGAGAAAAAGGAAAAGACATAACCCTCTCTGTTCTCAATCGTACCCACTTGGAATTCTTTCTGAGACACCATCAAGGAACAATACTATCTCGTGGGGAGCTATGAGGACAAGTACATACAATGGACCATGCTGCGACAACAAAGGGATCAATATATGCATGAGCTGACGAATCTGTTCCATACCCTACACACAAAGTTGGGTATCAAAGATTCAGAGAAAATTTTGGTGCTAAAGTATCGAAGTTTTCTGCATAGATACATTCAGGAGGAAATGGAGTTCCGCGACATCTCCTCGCTTGGTATGACATACCGGTATGCTACCAAGATTGAGTAGAAATTCGAACAAAAGAAGCGAGACTTTGGATCTGCGAATGAAAAGCAAGGGAAAGGGGCCCCCAAACCACATAACAAAGGACGAAGCCAAGGCATGGCATCCCAAGACAACCTGCCAAAGCCACAAGCAAAGAACAACACCGCGAAGCCAAAGAAGGACACGGGAAAGTGGTGTGTGTCCCACAAGAGCTCCACTCACAACACAAGTGAGTGTCGGGAGAAGCAGTCGCTGGTGGCCGAGATGAGGGCTTCTGAATTAGATTCATGCTCTGACTCTGAATCGGAAGCTGGCATGGGGAATGAAAAAGGAAAATATATTATTGATGTAGAGCCCAACACCATTATTTCCACTGCGAAGATCCAGAAGGAGGAACCACAATATCTAGAGGAGGAGGAGTGTCTCTTCCACTCCTAGATGTGGGTAAAGAGTTCCCCGCTACAGTTGATTATCGATAATGGGAGCCAAAAGAACCTCATTTCATCAGACGCCGTGAAGCGGTTGGGCTTGCCGACCACAACACACCCATAGCCATACACCATTGGGTGGCTTCACCAAGGAAGAGATATTTGCGTCAACCAGTAGTGCCGCCTTCCCTATATCATCAAGCCCTTCATGGATGAGGTATTATGCGACATTGCTCCTTTTGATGTTTTTGATGTATTATTATGCCAACCATACTTGTGGAAGCAACATGTTGTGTATGAGTCCCGACCTCACGCTGTTATTGTTACTTTAGGAAAAAAGTTGTACAGGATACCAGAGGTACCATCGCCTACCGCTATCTCTTTGGTTACTGCAAACCAATGCAATAAGCTCATTTCACGAACCAGGAAATTTTTTTTCTTGATGATCCACCCCCAGGGAAAGAAGAAGACTGTGGCCACGACCTCCAGACAGGGCTCCTCTGCACGACAACAACAAATGGACAAGGTTGTTGAGGAGTACGAGGACATCTTCACCTCACCCATAGGGGTTCCTCTGCACTGTCAGGTCAAGCACCCCATTGATCTGACCCCAAGGGCGCCACTACCCAATGGATCTATCTATCGACGCTCTGTTCTAGAGAACAATGAAATCAAGAGGCAGATTCAGGAGTTGCTGCAGAAAGGTCACATTCAGCCAAGTTCATCACCCTGTGGGAGCCCGATCGTTTTGGTACAGAAGAAGGATGGGACTTAGAGACTCTGTATTGACTATCAGGCGCTAAACAAGATCACTGTCTGGAATAAGTACCTGATCCCACAGATTTATGACCTTATGGACCAACTCAAAGGGGAAAAATATTTCAGCAAGATCGAATTTAAGTCTGGGTATCACCAGGTACCAATAGAACCCTCCGATGTGTGGAAGATGACCTTGAAAGCCAAGGAGGGCCTTTTCTAATGGCTGGTCATGCCTTTTGGGTTGACGAATTCTCCCGCAACATTCATGAGGTTGATGGACGACATCTTGCGGCAATTCACCAACTCATTTTTAGTGGTGTACTTGGATGACATTGTGATCTTCAACCAGACTTGGGAAGAGAACCTCCACCACATCCAACAAGTCCTCCAAACACCGCGACAACACAAGTTGTGTGCCAATTTGGAGAAGTGCACTTTTGGCATGACCCAGGTTCAATATCTGGGATACATTATTGATGAAAGGAGGGTGCATGTGGATCCAACCAAGATCCAAGTCATTCGGGATTGGGCAGCCCCAACCACTCTAACAGAGTTTCGCAGCTTTTTGGGTCTTGCTAATTTCTACTGCCGGTTCGTGTTGGGATTCTCTCATATCACTTGGCCCTTGATTCAAGTCACCAAGGGAGGAGCGAAAACAAAATTCTTTTGGTCGGAATCTCAACAGAAGGCATTTGTAGAATTGAAACATTGCCTCTGTTCTGCCCCAGTGCTCACATTACCAGACTTGAAACAACCATTTGAGATCGAGACAGATGCCTTTGACTATGCTATTGGGGCAGTTCTTACTCAACCGGGGCATCCAATGGCATATCACAGTGAGACATTTTCCGATATAGTTCGCAAGTATCCCACTTATGACAAATAAATGTATTCCATTATGCAGGCTTGTCGACAATGGAATCATTACATTCTGGCGAAGGAAACAATCAGCCACATAGATCACTGACCCTTGCAGTTCATAAAGACATAAGGGAAGTTTCATAATGATTGCCATCAGAAGTGCTCCACATATCTGCAACAGTTTCATTTGAACATAAAGTACAAGAAGGGTAGCACCAATAATGTTGCAGATTACCTCAGCCGACCACCGATCATGGCGCTAACCATAATTCTCAACTCTTGTGGGCATGAGACTTCTGATTGGCCACTTCTCTACAAGAGCAATCCAGAATTCGGCCACACATACAAGGCACTCTTTTGGGGTATGCAAGTTCCAAATTTTCACCTCCAAGATGCACTATTATGTCACCTGGGACACCTTTGTGTTCCTTCAAGCGAGAGTGCCATGATGATATGGGAAGCACATTACAGTTGAGTCGCTGGGCATTTCGAGGTCATGAAAATAGTGGCAGTACTGCAGAAGTATTTCTATTGGCCGAACCTTCGACAGGATGTCGGGAAGTACATCAGATCCTGCACTGCCTGCGCTATTGCCAAACCAACCATCAAGAATCAAGGCCTCTATACTCCGCTACCTACCCCTATTTGACCTTGGGAATCCATCTCTATGGATTACATGTTGGGGCTTCCTTCTACTAAGCATGGAAATGATTGTGTTTTCATGGTCGTCGATAGATTCTCGAAGATGGCCATTATGACAGCCTGCAAGAAGAATATCATAGCAGAAGCCACTACTAAACTCTTCTTTGAACGAGTGTGGGTGCACTTTGGGATCCCAAAGTCTATCATATCAGATTGGGACAACAGGTTCCTCAACACATTTTGGTCCAGCCTCTAGTGAATGCTGGACACCAAGCTCACCAAGTCCACAACTTTCCATCCTCAAAGTAATGGCGAGACAGAGGTCGTCATCAGGATGATTGTACACATTTTGCGAATGTACAATTCAAATCATCCATGCACATGGGATGAGAGCCTCCCTTATGTACAACACAATTATAACCGGGCTCTCCATAGCTCAACCGGCCACAGGCCCTTTCAGGTGGGCTTGGGATTCCAGCCACTATGTCCCATTGATGTAGCCATGCCATTTGCAACTACTTAGGCCGATTCGGCTCATGTCCAGTCTAAAGATGACAAAGTGAACATCTTCATCGAGCGTATTCAGCACATCCGCCAACAAGTTCATGACATATTGGACAGAGCCAATGCTAAGTAAAATCAACGACATGATCAACATCGGGTACCACACAACTTCAAGGTGGGGGACAAAGTGTGACCACATTTGCAGAAGGAGCGCTTCACTGGACCCCACCGCAAGCTTCGGCCACTCTGATATGGGACGTACACCATCACCCAGGTTAAAGGGAAAAATTCCTTTGAGCTCAATATTCCACCATTCCTTGGTCTGCACCCAGTATTCAACATGGACCCCCTTCGTCCCTACTTCCCACCTCTACTAGACACCTCTCACATTGCAGAACAACTCACACCAACATAGTTAAACCCATACTGCATGGAACAGGCCACCACAGATTGTATCATGGATAGGAAAATGATGAACACACCAACATAATATCCAACTGTATCAGCTTGTCAAAGCTGGCCAACTCCTGCACCAAGGCAAGTGGTTCACCAGAGACCAAGTTCAACATAAATTTCCTCATCTCATGGAGGAAGTCAATGCAATGGGGACCATTTCTTCCTACAAGGGGAGGAATGATATAGGTGGATATTTGTGGCCACCCACCTATTCCACTTGGGGCCCCACCATTGTCTCTTTCAGTTTCGACAACTTACTATTTTTAGCAGTTTTTCGGGTCTTGAACTTTCGGAGCTGTTTTGAGGCCCTAAACGACGTCTTTTGGGCATCACACCTCCAATAATTATGATTCTGTTTTGGAATTGATATTCATGGTTAGAAGTTGTAGTCCTCAGATAGATATTTCTAACGATGTATCATGTGTGTCAAACAGAGATAGTATGCCAAAGTTACGACCCTGGGAAGTTAAAACACCAATTTACCCAAACGGGGCCCATAGTTTTGGCGCTTCATCTCCTAGGGTTAGGTTTTTGGATTTTTAGGGTTTTGCATTGTTTCTATATAATCAATAGGCCCTTGAACCTCACTGGAACATAGTTCAGAGGCCTATAGCCGCCACATCTATTCTCATAGATAAGCTACCGGCGCCCTAGCTAGTTTATTTCCATTTCTGTCTGTAAGCAAAATTCAGTTATTTGATATTAATGAAATGAAGTGTTATTTCTGCATCATCTTTGTATTTATGGTTATATGTGTATTCTGTTGCGTTCCTACATAAATTCAGATCAATTAATAGCCCCTTTTATTTTTTCAAAAGAACTTTTCCCAATTGCACCCCATTTAAAAGTATGGTCCTTTTTAATCATATATTGCATAGGTCTCACAGTCTCTGCAAAACTAGGAAAAAATATTCTAACAAAGTTAATATTCCCTAAAAAGGATTGCATAGATTTCTTATTATGAAGAAGAGTAATTTCTCATATTTATTTAACTCTTTTTGGATTGATCATAATACCAATTTTGGAAACTATGAAGCCTATCAACTTACCTTTTGTGACAAAAAATATAGTCTTATTTGCGTTTAATAAATACCATATTTACGAAGCTTATCAAATATTATGTTTAAATGATTAACATGTTGTAATATTTTATTTTAATAAACAATAATATCATCCAAATATACTACCATGAAATTATTGATGAGATCGTTAAAAGAAATATTCATGGCTTGTTGGAAAGTTGCTCCTGCATTGATTAGTCCAAAAGACATTTTTTGATAGGTGTATTTACCCCACTTGGTTCAAAAAGTAGTTTTAATCTAATCATTAGGAGCGACCAAAATTTTTTTATAATGCTAAAACCAATCAAGTAAAGAGAGCATCTTTGAACTTGCAACAAATTGCAAAATTTATTCCATTGGAGGAAGAAAGCAATTATCTCTTTTATAGGATATGTTTAGATTACGAAAATCAATACAAATTATAATATCCTCATTCTTCTTATGGTATGGAACTAAATATGACACCCATTGAGAATTTATAATAGGAAAAATAATTCGATTTTAAAAGATTATTTAATTCCTCTTTGATTTGACCCTCAAGCATTGGATACATTTTTCTAAGTTTTGTTGAAAAGGTTTTGTATCTGGTTTTATTGGAATTACATGTTGAATGATTTTAGTGTCATAAAATTTCATATCATCATAAGTCCATGGAAATACATCTTTGTATTGTTTGAATAATTTGATGAATCACCATCATTCTAGAGCAGTACAATTGATTCCCAAATTAACATTTTGAGGTTGTTTTCTTGTTCCCAAATTAACAACTTCAAACTGAAGAACTATTAGCTTTGCAATTTGTACTACCTTTGAATTTGTTATGAAATCATATAAATTATCCAAATTGACTATGGATTTAGGAATTGAATTTTGTGATTTAAATTTATCAGGAAAATTTTGATTACAGTTGTGCATCATGTTGGTATTCATCAATAACAGATTCTTTGAAAGCATCTTTTAAGGTAAAAAAATCCTTAATTTGATCATCATCGTCGAATGCTCGCCAATACGTTGTAGGGTAAAAATGATCTAAACAATATTTCAACTGAGAATTTTTTAGGCGAAAAATTTTCAACTAATAGAAGTCTTGAAACAAAATTCGCCAACAGATCGAAATCATTGTTTCGAGATCAAGGAATAGATTATAATTCAAAAATGTCAAAATTTTGAGCTAATTCCCACACCTCTTGTCTGTAATTTTTTAAATGATTGGATATACAAGGAATGGTTTTGTTGCATTTCCTAACAATTATCTTTGAATCACCAAATACTTTAATTGTACCAAAGGTGTTTTTAAGGGGATGGTTAATCTCGCCCTTTCATCATCTGTCGATATCTAATCAAGGTGAGACATGTATTGAATTTGGATTTTCTTCTTATAGAATTATGTGAACAAAAAATTGTCACTATATCATGGTAGAATGTAAAATCAATTATTAGTAGCGAATAAACAAAAGCATGACTCGACGACTTGATCCCTTGTCAAACTTGCTTACTTTTAGCCACTTGCATTCTCACCATAACCTTCATTATACCAAGATTCGATATTGAGTAGACGAGATTGATTTGTAGTTGAATTGAGAGGACTCTTTGGATTTAGTATTTTAAAATTCTTCAGGAAGTCAAAGAGATTTCAATGGATCTCACTCGGCTTAAAGTCAAAGTGGATACAACTGAAAAATGGCACTTCACTACACTGTTGGGTTTTATAGAAGAATTATAAAAAAATATTGGAGAATCCAAGGCCATCTCTTCTTTTTGTTCAAATTTTCAAGGTAGACGACCTAACGGGATGTCGGCAAGTGGTTCAATCTCTTCATCCCAGATCTCATTTTCTTGGGGAACTCCACAAACACGAGCTTTGAGTGTCCTAATATTTTTAACAGGTGTTCCTAATCAATGGTTTGAGCTAATGGGGTACAAGTTTTTGTTTCAATGGATAATGGTCAAAGTCATGCTTTATTATTTCTATGCACACATATTGAAAGTGGGTCACCCTCCATGTGTGTTTTCTTGCATTGACCACATAAAATTGCCAACAACAACAACAATTCTCTTAACATACTAATCTTATTTATTCTCATTCATTTGTAACAAATGATTGCCATGACAGATGAATCAAGAGCAGGAGAAATTGTGGAGTTCTGGGTTATGTATGCCTTTAACGACACCAAATAATTATCGACAAGAAGAAACTGTGGAGCCATAGGGTTTCTATACCCTATATAGAATTACATGGTAATCATGGCATGTTAGAATGAAATAAATTCTGGACAAAGCAAAGGATGGGATGTATGGAACAACTATCCAACCTCAAATATCTCCACTGTAAATAACAACTATCCAACCTCTAAAAAGACTTGATGTGGAATAATTATAGAGAATAGAGTTAATGACACCTCGTAGGGTCAAAATTCTATCCAAAAATCATCATAATTACATTAGATGAGTCACTTCCTAGAATATAGGGAAGTTTCAAACTAATCTCTGAAATTTAGCTAAGGACTAGGAGTGTGCATCCCTTTCATTAAATTACATGTTTCCTCATCATAGATTATAAAAAAAACATAAACACATAAAATGACACCTTGTGGGACAACTAGCATCGAATTTCTAGAGTTTTCCTGGCATGACAAATGTCTGAAAGGAATCCTATGCAAAAGTGTTGCGCCTGTTTGGCAGAAGTGTCGTGCTTGTTCAAGGGTGATTTTGTCCCACTTAGGAGCATCCAAATGAAAATTTGAAAGTTGGGCTAAGTATCCCTATGAGTCTAGTTTACAATGCACCTTGAATTTTTATAAAAAACCCATAGGAAGACCTCCAAAATTGGTTTTTCCCAAACTCACTCCAGAAGCAACGCGCATGGTAAAAAACACTAGCAGAAGCAACGTGCATGGTAAAAAAACACTAGCAGAAGCATAGAAATGAGGTAGTTTTTTGAGTTTTTCTTTAAAACCAGAGATTGTCATGGAAAAAAAGAAGTCCATATATGGAATTTAATAATCAAGATGGACCCATCCATGTAAGAAAAAATTGATTTGGAAACCTTGAGAGAAATTGTCGCGCCTCGGTGCGACGCTTCTGTGGAGACAAAATTTCCAGATTTTTGCAAAAATCATAAAAAATACCAAAAGTGCTTAAAATTGACCAAAATTTGTTCTGTGAAACCTATGGAGGATAGGCTAAACAACCATGGATTCCTTAGCAAGGAGGTCTAATTTTTCCTTCTCCTTGAGCTTCGTTTGAGCTTCTTTAAGTTTTTTCTTCACTTGTTTAAGCCTGATTTAGGAAATATTGTTTCTGGCGCAATAGTGATTGGCCATATGTCTATGGAGGTTATTATTCTTTTTAGCTTTCTTCAGAATCTTCTCAAGGTTTCCATTGACCCTGACAAGCCAATATTCTCTATCTTGATTGATTTTATCAAGAATCAGTTCATAAAAAGTCTTCCAACCTGATTTAGGAGTTTATTATCTTTCTCTCTGAAGCACCCTCTTGAGGCCTCTTATCCTTGATCTTCTTTTATTTGTTCCAACTTCTACATCGTCTAGCTAATCACCATATACTATTTCTTTCCCCTTGCCTTTATCTGCATCAAAATGTACATTTGGCTTGTCTTGAAAGAGTAATTTCACCTTTAACTGAAAATTCTCTTGCAGTAGGAATGTGATCTGAGAATTTGCATTTGAGAAAACCTCCCTCAACTCTACTATTTCTTCATCTTTCTCCTTTATGATTTCCTCAATTGAATTATCCTTCACTTGTTCTACCATGTCAACTTCTAATGGTTCTTGTTCATCACGGTGATGCAATGGTGACTTACCATCATGGCTAGGTGGTTGATCCACTGTTTGTCTTTGCTGAAGTGTAGTTTCAGATGCTAATACACCTTTGATGGTCTTAGGAGAAAAAACAATTCTCTTTCCCTTCTCATAGGTTGGAGTGATCTCAACCCTAGGTTATTTTGAAATCTGAGCTTGCCTACTTAAAGGGCCAACCTCCTTTGGCTGTACTGATGTTGTGCTATGAACAATGGGTGGACTAGTTGCAGGAGCTAATGCTACTTTCGACATGAAAAATTCCCAGTTCATATTGTTTGCTGAAAGCTGGTGCAAAACAATAAACTTCACCAGACCATGGTGAAATAGACTAGGATGAGGATTTCTACCTTTGCTTTGTACTTTTTCCGCCATATTGACCAAATTCCTGAATAAATAATTTTACAAATTGAGTGATTTGGCAGCTGTGAAGTGCATTAGTAACCTGACATGGTATTGGTACAGTCTTGAAAATATTCCCTCGCATGTAAAATATTTCATGATCAACTTCATTAATGGGGAATACCGATCTAGTAGATGTATGAAAGGGAAAACATGTTCAGGTTCATCTCTGCAATGAGGTCTTAGGAACATTGGGTAATTTTCAAGGTCCAATTTCATGCCCTTGAACCATATTTCTCCTTCATTTGGAATCACTATTGCTAACATGATGGCCTCTACTGATAGATTGAGTTCAATGCCTTCTATGTTGGCTTTGTCTCTACTGAATTTAGTGGCAAAAAGGGTAGTCAATGGGGCATGGCATCCTACCTCCACGATCTTCTCACAAAATCTCAGACATATAGTGTTTTCAAAACATATTTTGGCATAGGGGGAGGCATTAAGTTCTTGCAATGTTGATGGCTCCAATCTAGAATGGTGGCCTCCCTTGTGAGCTTTCTTTTCAGTCTCCATAGTAGTTGTGAACAAAATGAACCCTCCTAGATGAAATGAGTAGGCAGAGAGAGTGAATTTGAGAAAACATGGAATATGGATAGGGTATGTTTAGGGGATGTGATGAGGTATAAGGAGGTTGAGGAAAATTCCCAAAAAAATATAAGCCGTAGGGTGTTGTGTTAGCTTGAGGATATAGGTGGAATTTCTTGAAATAGGTATGGGAAGGTGGATCAAAATAGGAAAACACAATGATTTTCTAGTTTTCTTATGAAAATTTAATGGGGACTTAGGGTATTGATGAAAACAAAGGTAAAGGGGGCTGTGAGTAATAGGAGGTGTTGTGATAGGGTTTGTGAAGGATGAATGAAGGTTTAAATGGTGGGAAAATGGGTCTGCAATGGCTAAAACCAATTAAGAAAGGAGAAACCCAAGAATGTAGGAGAGAAAAACGCTAAGGCTAGAAAACATTCAAACAATCATGAATTGGCTTGCAGAAGGCAGTTAAGGTGGCCACTTACTAGTTTTGGAGGCCACAAAAGGATTGAAAACTAGTTTTGAAGCTTGAGTAGCTTATTTAGAGGCAGCACAACGTCACTGGTTCTTGCAATTTTTTCCAGTTTTCTTCCACCTTTGGCAATGGTAGGGTATTCTGAAGGGGAGAGATGCACTTTATCGAGAAAGAGAAGATAAAATGAGTGAAATAAATCACTTTTTCCCTTTTATAACATCAATAAAACACCCTTTTTGTCATTTAGTGAAAACATGACCTTTTTGAGGAACACTTTTCTTTTTTTTGAATATTTTGACAATGGAACAAGCTTTTAAAAGAAGTTAATTTTTTTTTTCTTTCCTACCTATGTTAACTACCTTTTACAGAGAAATTTGTATGATGGAAGTGAATGACCCTGATTTCCTTCTTTATGACATAATTTGGACATTTATGGTGGTGAAATGAAAGATATATAGACATTGAGCTAGGTGAAATCATGGTGACTTGACCTAAGACTCTAGACAAAAATGAGGACATGACTCATGAAATGAAAATAAACATAAATAAACTAAAGGGAGTAGCTTTTAAAAACCTAGACATATCCAACGATCAAAATTTTATTTGAAAACTGACTTGAAAATGTAAAATTTTGACCTAGGACCACTACTAAACAAATTTGAAAGAGTACATTTTGATCACTGAATATTGGACACTATTACTTTCCATGACTAGTCGCACCGGGGGTCATGGGGGCAATAGCTGCACATGTTCGTTGTGCCGGACACAAGAGGGGGGTCGCAACCCCCCCTATCGGACCTCCCCCTTGCATGGGGTCCGAGGTAGCGCCCTAGGAAATTTTTTTTCGACCCTATATTAGGTGGGCGGACCTACCTATGGTTTTTTGCATGGGTTTTGCACATGTTTTTGGGCATGATGGTTTTGTGCCATGGTATTTTGTAGATCTAGTCAAGGAAACTACAATTTTGTTATAATCTAGGGTTTATGGATTGGGTTTATGAATGATTCGACATGTATATATATTTATTGTAACATTGAAAGGAATATAATGAAAAATCAATCTGGTAGTCCCATTTTTGGGATCTAGGGGAAAACATTTGTGTATATTTGTTTTATGTTTTATGTTCTCACCATTGCATATTTTCTGTGTTAAGAATTCATTTGCAGGTAATTTCTGTATAGAGTTAAAACCTACAGTAACTATATGTTTCATGTGTTGCTCTCTGTCTACCTTGACTTTATTTGGTCTTCTATTTAATGGTAATAATAGATGATACTAATCAATTGAAAAATATCCCTTAATTTTTTCATACCAATATCGACTAAGTAATAAACCATAATATTATGGGATGTCTCTTACAATGATATCATCGATCTAAAAAATCCTAGGATTAGAAGCAAGTTTAATAATTACATCTTTAATTACTCCAATAACTTCAACACTTGACCTGTCGAGTTGGACTATTTGAGTTGATGATTGAATAGGAGTAAGATTCAATTTTTTAACCACCGATAATGGCATAACATTTGATGAATCTCTTGAATTAGTAAGACGATTATGAACATTTGGATTGAAAATTCAAAGGTAAAGAGAAATGGGGGAGTTTTGGAAGATGATCTATCTCCAATGAGTGTTGCATTGATATTAGATATTTCTTTGGTAGGGACTCTTTGGGAATTATCAAAAACCTGAGTGTGAGATGACTATTTTCATAATGCTTTACAAATTTTATCTCTTTGTTGAGTTAGTTTTGATAACTCAAACACATAAATATTTTCCCTAGTTGTCATCATATATTCAACCAAATCATATTCAATATGATAAGTTTGAGGAGCAACATTGGTTGTGTTGGTGGCTTTCTCAGAATTTTATGTTTTTTTAGCAAGAGCAGGAGGATTATTAAAATCATAAGTGGAAGTAGAATTATGAGATTGATTTTGAGTTCTAATCCTAGTTTGAACAACATTACCCTCCTCCTCTTCTCCCCAACTAAGTCATTATCAATTAAACCACCTTGTGATACATCCCATAACACATTTACCATTTTGTTGGATTTGACTTCTCCCTTTTTCCTTTCTTGTGATTTTTCGCCCTCTTATCCTTCCATGAAAACCTTGAACATATTAGTAAAAGCTGCAAAAGTTTTTTCAGAATTACTATTATTGTGTGCTCTATAGAAATTTTCTTGCGCATAATCATTAATATTAAATTCTTCAACATTGGTTTGATTGGGATTAGGAGGTTGATTTCTCTTAAAGGGTCTCCATGGTTTTCTTACAGGAGATGTCTGAGAGAGAACATTCTTGACATCAGTTATTTCATTAGAAAATTTCTTAATAACCTTTTGAATAGAGTCTAAATCCACAACTTCTTTTAATTTTTTTTCATCGAAAGTTTTACTAGTTGAAGGTCTTTTTGAAATTATTTTGGCTTTCTCTTGACGTGGAACTTGCTTGGATGCTATTTTGAGAATTTTTTTTTTATTTTTTTATTTAATATTATATATATGTATATATTCCTACATTCAAGGCTTATTCCATATTTAAAGCAAATGTTGATTTTTCTGCTCTAATGACAACAAAATCAATATTTGAAGGAAGGGAAATAGTATAAACTCTATTCAAAACATCATCTCTTGGTCTTGAATCACTAGGAATCATGTTGAGAATAGAAATAAATTTTTGATTAAAATCTTTAATGGATTCACCAAAATTCATTCTAATATTGGAGATTTCTACTATTAAGGAAGCCTTGTTTTTATCTTCACCAATTCTTTTAATAAATTGTTTTTTAAAAAATTCCCAACTAGTAATGGAGCCATCAGCTAATGTAAAATACTAAGTTGTAGCTTTTCCTTCAAATGTGAAAGGAAAGATTTGACTTACTTGATCTTCATGTTGTACAACCCCTAGTTTAAGAGACAACATAAATTGCTTGACATGTTCTTTAGTAGTAATGGACCCATCTGGATTATACTTAGGAATCCATCTTTCAGAATGCTTTGGGAGATCATATTGATCTCCAGCAATATAAATTTGACCAGCTAATAACTAGGGTTGAATAGCCATAGTTTATCTTTAAGAAGGGGAACCCAGAGAAGCTAGAGTAGGAGTATGTGGTGGTGAAGGACTTGTGGGAGGTGGTTTTAAAGGAGGTTATGGAGGAGGAGGTACTAAAGGAGGTGGAGCTTTAAGTTGTGGAGTGAGTAATACATAACTTGGAAAAGAAGAATTGGAGTTGCAGGGCTTGGAATGGGTGACAAAGAATGAGATCGAATAATGAAGTTGGAAGAGGAACAATCGCAGGTGTAACTATTCGAGATGCAATGGTATTTGTTTCCCAACCAACCTCTTCTAAAGGAAATAATGGATTTGTATATATATATATATAATTCTATTGAAGCCCTTGGACTTGTCTCAGTTGAAGATCTAGGGCTATTTTCTGAAGATGAAGAAAGTATAGCTTCAAATTCACGTTTTGGTATTCTCCTCTTAGACATTTCAAACATAATGGGAGATAAACCAGAAAATTTTCTTTGTGAGTGAGTGTAAACCATTGAGAATTGTATTTGGGGGCGAAGAGAAGCAAAAGAGATTTCAACATATTCTCCTATAGAAGTTCCAGGTAAATGTGTAACTGTTGAAGAAGTATATTATTGTCCAGTAGGATGAACAATAACAAAAGAGGTACCAGTACAATAATTTCAGATGATTTATCAACCATATATGGCCCTCCTTCTAGTGCAAAAAATTGTTGATAGGAGGAAGAAGTCTGAGTTGGAACATGTTGAGTATTGGTCCGATCAGGGTCTCAATTAGACCCCTTTTCATTTAAATGGAAATATACTCTCTAAAACCAAGGCTTGGTTATCTAGTCTAACTAAAACTAAAACTATGCTAAATAAAATTAAGCTAAAATTTAGAGAAAATAAATGACATATATTGATATTTATAATTAATTACAAAATATACATATTGTTGTGGATTTAAGTTATATTTGACATGATGGATCAGACAACAGTGAGGTTGGGGGGATAGAGAATTCATTCAAACATAATATTTGAAGGGGAATATTATGTATGTTTGAATCTACTAGAATTCAGGTCCAACTAACCACACATGATGATTTAGAAGGACTCTTAAGTTAAAATCCTAGTGAATTAATTTTCTAAGATTTTCTTTTTAGTTTCATGCAATAACTAGAATAAATTACTTAAAATTGAAACCTATCTCTAAAACGAGAGCATATCAATGTTATATTGTTTGAATATCATATATCACTTTAAAAAAAGAAATGTAAACATAAAACAATCAATAATTGTTCTTTGACAACAAAAATACATTGCAACATATCTTAATAAATGTTAAACATAATATCCTCACTTTCAATCAGAGGTAAACATGAATAAAGTCAAAATGAGTACCAGATGCATCCATTAAGTAATTAAAATGATGACAAGATTTTAGTCTAATAACTCATAAAATCATTCAACTCTGAATTTGGTCTTCAAAAATACTTCACTTCAAACTATTGTTGTAAAATATTCAAAATTTGAATGTAAAATGAAAGTCCGAGTTTCTACAATTCATCGACCCTTACACCAACGTAAGAAGTCATATAAATACTAAAATAAATTAAGATTAAGTTTGTTTTTTCATCTAAAATTATAAAATCTTTAAGATTTTATAGGATAAAAAGTGATGCTAAAAATAAAATAGTATCCTTATCTAAGGATCTTTTCCCAAAAAAGTGGTAAGCTATTTTAAACTTCCTCCTCATATTTAGAGTCCTTATCTTCAACATTGAGTAGACGTGGAGCATTTGTTTGGAAAAAACTTACCCCATCTGTATACACTTGAGTAACTATAGAGAAGTGAATAAGATGAAAGTGAACTATATTGACATGGCACAATGACACCAAATTCTGAATAAAACTTTTCCTTTTTTCTATATTTAACAACAAAATTTGAAATTAGCTTGATCTATTCAAAAATAAATTGAAGAAATTTTTGAAAGGTTTGTTGGGTCCAAATTTTGGTTCCCTTTATTGCCTTTTCATCCTTTGTTGTGTTGTATTTTGTTTTTTGTTGACTCAAAGATCCGGGTATTGCCTCTCTTAATGGTTTGGATCCTCGTAGATCAAACACTTCAATGAAATTTATTCCAAATTCCTGTTGAAAAATGTAACTAGTATCGGTCTTCATAATTGTATTTGAGTCATGATGTAATGTATTTGTCAAAATAAAGAAAAAAAATGTATTATAAAAGGAATTGACTTATTAAAGCATGGGTTTCATGCTTGGTTCAATGGTTCTTAGATCAAATCCTCCATTTTAGGCTTCTTGGGTTTGTGTGAAGTGTCCTTGTCCATGTCATATTGTAAAAGACCATTCTTCGTCTTTGTCAATCAAGAAAGAAATTTGTTTTTATGTAAAATAGGTCATTTATGTCTCCTCCACCAAGTCAGCCTAATTAGAGCGATAGAAACCACTATAAAAGGGAAACAACTCGACTCATTTGAAACACATCCACAACAAGTTTGATTTGTAGTTGCTGGAGGTAGAAAAAGGGTGTGAAATTCAAGAAAGATGAAGGAAACCCTAGCGAAGGAAAAGGAAGTCTTTGTCAAGCATAAGAAGTAAAATTTTCTCTCTCATTGTCTCACACGTGTGAAGTTTTTGGGTTGCTAGAAGGGTCGAAATTGGAGTATTGTAGCTGGATGAAATTATGAAATAGATGGGGTCGAAATTATGGTTTTTTTTGGGTTGAAGCTATTGGAAAATAAGAGACTATTGGAGCTTTTTTAATCATCTCGGAAGGCTGACTTGGTGGAGGAGGAAGGTATTTTGGGTCTAAGGTCTTGGTCTATCTCAATTTTATTTACTAGTGGTAGAGTTTTACTGGGTTTTCCCCTATAGAGAGGTTTTAGCCCTGGCTGAGTGCCTACATTTGGTGTCATTGATCTTCATGTTTTGATTTGATGATTTCTTAATGAAACAAAGATAAAAGAAGAACATAAAGAGAAGATAATAAGACTAGAATAATATCATAATTAATTATTAATATAAGAGAATATTTCTACCTTTCTAATTTTATAACACTTCCCATACTCGGATACAATGTTCAATAACCTTCTTAGTCCATATTTGGATTTATTTATCCTCTGTTTCCCTTTGGTTCATTGAAGCATACATCAACATTTTTTCTTTTTTTTAGAAGTTTTAGGAATGTGCACAGGTGGTGATTTTTTCTCCCATTCAATAATTGATGTAAATATTTCTTTAATATTTCTATCCTCCTCAACCAAAGATTCAACTCTTTCATTGAGATTCAAAATCTCCTGATAAAATCAAGAAATTTTATCCATTCGTTTGCAGAATTTAGCCTAATTATTCTGTATTATCTGATTGAATTGTAATGTATATTATTTGAACAAATTTAGAATTTTCTCGGCACCATGAATTAGTTTCAATTGAAACTGAAGAGTTTCAATTTTTTCTTTTAATGTTGCAGTCATGAAATCAATATTGTTTTTGACTTCTTCTTTCAACATCTGGTTCTGAACTTCATGTGCTTTTCTAATTTGCTCAATATGTTGAGAATGCTTTACCTCTAACTCATTCAATTTGATTTGAAATTGACTTTTCAAATTGGTCATTTCAATAGAAAATCCTCCTGCAAGGGCTCCGGAATGGGTTTTCCAAATTTCCTCATTGAATTGTTTGTTTTTTCTGTTCACATTTCCAAATCTTTGATTATTTGAAGCTTTTTTTGATATGTTGTTGCAATTTCATTGACATGATACTATTGATTGTTAACAAAGGCCCCAAGAGCTTGTGAAGATTCTTTATCTTTCACCCTCACATCACCTATTGCTTGCCAACTAAATTATGAAATTGTTTCAAAACTGTCAAACTTTCTGTTTTTGGTTATTATTACAACTAATTATTTTTGTGAATTGAAATAATATTAATTTAAATAAGGAATAATTTTAGACACTAGTTCTATTTCCGTAATAGGATTAAAAAGAAAAAAACTTAAAGTATTTTTTTGTGGAAATTGCAGTCATGGAGGTTTTGGGAGATACTTCTTGCACTGAAATATCAATAGCTTTAATATATTCTTTTGCTAACTCATTTTCTTTATCTCTCAATGTTGAATGAGACATTTCTTGCTCATCCTTGTTTTTATCAATTTCCATTTCGTTGAACTACTCAATATATTTTTTAAACTATGAATCTGGTTGACTGGTTTCTTTAGGGGAATCAATGACAATACTATCTTTGGGAGGAGAGCCTTGTTTGACTATTGGCTCTACCTGTTTTGTTGTTTCTTGCTTCTATTCTTTAACCTCTGCAACTATCAAACTCTTTTGAACCATATAACTCTCTTTCTCCTTTTCTTAAGCACTATTATGTTTGTTTCTATCTAAAATGGTTGATTTATTGGTTGTAATAGAAACATTAGGCACATTTTAAATTTGAAACTCTTGAAATTGATCAGAAGAAGAGGATAGTCCTGAAAGGATCTAATTGAATATATGTATCAAGCATTCAATATATTTTAAATCTTAATAGAGATAGAAGAATGAATACTTTTCTGTTTAATAAAATCCTCATAAGTATTTTATATAAATTCCTGAAGTTTTTCCTTGTGTTCATTACTCATTAATTTTCCTCTTTCAATCGCTTGATCAAAATCATCAATATTTATAAAAATATCATCAAAAGGAGTTTTTTGATGTGTGATTTTTTAATATAAATTACAACCTTGTAATGATCATTTATTAGTCCACTAGGGTCATAGTCATAATGGGGTAATGAATAGAACCAAACATTTTGGATTTCTCTGGCTTCCTTGAATGCATGTACTCTATCTCTCAAGCTCATTTTTCCAAATTTGATTGGAAAACTTGGCCATATTTTATTTTGAAGTTTACTCATTTTCCATGCTTGACCATTCAATGCAGTTTGATTCACTATCTCTATAAGATAATTTCTCACAAGAATATACCTTGGCAATGCATGAGGACCTATCTCACTCCCATATATTTTGATGTAGGAAAAAAATTCTTCAACAAACCAGTCTCCTATTCAATCCAATGTCTATTTAAGGTCTTGGCTAATCCTTGGAGGAGTATTCCCAAAAATTACCTAATGTGAAGGGATCATTACATAATTTCAAATATCATAAAAATGAAATTTGTAATTATTTTCCCATGAAACTAAAGAATAATTCTGAATGGATAGCTACTAATCAGTGAGATAATTTCATTTCATGAGAGGAAAAGGGACAAAGGCAATCATAATGTCCATAAGACAAGAAGACTTAAAAAACATGTGTCCATAACCTGGAGGAGATATAATTGATAACTTTAGGGCATCTGTCATGTTTTAGAGAGAATGTAAGCCCAATTAAAATGTTTTGAATCATGGTGAATGTTGTGAATTAAAGACATCCACCGAACTTTGCAATGTTTAGGGTCCTTTTCTCTATACAATCTAGACAACTTTTTGATGACAAACCTAAAAGGACTTTTAAAAATGACAAAGAGATAATCCTTAAATTATTTGAGTTTGTATCCCTCTTGGTATTATTGTAACCAATCCTCAATGACTTTTTTATAATCCTTGCCACTTTGCTTTAGAACTGTATTGTTGAAATTTTCTAGAAAGTCAGTAGTAAAGAAGACCTTAGGGGAACTAAGCTTGTAATTTGCTGAAAGGATCTCTAGCTTCCAAGATGTTATCAAATTTATATTAGAATCTACAACTAAGCATGTAGGAATGTGAACATGTGCTAAAATCCATGCTATCATGTCTTATTATGGAAATATTTTAGCCCTAGCATAAATATTGTGTAATTTTGTTCTTCTAATCTTCTCAAATTTAGTGTTTTTATCCTTACTAGAACCCTTCCTCTACCTCTCTCTCTCTATATGTGTGTGTGTGTCTATATATATATATATATATATATATATCTATAATGAAATAATGAAATAAAGGAGATTGTTGTAGTCCTAACAACATGGCAGGGGGGGAGTCCTTGTTGTACCTAGAATATATGTTGGCTAGAATCACTTGGGTCTTCTTGGAGAGTAATTCACATGAGATGGTATAGGTGACATTACTTGCACCAGGTTGTGACCATTAAGAAGGTTAACAATTTAACTGGTTCCACCCTCTCTATTTAAGATCACTTTTCACATTAATCTTTGCGACATTGGGTTTCATCTCCAACTATTGAGTTCGTTGTGAAAAGGTTGTTTGCATGGTTTTGACTCAGATTTTTTAGTGTGTGTTATGTTTTTTGTTTTCACATTTTAGCGATACCTTAGGTGTAAAATATAAATTGTGAATTTTATTAATTAATCTTATTAAAAGTCTTAATTAAAATTCATTGTGGCATATCTACCTCAACATTCTCATAGGATGTAGGGTTTACCCCCTGAAATTACACCTGAATCATCTAGTACTATGAGAACTGTAGTTACAGAACCTGAAATAACGAAATTTGAGACAATTCAAATGGAAACGATAGAACCTTGAGTAATTGAAACTTTATAAACAAAAGTAATTAAAGTTTAACCTAAAATAACAAAAACTTTAGAACTAGAAAAAATTGAACCTGAAACTGAAATAGCTGGGTCTGAAGTTTCAAAGCCTGATATAACTCAAGAGTGGTTCATTGAACTAGTAACCTTAGAAATTCGCGTTTCACCTTCTCTTGGTTTAGTTTATACTCCTCTATCAATTACATCTCAAGAATCTATAACTTCAAGCTTGATTTATCACCTATTTTGTTAAGCATTGAAGATATTATTGAACTACAAGTTCATGAAAATCCTCTTCTTACTATAAGGGGACTTATAGTTGTTCAAATTACATCCCCTTCTCAACCTGACTCTGGGTATACAACTTCTTTATCTTATTTACCTAGGGGAACTCCTCGATTACACACTCCTTTATCTTTATTACCTAGGTGAAACATGTTGGAATCCTCACTTGTAATTCTACCTTCATATGCTCTTAAGAGTAGAACTAGCCAAATAAGTATGACTAACATGTTTACAGGACCTACAAAATCATTTAAATATGGTGAACCCTTTGTACCTAGTTGGTATCATTCACTCAACAGAACCTTTTCAGGAGTTGCACGTGATCTTCCTTCTTCTTATATTTCCATTTTATCTTTTGGAATCCCATTTGGTTTATCTTTAGTTAATGTAGAACTTACTACCCAAACCGTGGCACTTTCAAAAAATTCTATGCCTAAAGTGCCATCGATATTTTACCAATATTTAAACTTATTATATAATAGTATAGGTATCCCTCAACAAAATCTAGTTGGATCTTACTTTCCTACTAGGGGGCAATCGTCTTATGGTCCATATTTTCCTCCAGGAGGGCAACCTCTTGGAGAAAATTATCCTCCATATGTGGGACCATATATTGGTGGAACTTATCTAACCTCTAGTCAAATACTTCAGCTAGGCCCAATTCAACCTGTTGTAACTCAGTCATTGATTGGTGCATCGTTCCTAGGAATGGGAGGTACCATTTGGAACCCTGATTTTAGTGGTGTACCCTAGTTACCCTATAGTCAAACTGTTCAGGCTACTCCTCAAGTGTATGGTTATCAACATGTCCAAACAAATAGTTATACTACAACTCAAACACTTGTTCAACAACTCGTTCCAAGTACACCTTAGACACCTATTCAACAACCCATTCCAAGTGCACCTCAAACACCTATTCAAACTGCACAACAAAATACTATCCAAAGTATACCTTTGATACTACCTCAAAAACTCGTAAAGACTATAACTCAAGCATATATTTATCAACTTGTTCAGACTATAACTCAAATCCTTGTAGGTTCAGTTTTATAAGATATCCTGCAGATGCCTTCTGGTCAACCTATCTTAGGTGTACTCAAAATGCCATATCAAGGTCAACCTTACCCAACTCAACCTTTCCAAGGTAAACCTTTTAAACCTTTCCAAGATCAACCCTTCTAACGACAACCTTTTCAAGGATTTCCATTACCTGGTGCGAGTTAACCTAGCTATCTTAGTGGAATGCAAGTGTCAATGGCTCAACCTATTCCAATATAGTCTGGGCATCCTCCCCCAACAATTGGACTTTATCCTCAAGGATACCAATATCCTCAACAAGATTTTAAGAGGAAAATACCCTTCATTGCAACTTTATATTTACTAGAATTGTACCACATTACTAATGAACCAATTTATCATTATCCTTTTTGGCCAAATATTCCTGAAAAATTACTAAGCGACATACCAAAATTTGATGGCAACCTCAAGAAGACCTATTGAATCACGTGATGAATTATCATTTACGGTGTTCCTCAAGCTCCCTAAATAGTGATTCCATTTGGTTACCTCTTTTCCAGTGAAATTTAATTGGTCCAACAACTAAATGATACATTGAGTTATGACATGCTTCCTTCCATAATTTTAATGCCTTACCAACATCATTTTTGACACACTTTCAGTTACGTATTCGATATGAAACTGGTATCTAGTTTTTGAATTCTTTAAAGCAGTAAGATTCTACCCACATATTTGATCATATACTTGAGTGGAGAGTCATTGTCATTTAGTAAAAAATTATATTCCAAATCAATTGTTAGTTGAATGGTTTGTCAAATCATTACTTCTCGGTGTAACTGAATATGTTTCCAAAGGAGGAGCTATATGGTCTTGAAAGGATCTAATTGAATTTATGCATCACGTATTCAAGAAATTTTAAATCTTGAATAAAGATAGAATAATGAAGACTTTTTTGATTAAGAAAATACTCATCAGTATTTTATCGAAATTCCTGAAGTTTTTCCCTGTCTTGATTACTCATTAATTTTCCTCTTTCAATCACTTGATCAAAATCATCAATATTTATAAAAATATCATCAAAAGGAGAATTTTGATGTGTGAATTATTTAATATAAATCACAGCCTTGTAATGATCATTTATTATTCCACTAGGGTCATAATCATAATGGGGTAATGAGTAAAACCAAACATTATGGATTTATTCGACTTCCTTGAATGCATCTCCTCTATCTCTCAAGCTTATTTTTCCAAATTTGATTGGAAAATTTGGCCATATTTTCTTTTGAAGTTTACTCATTTTCCATGCTTGACCATTCAATGTAGTTTGATTCTCTATCTCTATAAGAGAAATTCTCTGTAGAATATACCTTGGCAATGATTGAGGACCTGTCTCGCTCCCATATATTCTAACGTGGGAAAACAATTATTCAACAAACTGGTCTCCTATTCGATCTAATTCCTTTTTAAGGTCTTGGCTAATCCTGGAGGAGCATTCCCAAAAATTACCTCGTGTGAAGGGATCATTACATAATTTAAAATATCATAAAAATGAAATTTGTAATTATTTTCCCATGCAACTGAAGAACAATTTTGAATAGCTAGCTACTAATCAACGAGATAATTCCATTTCATGACAGGAAAAGGGGCAAAGGCAATCAAAATGTCCATAAGATAGGAATACTTAAAAAACAAGTGTTCATAACTTGGAGGAGATATAACTAATAACTTTAGGGAATCTGTTAGGTTTTTAGAGAGAATGTCAACCCAATTAAATTGTTTCGAATCATGGTGAATGTTCTAAATTAAAGGCATCCACCAAAATTTGCAATGTTTAGGGTCCTTTTCTGCATACAGTCTAGACAACACTTTGATGACGAACCTACAAGGTCTTTTAAAAATGACAACGGGTAATCCTTAGATGATTTGAGTTTATAACCCTCTTTGCCTTCTCACAACCAATCCTTAGAATTCGGTAAAATCCTTGCCACTTTGTTTTAGAACTGTATTGTTGAAATTATCTAGAAATTGAGTAGTAAAGAAGACCTCAGGAGAACTAAGCTTGTAAATTGCTGAAAGGATCTTTGGCTTCCAAGATGGTATCACATTTTGATTAGAATCTACAATTGAGCATGTAGGAATGTGAACATGTGCTAAAATCCATGCTATCATGTCTTATTATGGAAATATTTTATCCCTAGCATAAATATTGTGTAATTTTGTTCTTATAATCTTCTCAATTATAGTATTTTTCTCCCTACTAGAATTCTATGACTTTAACGACTCTCTATCCTCAAAGAAATTGTAAAGTTCTTCCAATTTAATTGTACCTGCACATTTCATCTCGAAAGGCATGGAAGATAAGGGTCGGGTTAATATTAAAGTTCTTAGGTTGTGTATCTTCCACTTCCTTTAATATTTCTTTAATTTGATGGGCCACTTGTCTTGAGGCGGTAGATTTTCTCTTCTTCCCCATTTTATGACATGCATGTGAAATCAAAAGAACAATTAAATTTATCTATGTAAAAACCTTTAATTCCATGAATAAAAACCTTTAGGACATAAGAATTTACCAGAATTTATAGGCTATGGAGCAAGATTTCACTATTTCTGGTTGAAATACAGAGTTCCAGATTGTGGTTTTAGTGAACAGTTGAGACAAGGCATTAATGAAAAATTGCAAATTTTGAAAGCGCAGAAAAAGAAAATATTTGATAATCTCTAATTAAATCTCAACATTTGGAACGTTTAATTCACATGACAGGTATTGAATTTCAAATAAATGTGACATGACTTTCAACCTTTTTTCGAAAAACAAGGTGAAGTCGGGAGGTCGAAGTCGAGGAATTTTTTTATTCAAAACCTATAAGGAAACACAACTAATGATTTGATTGATAGGAAAACAATGAAAAAATTTAAAAATAGTGTCAGGCGCTTTAAAAAAAAATGATTATTTAATTCACAGTCAGGATGGTCACAATTCGGGTAGTTGGGAGGTCACGAAGTATTTCAAAATACTTTATAACTTTATTGATTCTCACTCCAACTTAAGGGTGATTCGGGGCAATGCCGAAGTTAGGAGTCGGGATGACTGCGAGGTCAGGAGGATGGAAAGGTTTTTTGCAAAAAAAGAGCTTTCGGTTCGACTTCTGATTATAATAGGTCTGAGTAAGTAAGCGGTCGGGAGGTCGTAGGTCCTTTATTAATTTTAGAATTAAAAACGTTTGACCTTTTGACTTTAAAAAATTTATTAAGTATTTTTATCATTTTTCAGATTTTTTTTGTGTTTTTATTTTTTGAAAGATGATTCATTATTTTGTTTGTACAAAATAAATAAATACACACACACACACACACACACACACACACACACACACATATATTTATTTATTTTGTACAAACAAAATAATGAAATAAAGGAGATTGTTGTAGTCCTAACAACATGACGGGGGGGCGGGGGAATCCGTGTTGTACCTAGTATAGATGCTTGGTAGACTCACTTGGGCCTTATTGGAGAGTAATTCACATGAGATGGTATATGTGAAGTTACTTGCACCAAGTTGTGACAATTAAGTAGGTTGTCAATGTAACTGGTTCCACCTTCTCTATCTATAATCACATTTCAAATTGATTGTTGTGATGTTGGTTTCATATCTAACTAGTGAGTTCATTGTGAAAAGGTTGTTTGCATGGTTTAGACCCCTTAGATTTGTTAGCGTGTGTTATATCTTTTGTTTTCACACTTTAGTGAGACTTTACGTGTAATTATAGATTGTGAATTTGATTAATTAATATTTCTAAAATTCTTGATTGAAATTCATTGTGGTAGATCTACCTCGACATTATCATAGGATGTAGGGTTTACCCCCTGAATCATCTAGTACTACAAGACTTGCAGTTACAAAACCCGAAGTAACAAAAAATTAGACAGTCAAATGGAAACAATAGAACTTGAAGTAATTGAAACTTTATAACCAAAAGTAATTCAAGTTGAACCTAAAATAACTAAAATTTCAGAACCGGAAATAACTGAACTTGAAATTGAAGTAATTGAGTCTGGAGTTTCAGAACCTAATATAATTGAAGATGGGTTCATTGAATCAGTAACCTCAGAAATCCATGTTTCCCCTTCTCTTCGTTTATTTTCTACTCCTCTACTGATTACGTCTCAAGAATCTCTAACTTCAAGCCTGATTTATTACCTATTCTGTTATGCATTGAAGAACTTACTGAATTGCAACTTCATGAAAATCCTCCTCTTACTACAGGGGGACTTATAGCTATTCAAATTCCATCCCACTTTCAACTTAACTCTTGGTATACAACTCGTTTATCTTATTTACCTAGGGTAACTTCTCTATTACACACTCCTCTATCTTTCTTACCTAAGCGAACCATGTTGGAATCCTCAATTTTAAGTCTACCTTCATATGCTCTTAAGAGTAGAACTAGCCAAATAAGTATGAATTCCATGTTTACAGGACCTCCAAAATAATTTATATATGGTGGACCCTTTGTACCTACTGGGTATCGGTCACTCAGCATAACCTTTTCAGGAGTTACACCTGATCTTCCTTCTCATATTTCCACTTGGTCCTTTGGAATCCCATCTAGTTTATCATCAGTTAATGTAGAACATACTGCCCAAACCATGGAATTTTCACAAAATTCCATGTTTGAAGTGCCATCTACATCTGAACAACATTTAAAACTATTATATAACAATATAGGTATCATGGCATACATGAATGTTCCCCAGGGTGTAGTGAAAGCAGTTTTCTTTTGATCTTCCTTCTCCACAACAACTTGATTATACCCCGAAAAACCGTCAACCATGGATAACCTATATGCTCCAGTTACTTTCTGCAAGAAAAAATTCCATCTTTGGCAGAGGATAATTATCCTTCAGTGAAGCTCTGTTTAAGTTTCTAAAATCTACACACACTCTTATCTCTCAATTTTTCTTCCTGACCGGTACAAGATTGGAAACCCAATCTGAATATCTTAGAGGAACTATAATCTTTGCTTGTAAAAGTTTCTTTACCTCTTTTTCAATTGGAGCTAGCAATAATGGGTTAATTTGTCTGAGCTTCTGTCTATGAGGCTTAATCCCATCTTTCAATGGAATTTTATGCTGAATAATACTTTTATCATAAGTTTTCAGATCTTCATATGACCATGCAAATACATCCGTAAACTGCTTGAAAAGATCTACATACCTTTCTTTGTATTCCTTTGGAACTCCTTTGAATAGTTTGACCATTTTAGGCTCATGTTGAGTTCCTAAATTACATTCCTCCATTTCTCCATCTTGGGCTACCTTTTTCTCGTTTACTGCCACATCGTTAGCATCATACAGTCTTTCAAGAGGTACTAAACGTCTGGGAAAAATATTATCTTTCAACTGAATTATCTTCTGGTTTCCAATTGTCTGCTTCAGATTTTTAGACATTTCACCTTGATCACTTTCATCCACTTCTAAATCAATTTGACTGTCTTCAAAATTTCCAATCATCGTCAAGAATTGATTAATCTGCTGATCATCCTCAAAGACTTGCCAATGCCTTACATTATCAGGAATTGAAGGCCAATGTCTCAACTCAATTTCATATCTCAACCTTGGATTGATTGGTGGTTTGCATGTACTGGCTGCAACTGCTAATGAATCTGCCATTCTATTCTCATCTCTTGGAATAAAATGTAAATTAAAGGCCTCAAAATACTTTTCAATCAGATCCCATACCTCGTTTCTATAGGACCTCAATATGGGATGCTTAGTTTGACACCAATTTTTAATTTGCCTTATGATTAATTCAGAATCACCAAAAACAGAGATAGACTCAATTCCCATCTGTTTAGCTGTTTGTAGACTTAAAATCAATGCTTCGTATTCAACTACATTATTAGTGGATTCAAATTTCAGTTTGAAAGAAAAAGGTACAAGGTTACCTTCAGGAGATACAAATATGAATCTAGCTCCGGTGCCCTCCTTTGAAAATGCACCATCGAAATACCACTTCCAAAGCTTATTTGACTGCAGCTCCTTATGTACAATGGATGAAGGGAGCTGCTTTTGTGAATCTTCAGCAAATTCTGCATCTTCATGCAGCATGAAACAAGAGAGATCCTCCTTCTCTTGACCATAAATGGGGGAATTACCTGCATCTTTCTTGGTAGTAGTTTTCAAAAATCTGGATTCTCTGTATAACCTCCTTTCCTCCCCATTAAAAATAGGAATGATGGCTTATGTGAAATATAATTTCAAAACTCCTCCAAGTTTTGCCCCGCAAGATCTAGACAACAACATACAAAATTTGGCTGGAATATCTGCTACTACCACATCCATCATAATAATCTTAGCTGGAATTTGGGCTAAGGAAGCAACCATATATTTGATAAGACCCACACACTTTACCCTTTTTGAATCAAAGGAATAAAGGTCTCTATATGGCTTGGTAATTTGCAAATTTAACTCTTTCATCATAGACAGTGGCATTAGATTATGTGATGCACCAGAATTTAGCATATAATTATGTAAAATGAAATAATGTAGCAGAACTGATATATAAGAAGGTGGAACAAAAGAATCTACCTCTTCAACATGAGGTCCAAAATTAGCCACTGGTTTCTCCTCTTGCAAGTTCACTATATCACCCACCTCGTCAGACTGAGATAAATTAATAAACTCTACAATTTCCTTCTTATAACCAAGGGTTTTGACCAAATCGAGAAGTGGTACTTGAATCTTCACTTTTTCTAACTCTTTTGACAAACTGAAAGTTTGATTTTGTTTTGTCAACTTTTTAGGTTCGTCTTGATTTATGTTTGAATTTGCAGTTTGATCAGAAACAATAACAATCTTCTCCAACATATTAGGATCATTATGTTTTATTTGGGAAGCATTAGCTTGCTGTTTTTCTTTTTATTTATCTTGATTCATGGGCTGTTTCCCCTTGTCTGATTTTTTAATTTGGTTCTTTTGTAGTGGAGTCGCCATTGGAGTAGGTACTGATTCTGATTCTTTCTCTTCTTTCTCTCAATGTAAAACTAAAATCTGGCTCAAATGCTCCAGAAAAAACAACCCTTTCTCCAATAGGAGGAGGTTTCATTTCCAGGGGCAAACTATTATACAACTTATTAAACCTTTTGACAAAATCATTCATATTTTCATTTGATTTCTTCTTTATTGCATTGAATTCTGTTAAAGAATAACCATGGTCCCTTTTTTCTCCCCATCTTTGGATGAAATGTATTTCTAATTCATCCCAATCATTTATTGAACCATTTGGTAATCCTTTGAACCATTTTCTTGCCTCTCCACTTAGAGACTGCACAAAAAGTCTCATCACAACATCTAGATGTTCTACATTAAAATTTTCAGCAAATGTGCACAACAAGGGCAAGTGCTATTCTGCAGTTATTTCATCTTCACCAGTAAATATAGGGAGCAACTTGAGATACTCCTGAGGAATTGCATTCATTGGTTGGGGTAGATTTAATGGTGCATATCTATTCATCAAGAAAGCAGGGGCTGGAATGTTTATGCCCTGATTGACTGCTCTTTGAGAAGGGGTAAAATGGGTACCAGTTGTAGATGTGAGTGAATGAGGTGGAACAACTGATATAGGGATAGGTGTATGAACAATAGAAGAAGAACTTCCAATTGTATGAGGTTGAGTTTCTATAAGAGGAAATGATACAAAATCAAAAGATTGTTCTTCTAACGTTGGTTCTTGGAAATGAATGGGTGAAGGTGAGGATTCTTTTTCCGGGAAAATGAGTTTTCGAGAAATCTCCTTGGACAAAAATGTATGTGAACTGCTGCCTGGTGCAAGCAGTGTGGCATCAGGTGTGGAAAATATTTTTGTTTTTTGGCCCTTCTTTGAAACTAGCTTTTCTGGATCAGACAATATAGGAGCTTTTTGCTGAGAGGTATCTGACCTCGTGTGAGGCTTCTTAGGAGCTAGAATTATTTTAAAGAAGCACAACTTAGTATTTCCTCCTCTCTGAACAACCAGAGGAAATATGAACAAAACCGAGGGAAAACTTTGAATCTTCGCTCCCCGGCAACGACGCCAATTAATTTTGTACCTTAAGAGACAATCCCTTAGCTGTGATAAGGAATCAATGCTTAAGACATTTATTTGATTATGTCACGAATGTATATATTTGTCTATGTCTTATCAACCCTCAAATATTAAAGATCAAACCCTTAAATATCAAATATATGAACATTCTGCAATGCTATCTTTAGCCAATGTTGAACGAAAGAATCAGAAGAAACAAAAGGGAGAACTTCAAAATCATATGCTGTTTTATACAGAAAATACCATTTCAAAATCTAGAAGTATATGAAGAAATAGTTAAAACAGAGGAGCGCAAATTAAGGTTTTTTAACTCTGAAATACTTAAGTATAAAGAGGTCGGCTGCTCATAACTCTGTTTCATTCATAGATGGAAAAACATAACTTAAACTGAGAATACATTTCAACATTAACAAAATGATAGAAACTTGCATACTCATTCATTAACTTGTCAATCTCTGAGTCCAAAAATTAAGCTTTGAAGGTCCAAAAATCGGAACCTTCCTTCCTCTTGGAAATTACATTAAATACAATAAAAAGTAGTTTGGAACTGCTGTAAACAATTATAAATACCAAAAATACTTCATGACTTCGAAGGCTGTCTATCACATGCCTTGAAATTGTCTTTTTACAATTTCATTGACTTCAGAAAATAACATAAAGTAAATATCCTAATCTAATGGAGTGGCTTCTTTTCCTTGATCAACTAATTTGTCTTTCTTTGTTGCCGATCCCTTTGGCAAGTCAATAGTCCAAGCTCTGCACTTTTTCCATATTTATACCTTCGTCTTGGATGAATGTGTCAGATTGTGATAATCCAATCTGAATGCAGTAATTCGGTCATAAGATGGCCTTTCAGAGAAAAGAGTTTTTACCATCCACAAGAGTTGAAAATGTATTTGCAAGAAGTTGACCATTGTCTCTCCTTTAAGTACCTAAGTCTTCTCATGCCTGTTGTCAATCTTGCTTTTTGTCATCACCAGTAAATTCCTAAGAGCTCCACGGAAGAAGATTCCCCTCAGCTCCCCAACATGATGGCAGACCTACCCTTGTCATTTTATCAAAATATTTATCAAATTCACTTACTGCTTCTTTGATTTCTATTAATTTCTTTTGTGCAGCCTTTCTGAGATCATTCCTGATAATCATTTTATTAATTTCCAGTGCAAACAAAATTATATCCTGCATATCATTCTCCTCTAATTTTGATCTGATTTGGAATTGATATAATCAATAAATCTTCTAGCCAAAATTGCTCTGTTAATTCCTTTTTGCTTATCAGACATAATCGGTTCTTCACACTCCACAATAAGGCTTTTTTCTTTTGCAATAATCATCAGGAAGCACCAATTGGACTTCATTTCTGAGACGATATCAGTCAAAATGATATCCTTAGCTTGTATTAATGACACATTACCTTTCATTCTTTCTTTGAGATTCTTGATCTTAGCTTCAGCATTTTTGAAATCCATTTTGTACTTATCTGCTTCGTTCTCTAAGACCTTCATCAATTTTGTAGCAGTCTCCAAATTTGTTTGAGCCTTTTTTCTATCTCTTTCAGCCATCTGCAACTCAATATTTAATTGAATAATTTGTGCTTGAGGATCTGCATCACCTGTAGGAAAAAAAAAAGTACAGTTATGATTGTCAATGTGATTTTGTAAAGAAATTGCAGTCTGCTTCACTTTGGAAAGTTCTTCATCCTTCTGCATAAGTTGCTGCAACAAATTCTCTTTTTCTTTCTCTACCTCTGCAACCTCTGCAGCCATTGAATGTTCACCAGTAGGTAACCTCAATTTCTTCCTTAATGTAGATATCTCTACTTCAGCACTTTGCAAGAATTTCTGCACAACAATCTTGTCACTAGGGTCTACACTAATCTTCTTCAACTCTTCATTTTGGACTGTTAAGGCTCTTGAATTGGCCTTTTCCAGATTCAATTTTTTGATAACTTTCTCTAACATGTTTTCAGCTTTAACTGCCATTGCATTTGTCTTTGTGAGATCATTAACAATCAATTGCTCGGTCTGCATATGCAAATTCATTTTGTCCATTAGTGGAATATTTTTAACATCCATAGTCGCATTTACGGTATTAAACTGTTTGAGGACCCAATTGACATACCTGTGGGATGTGACAGAGCAATCCTAAATTGATATTTTTCAAGATCCATTACAATCAACAACCTTGTCTGATCGGTAGTAACCTGATGTTCTACTTGGGCCTCCATGCTGGCCTTCATTCTTTGATTTCTCTCCTCAATTTGCGAAAACACCTTTTTGATTAATGGTACTTGTTCATGAGAGGATTCATGAACTCCAGGGGAAGTGGGAGCATTTTTCTCTTCTCCCAAATGCAAGGAAAAACCAGGTGAATTAGAGGAATGATCCTCAACAAATTTTGTCCTCTTCTCACCTCTCGGTGCCTCATCATCCAAGTCAATAACAACTTATTTACCTCTTTTGTTTGTTTTCTCAGTTATAACAGGAGTTTGAATGCTTGTATTTACTGAACTTATTTCACCTTTGTTTGCCACCTTTTCCTGTTCAGGTCTACTTTCATGAATGAAAGCTGAATATCCGTTCTCAATTCTTCTCTGTGAAATTATACCATGGGGATCATAAGCCCATTTTTCTCTTAGTAGCATATGTGTTTCCTCCGACAATTTTGTTACTTCCTCAAATGCCTGCCTCATATTAACTATGAAAGGTCCCACACTCATAGGAAATTTATACATATGACTTTTCTTCATAGGGACAAAGTGCACATGATCAACATTCAGGCTCTGTCTGATAAATTCTAAGGCGAAAAGCCTCATTGGTACAAATGTTGGGAGCCTGTAAGGTTCAACATTTTCTCCATACAACCTTATTTCTGAATATTCTTCAAATACAAACCAGTCCCCAAATTTACAGCTAGTTCCTAAATGTAGAAACTCCTAGGCTTTGGGTAAAAAACAAGGGGGATGAACTCCATTTAATATTTTATATGCAATGGGCATATACTAACTAGCAAAATCAAATAACCCCTCTTCATTTTGCTCCCTTATGATTATATCTGTCCAGAATAAAACTGACTGTCTTTGCTTGTTTACATCCATTATATTTAGACCTAACTGCATGAATTCTTCAACATTTTGGTATAAAAATAAGTAGACAATCAATGAGGGAAATTTAAAAGAACCTGTCAGTGAAAGACTCATAAATTGTGAGTTGACTACTTCTTTCCAAAAGGATGGAATATCCAGGACCATGCCTAGCTTCATCATCATGGCGAACATTCCTAGGAATGACCTGTCCACTGTAACGTCGTCTTCTTTGCTCAATATTTTAGCAATGCTACTTAATATAGGTCGAGTGTCTTCGTTGAAAACTCCCATATTAAATTCACCACATCTTGGCTGAAACTGCTTCATATTGGGCTTCAAATGGAACATAAACTGATTGAATTCTTCTCTTCCAAGGCTTTCATGGTAAGTAACCAGTGAATCTTCTGAAAATTGAACTGATGATTCGGCTTCAGAAAAACACAAGGATTGGCGGATTAATTGGGTAGACACCTACAGAACATTTTCCCCTTGGGAATTCATCACGAAACATTTTCTGGGATACAATGTGGAAACCAACCAATAGATAAACTCTGGGAATAAATGTGTCTTCGGGATGCATGCAGAAAGGACCCCGGATTTTTTCATGGTGGAATAGACAGGGGAATTATCATTATTCAATACAACTTGTTGATAGAATGGAAGATGAATTACTGAAGACGCAGTATCTTGAATGTCTCTCTCATTATCCATGAGAGGAATGTGGCTCGATGAACCAAACAAAGAAGACCTTTTAGCCATGATTAGAAAAGTTGCTGAAGGAATACTCTTGTAAGGTGACTAAAACATAAAGGTGATGGGAGAACGCAACAGGTCAAAACACAACAAACTGCAAAGTATTTTGAAAACGAAATGAAAACACCCGTAAATAGATGGTGCGGATTTTGTGTTAAATGCCTATGCAACATGTCACTTAGCTGTTGGACTGATTTGACACGAAAAACAACTGTTCTCCATTCAGCATATGACGTCATTGCGGGGGGTCTCGGGGTACGGCTGAAAAATCTCGCTGGTGCCCCCGCAGTTGATATCCACCTTTGATATTTATCGCCTCCGCAGTCAACCCAGTCAACTGCTGGGGCACACTTTCCGTTAAATCTCATGCTATTAGTGCCTACGGGTTGGGTCATCCAGTTCAGACTTTGAGTATTAGCACTCTCCGCCAATTGAATTGATCGGCCTTTAATATTTTGATATGAAACCCACTTGTACAAAGTTTAAAACAGTTAAACTTTAATACATCAAACTAAAAACATTTTCTTTTTATGCCAAAGTATAAAACTATAATATTTTAACATATTTTCTTTTCTTTCAATTTCAGATTTTTTGTATTTTTAATATAAAATTAAAAGGATATGCAGATGATCCACAACATTTGGCTCCACTTGGGGATAGTGTTTTTTGCCACGAAACACTAAGAACCTGCAGATCAGTGCCTTCACTTCGGGCATGGAGTCAAAAATTGCTTGATGAAAATATACAATGATAAGAAACTGGATATGTACAATGATGAAATGACTGCTCCTAGTGTTGGAAATAGTGTTTCAAATACTGCCCTTTCACAGGCAGTTCTACTGCTTCTCCATCAAGACTTTCCAACATGAAAGTGTTATTTGCTCTGGCTTCAATGATTTTATATGGACCATACCATAAAGGATCAAATTTTCCATGCTTCCCTTTATCCTCTTTTCTTGTATTCCATCTCAGTACCAAATCTCCATTTTGAAACATGATTTCTCTTGATTTCCTGTCGAAAATGGACTTCATTTTCTCCTGATAAGTGACCAAATTGTCCCTAACCTTATTTTTGCTTTCACTTAATTCCATCACTTAATTCATTCTTCTAATCAAGGCATTAGGTTCCTCTTGAGCATCTTGAAGGAAAGATATTACTGGCCTTACTAACTGAGTGGGAGACAATGCCTGGGTACCATATACTAATTCATAAGGTGACTTACCAGTGGATCTCCTAGTAGTCATCCTCACTGCCCATAAAGCAAAGACCGGTTTTGAATCAAAATTCTTCTGGTTCTCATTTATTGTCTTCTTCAAGATTTTCACCAACGTTTTATTAGAGGATTCTGCTAATCCATTTCCTTGAGGGTGATATGCTGTGGAATGGGACAATATCACATTATAAGTTTGACAAAAGTTTATAAACCTGACTGAGTTGAAAAATTGAGTGTTATCTGTCACAATCTTCATTGGACATCCAAATCTGCTAAAAATATTTTCTTCCAAAAATTTCATTACAACCAAATCATTTGCTCTTCTGGAAGGGACTGCCTCTACCCATTTTGTAAAATAATCTGTTGCAGTCAAAATCCATTTAAATTTCCCACTTGATGGTGGATTGATTTCCCCAATGAAATCCAATCCCCATTGTTTAAAAGGTTCTTCAACAAAAATAGGGAGAAGAGGTAAAGGATCTACCCTTTTCTTTTCTGCAAATAACTGGCATTTTTGACAACTTCTAACAGTCCTGTATACATCCACAAATAAATATGGCCAATAAAAACCTAATTTAAGAATCTTATGAGCATTTACTTGCCAACTGTAATGACCTCCACATAAGCACTCATGATACTCTTTAATCACTTCTATGGTTTCCTCTTTTGTTAGACATAACAACAACACACCAGTAGGATATTTCCAATACAACTTAGCTTCAATTATAACATAAGGCTGAGCTTTAAGTTTCAAGGATCTGTACCTAGCTCTGTTAATTGAAGGTGGACAAGAAAGGAAACACAAATAATGAATAATATATTTATACCAGTTTGAACAGAGGAATTTATATTTAATTGCTGCTTTTGTCTAAATGGGATTTGCTTCTTCAGTGATTTCTTCTACAGGTGCAAGTAAACTGATTCCCAAAGCTTGGAAATTAGATTCTGTTAGCAATTTAGCCAGTCCTAGTCCTTTGAATAGCTTTGTTGGTTTGATATCGAAATCATATTCTTGGATTTTAGCAATCCATTTCCCTCTTTTCCCTTCAACAACGCTCTGTAGTAATACATCCTTTACAGCAGAATTAGGTACGTATGCTACAATTTGAGAATGAAGTATATAGGTTCTAAAAGTCTTCAATGATTTAACCAGAGCATATACTTGTTTCTCCAAGATATTATACTTCAGTTCTGCATCTCGAAGCACTTTGCTAAAAAACGCTACAGGCTGCTCACTTCCTTTTTCATTTTTTTGTAGCAGCACAAGAGCAATTGTAGAGGAGGATGCAAATGATAAAATTTGAAACAACTTCAAGTAATCTGGATTGATTAAAACATGAGCTTCTTGGAGAGCTTCTTTAATTCTTCCAAAATATTCCCTTACATATTTGTCCCACTTTACTTCAGCATCCTTTTTCAATATATCTGTTATTTTCCTGACAATCTTAGCATAATTTGGAATAAATCTCCTCAGAAAATTGATTTTTCCAAGAAATCTTTGAATATCTTTGTTACTTCGAGGTAGTGGAATTGTCTGTATGGCTTCAACCCTTGCTAGATCAATCTTCACTCCTTGCTTTGAAACTATATGGCCCAATAATTTTCCTTCTTCTAGAGCAAACAAGGATTTTTTAGGATTCAATGATAATCCATTTTCCTGCATTTTAAAAAGGCTTTCTCCAAATGTTGTAGGTGTTCATCATCAGAACTTGAAAAAATTGTAACATCACCAAGATAAATAACTACAAATTTGTCCCCTACAAATGCAATATCCATTTCCCTTTGGAAAGTAGCTCCTACATTCATGAGGCTGAATGGCATCCTGGCATACATGAATGTTCCCCAGGGTGTAGTGAAAGCAGTTTTCTTTTGATCTTCCTTCTCCACAACAACTTGATTATACCCCGAAAACCATCAACCATGGATAACGTGTATGCTCTAGTTACTTTCTGCAAGACAAGGTCCATCTTTGGCAGAGGATAATTATCCTTCAGTGAAGCTCTGTTCAAGTTTATGAAATCTACACACAATCTTATCTCTCCATTTTTCTTCCTGACCGGTACAAGATTGGAAACCCAATCTGAATATCTTAGAGGAACTATAATCTTTGCTTGTAAAATTTTCTTTACCTCTTTTTCAATTGGTGTTGATCAGCGGTTGTCATTGATGTCAACCCAAGCAGCACCAGGGGCTAACCCAATATTGATGGGAAGTTTGACCTACCAAATTAATATATTCTGGGTCAATAATGCTTTTTATGGTTTCTACTTGTCGAGATGTTTTCGTTGATATATGGCACGCCATGTAATTCTTCACGGTTTGAGAGATATTCATGTTTGAAGTTTGTACCCCCAGTTAGTGGGCTAAAACCCCATGGGGTTGGGGCATGGGTCATTGAAAAGTCATAATTAATATTTTTAAGCTCCTAAAATCCCTCCCACGTTCACTTGTTGAAGCCCCTCTCAACTTAAGCATTCATATATATTGTGATCTTCATTTCCTCCTTAGGCAAGGGATTCGGCCATCTGAAATAGGTCATTGTGGAATTTTCGCTCTAAATTTTTTTCTACGAAGGCTTAAAAGATGAAATTTTTATGAGGCGAAGTCGAAATCCTGAGGAAGAAATAGTAAAAATTTCAGATCAAGTTGCGAAATATTTTTGGAGATATGATCTGTGGAAGTAAGGATTTTTGCAGGCTCCTGAAATTCATCTCAAAGAAGTGACCTTGGTAAAATCGTCATAACTCTCTCTCTGAGTATCGGATTGGAATTATGTAAAAAGTGGCAAATAGTGCATAGTCTGTGGTTTTCTCTCTATCAATTTCAAAGGCAAATGAGGAAACAGTGACACGTGGCATTCCATACAAGTGCGCTCTACTGAAACAGTCCATAATTAGGGCAGTGTGAGAAATTGGGTATAAATCTCTCTCGAAGAATTAAAATTGGATCAGACTTGTGGCATTGGAAAGATGACTCAGAGGAATACTACAGGACCGAAAATCAGATATTGAAGTTCTGAAATAACAAAGATACACCAGATTCAATATCGTGCTCATCGAAGGCAAAAAAAGCTAGATCATGTGTTGTGAAGGGTTGCAAAGGACCAGAATTTCTATGACAGAAAAGCAAAGCAAGGTGCAGCAGAGGGTAGCATGAAAAGAGCAGCATCCAAGGTGCATAACAACAATAAGAAGTTCATCATATTGTTGTGTAACCAGCTCCAAAAATAGAAGAAAAGAGATATGGACGCCTTAGAAATAAGCCACTTCGAGGGGGCAACCTCCAATACATTACATAAATGAACAATTCTTGGATGATACAATTTACAAAACCTCCTTTCTATATATAGGAGTCCATGTGGCCATAATGTAATCACAATTGTACAATGTAATCTATTGACTTGACAATACCTAATTTTAGGGGCCTGATAATAACAAAATGAGATTCTGGTACAATAATAACAATAAGGGGGTTACACTAATAACAATAAGGGACTATACTAGTAATATAGGAACCTGACATGCCCCTCTCCTTAAAAAGAGTGTTGTCCTCAACACTTGAGTAGCTCTGGGTGCTTCTGTATAAACTTCTCATCCTCCTATGTAGAATCTTCAGTGGGTAAGTTCTTCCACTTGATGAGATACTCTGAAATTGATCGATTCCGTAGCTGTCAAGTTCTTGTTTCCGTGACTGCTTCAGGTTCCAATATGATTTTTCCTTCCTCATCAAGTTCTGGCAATATTGTTTGAACTTGAAGATTTTCACCTATAACCTTCTTTAAGCATGAAACATGGAAAACTGGATGCACTCGCGAAGAAGCAGGAAGCTCCAATTTGTATGCCATAGTACTAATCTTTTGCAACACCTTGTAAAGACCATAGTACTTTGGCGATAATTTATTATCCTTCTTAGCTTGCTTGAGGGACATTTGTTTGTATGGTTGTAGCCGTAAAAATACCCAATCTCCTACAACAAAAATTCTCTCGCTGCGATGTTGATCTGCCTGTTGTTTCATTCGATTTTGTGCCAAATTCAGGTTATCCTTTAAGAGTTGGAGAACTTCTTGTTGATGCTCGATGTGATCTTCCACTTCTTGAACCTTTGATTTTTTCCTTAAATATGATGTGATGGATGGTGGATGATATCCATAAAGTGCCATAAATGGGGTCATTTTTGCTGCAGTATGGAAGGAAGTGTTATACCACCATTCGGCGAGAGGTAACCACTTGACCCATTGTGTTTGTTTATCAGATACAAAACAACGAAGATATCCTTCCAAACATTTATTTACTATCTCAGTTTGACCATCAGATTGGGGATGATAAGATGAGCTATGAGCTAATTGAGTACCCAAACAAGAAAATAACTCCGTCCAAAAATTTCCAGTAAAAATGGGATCTCTGTCGCTCACAATAACCCATGGGCTTCCATGTAGCTTTTGAATTCTGTCCATAAATGTAGTAGCAACTGTACTTGCTTTAAATGGATGAGATAATGCACAAAAGTGTGCATACATGGTAAGTCTATCAACTACCACCATGATGACACTCTTTCCTTCGGACTTAGGTAAACCTGTGATAAAATCCATTGAAATCTCCTCCCAACGTTGACTTGGAATGGATAAAAGTTGTAGAAGTCCTGGGGTCTTAATTGTTTCCACTTTATTCTGCTGGCAAACCAAACATTCCACCACAAACTTTTGAATATCAGATTTAAGGCCATCCCAAAAAAATTCTTTCTTCACCCTGTGGTAAGTTTTTAAAAATCCTGACTGTCCTCCTAATGGAGAAGTGTGCAATTCCAGAAGAATATTTTGTTTTAGTTGGGAATTCTTACAAAGATATAAGCGATCTTTGTACCATAAGGAATCATTTTCCAACTAAATGTATCAGATGTACTAGGATCTTGCTGCAACTTTTGAATGAGTGTCCATACATCTTTGTCCTTCTTCCATTCATCTCTTGCTTCGGTTATCCAATCTGGTTGGATAATAGAAATGGCACAAAGCAATGCTTCACCTCTTCATTCTTTCTTGAGAGTGCATCTGCAACAACATTAAGCTTTCCTTTTTTGTAGATTATTTCAAAGTCATAACCCAACATCTTTGTGACCCATTTTTGCTGCTCTTCTGAAGATAGTCTTTGTTCCAAAAAGTGTTAAGACTATCATGATCAGTTTTTACCTTGAAGTGTCTTCCCATTAGGTAAGTTCGCCATTTCTTTAGTGCATGCAGTATTGCTAACATTTCCTTCTCATAAATAGGTTTTTGTAAATGCTTTCCTTTGATTGGACGACTTTCAAAAGCAATGGGTCTTCCTTCCTGCATTAAAACTGCACCAATTCCATTTCCTGAGGCATCACATTCCACAATAAAGGTTTTGTGAAGTCTGGCGTAGCTAAGACCGGTGCTAGGCACATTGCCTCTTTAAGATGTTCAAAGGCCTTAGTTGCTTCAGGAGTCCATGAAAATGCATCTTTCTTCAATAATGTTGCTAGTGGTGCTGCTATTCTCCCATAATTCTTAACAAACTTGTGATAATACCCTGTTAACCTGAGAAATCCTCGCAACTGCTTTATGGTTGTTGGGACTTTCCATTCCTTAATGGCTTTAATTTTTTTAGGGTCTACTTTAACACCCTCGTGAGATACAATATGACCCAGATATTCCACCTCTTGTACTCCAAAGAAACATTTGGATGTTTTGCATATAATTGTTTCTCTTGCAATAGTTTGAGCACCGTGTCAACATGTTCAACATGATCCTTCCAAGACCTGCTATAGATTAGTATATCATCAAAAAATACGAGCACAAATTTTCTAAGGAAGGGTTTGAAAATGGAATTCATCAACCCTTGAAATGTAGAAGGTGCATTGGTAAGGCCAAAATGCATGACCAAAAATTCATAATGACCCTCATGAGTTCGAAATGTTGTTTTTGGAATATCTTCAGTCTTCATTCTAATTTGATGATATCCTGAACGAAGATCCAACTTGGTAAACTAAATTTCTCCATGTAATTCATCCAATAATTCATCAATCATAGGAATGGGAAATTTATCTTTAATGGTGAGCTTATTGAGCTCCCTATAATCCGGACACATTCGCCATGATCCATCCTTCTTGTGTACCAATACTACGGGAGCAGAGAAAGAACTTTGACTAGGTTGAATTATACCCGCCTCTAACATTTCTGCAATCATATGTTCAATTTCGCTCTTTTGGACGTAAGGATATCTATAAGGCCTGATGTTTGGAGGAACACTTCCTGGAATCATATGAATAGCATGATCATGATCGCGAATAGGTGGGAGTCCTTTGGGAGTTTCAAACACCTTGGAATGATTGGCCAAGACTTGTTGGAGATCTGCAGAAATAGATGATTTTGATGTTGGAACTTCTAGTGAGCATAATTGTGCAATTACGCCTCGTTGTTATTTCTTTAGAAGCTTTGTCATGACATTAGAGCTTATTATCTTTCTCGGCTTCCCTGCAATACCCCGTAATTCGACTTCCTTTCCTTTTGAAAAAAAATTCAAGAAAAGTTCTTAAAAATTAGAAGCTACTATTCCCAAAGATTGTAACCATTGTACTCCTAGTACAACATCAGCACCTCCCATAGGAATGGAAAGCATTGGACTGGTCAATACATATTCCCCCATGGTTAGCTTAATATTATGGCATTTTCCAGAGCAATTTATAGTTCCTCCATTTGCAACCATCACTTGACATTCTGGTGCTGGGTATAGGAAACAATTTAATTCCTTGGCTACCTTACAATGAATAAAATTATGGGTGCTACCTGAATCAATCAACACTATTACCTATTTCTTCTTGATTTGTCCTTCTATCTTGAGAGTTTGAGGAGTGGTAATTCCCGCCAGTGCATTACATGATATGGTCGGATTCATTTCTTCCTCTTCTAGGGTTGGTTCCTGGTGTATATCCTCTTCTTGTTCATTTTCTTCTTCCTCTTCACAATCTATGTAAAATAATTTCTTCTCAGCACACTTATGACCTTTAGTGTATTTGCTATCACAACTATAGAAAAGTCCTTTTGATCTTTTTTCTTCCAATTGTTGTGGTGTCAACCTTGTAGGTTGTGGAAATCTAGGCATAGCAACACTTCCTTCTTTATAGAATTGAGTGGTAGGCTTCATTGTCGCCATTATTTTACATTCAACTTTTCTTGCCAGCCTGAATGCCTTCTCCAATGAATCCGGTTCTAGAACATGAACTTCATGTTGGATGTTATCCTTTAAAGTGCCTAAGAAGAGATCAATCCTGTGTTCCTCTGGAATATCAGTTACCCTTATATTCAATTTTTGGAAGTCCTCAATGTGCTGCCCCACTAAACCCTTTTGTTTGAGATTTATCAATTGGGTAAAGAAGGTGTTGCTCTTTGTATCCTCATAATGTGCTATCATTTCATCCGTAAAAATTGACCAAGTGACAATTTTTTTACGGGAGCAAAGCCATCGATACCATACAAATGTATTTTGTTCTAAATGTAAAGTTGCAATGCATGCCTTTTGTGTGTTTTGCACATTATGGAGATCAAAATATTGCTCCATCTGTAGTATCCATGTTACAGGATCCTTTCCATCAAACTTCCTCATATCCATTTTTGGAATATGGTGGTTCTTCCCTCCAACAGTAGAGTTTATGAAATCATGATTAACATTTATTTTGTTCTCATCATGAGTTTCCTCTATTATCTTTTCCCCATTAGGAAACATTTCTTGTATCATCTTTGCCAAACCTTAGATGTCTACTTTTAGATCCTTCTTCATGTTTTCCATGTTGTCTTTCATTTTTTCATCGATTTTAGCTTCCATGTCATCCATCTTAGCTTCCATGCCCACTTCTATGCCATCCATCTTAGCTTCCAAACCATTCATCTTAGCTTCCATGCCTTTCTTCAAACCATCCATCTTAGTTTCCACATCTTTCTTCAAAACTTCCATTTCATTTTTTGTTGTTCTTTGCGAGAGCGAATTTTGTTGCACTTGCTCTTGTAATTTTGATATGTCATGTTGCCATTCTTCGTCTTCATGAGTCATAGTAGAGCCTTCTAAAGGCTTAATGGGTGTTTAATTCTTTTTAGGGGCCATTTTAGACTCCAATATTGATATCTATTCTACAATAGGCCCTTGCAATCAATTCAACTTGATTCTTCAAACAAGACTTATGCAATTCGGAAAAAAAATACACACCTTTTACTTGCTTTGAGGAACTCGATATTGAAATTGTATTATCTCTATGATTGCAGCTCTTCAATATCTGAAATTCAGCATTGAAGTAGCCCTCTGAAGCTTCTTTCAAATGCCATAGGTCTGACCTGATTTGGATTCTCCAAGACAAAGTTGTGTCCAATCTCCCACAATGACCTAATTATGGACTGGTTCAGTAGAGCGAACTTGTACAACTTGCCACGTGTCACTGTTTCATCCTTTGTCTTTGAAATTAATAGCCAAGAAACTATAGTTTGTATAATTTTTACCACTTTTTACGGCACTCCAATCCAATCCCCAGAGAGAGAGTTATTGAACTTTTCCCACGATCACCTCTTTGAGATGAAATTCAGGAGCCTGAAAAAGAACAACCTTCCACAGATCATATCTCCAAAAATGTTGCGAACCAAGCTCTGAATTTTTTTGATGAATTTCCTCAGGATTTTAGCTTCGCACCATATGAATTTCAGATTCTGAACCTTTGTAGAAAAAAAATTATAGTGCAAATTCCACGATGACCTGTTTAGGAGCCTGAAAAAAGACCTAACTTCCACAGATGATATCTCCAAAAATATTGCGAACCAAGCTCTGAAATTTTTAGGAAATCTTCCTCAGGATTTCGGCTTCGTAACCTAAAAATTTCAGCTTCTGAAACTTCATAGAAAAAAAATTATAGCGAAAATGCCACGATGACCTGTTTGGAGCAGCGAAACCCTAGAATCCAAAGCTCTGATACCAAATGTTGTGTAACCAACTCCAAAAATAGAAGAAAAGAGATATGGACACCTTAGAAATAAGCCACTTCAAGGAGGAAACCTCCAATACATTACATAAATGAAAAATTCTTGGATGATACAATTTACAAAACCTCCTTTCTATATATAGGAGTCCATGTGGCCATAATGTAATCCTAGTGAGCCACAATGTAATCCTAGCCGACCTGACAATAATAATTTAGGGGCACAATAATAACAAAATGGGGGTTACAAGGGTACAATAATAAAAATAAGGGGGTTACACTAATAACAATAAGGGACTATACTAGTAATATAGGGACCTAACACATATGAAGTCTTCAAGTGGGCAGCACTGCATACAATCATTGTAAAGGTACCATTGTACCTAGTCATTGTAAATACATTATTGTACAAATTGTACTAGTATCTATCTGCCAAGGGTTGAAGAGGCAGTGTTGGGAGGTCTAGGATCACCATTAGGTTTTTGTGTCAAAGTTGGGGTTATGGTCTAGTATATCTTCTTCTTCTACATCATTCTATATCATTGTAAAGTGGACCATTTTCCCTGGTACGGGAGTCCATTCATTTTTTATTCTTCTATAGGGTGGTAGGGTGGTGCTAGGGTGAGTTGTAGCTCATTGGGTGTTGGGGCATCCGTTCAATGACTACTGAAGAATCTCGGGCATTGGAGCATCCATCCAGTGGGAGCTGGAGAAGAATGCTTTTCTAGATTCTAGGAAGTTGGAGCTTTATTTTCAATTGGAGTTGAAAAGAATTATTAGAAAAGCATTAGGTGGTTTTTGTCTCGGAGTGGGTTTCCACCTTAAAAAATGTGTGCATTTGTGTTCCTCTTGTTTTCTGCTATCATCTTACAAACATTGATAATAATTGAAGATTAACTAATGCTCTAATTGAAAGAAATACTGATTCACCCCACCTTTCAGTATTTCCAACAATTGGTTTCAGAGTTTGGTTCCTTCAATAGCAGTTTAATAGCTGGAAGGAGGTCATGGAGCATACCAAGAATGGTGTACCTCTATTCAATGAAAATAATTATGCACTTTGGAAAGGAAGAATGGAGGTCTATCTCTTGGCGCAAGGTTACGAAGTATGGGACACTGTTCAAAATGGATTTACACCAACCGCGGATGAACAAGGTAAGAAAAATTTGGTAAATGATGCAAAAGAAAAGAATATTATTATCAGTGGACTTATTGAATCTGCTTATCATAAGGTGTTGGGTTGTAAAACCGCGAAAAATGTATGGGACAAGCTTGAGAATATATATGCAGGTGACTCCAATGTCAAAGAAGCAAAGCTTCAAATCTATAGAGCAAAATTTGAGCAACTTAGAATGAAAGAAGATTGCAACATTGCTGCATACTTTCAATACGTTGATGAAATAACCAATACTCTGGAAGGATTGTGAGAGCCAGTTGACGAGAAGACTATTATACGGAAGATTCTTAGAACATTACCAGGGAGATTCAACCCCAAAGGTATCGGTCTTAGAATACGGTGCAATCCCCAGGAAAACTCGGCAAAGAGATTACATGGAGTTCTCATAGCATATGAAATGAGACTTGATGAAGAAGAGGGTACTTCACATCTAGAAGCTGTGTTCGTTGCATCTAAGAAAACCCAATAAGGATAAACAACGTTCAATTGAAAAGACATGCACCTGCAAGTTTGAAGAAAAGGGAGATGATGAAGAAGGTCTTTCAGATGAAGAATATGCTTACTTCACGAGAAAACTACAAATTGGTAAGGGACAATTCAAAGGTAAACTTCCATTGATATGTTTCAGCTGTAATGAGGTTGGGCATTTTGCAGCAAAATGTCCAAAAAAAAGTAATGGCAACTCAAAAAGAAAGAAAGGCTTTCAGAAATTCAACAAGCAAGGATCCAAAAGGAACTTTCTCTCTAAAGAAGATAGCTCATCATCGATGAAGACAATGATAGTGAAGAAGAAGCCAATGAGAGAGTATTGTTTATGGCCAATCACAATAAACCCAAGCACAATAAGCAAGAGGTATCAAACAAGGAAGAAGAAGGATGGACCATAGATGAATTTTATGAGGAAGCAATCAAGCTTATAAAATATCTCAAGGTAGAGAAGATCCATTCCAATAATCTTGAAGAACAAGTTCAAGGTCTCAAAATTGGAGTTGAAGAACACAAATGCATTGAAGAGTCACCTCAAAATAAGTTGGAAGAAAGCAACCAAGAAAGGGAAGAATTAGAATCCGAAGTAGTCTCGCTACGTGAGAGTAAGAAGAAAGGAAAAACTATCCAAAACTATGCCAACAGCTCAAGGGCATTGGAAGAACTCATCAAAAATCAACAATCTTACAACGACAGAACTGGCATCGGTTACAAAGAAGAAGAAGCAGTACCTTCTACAACAAAATACAATGAACCTATGAGATTTGACATGCATGTAGACTTCACTGGACAAGATTCTCAAGAACAACCTTGGAAGACAATTCCTCGACGAAAATTTCCATCCAGGTACCAACATATTTTTTATGGCTATTGTTATTCATGTGGAAAATTTGGTCATAAAGCTATAGAATGTCGCACATGCCCTAGGAATGAATACAATTCTAGGAGATCTATCAAATATGAACCTCCAGTCTCAGTGAGGAAACATCAATATATTTTAACATTTAATAAATAATATTGAATGTTAAAAATGTCGAAAATTTGGACACATAGCCAAAGACTGCAGACTTGAAAATCCTACAGAAGAATCTTCGAAGCCACAGAATGAACGAAAATGGAAGAAGAAGAAGAATGATAATTGTGCTCTCGCTCTCAAGGCTCAAAAGAACAAAGATGTGTGGTATGTTGATAGCGGTTGCTCAACGCATATGACTGGAGATAGAAATAAATTTGTATCTCTGAAAGAGAAGAATGATGGAATCGTGTCCTTTGGAAATGATGGATCTTCAAATGTTATAGGATCAGGTACTGTCACTCTCGGAAGCAAAGATTCTCTAGCCAATAATGTTCTACTGGTTGAAAACATGAATCACAATCTACTCAGTGTTGGAAAAATGTGTGATCAAGGACACACAATACTATTCAACTACACGAAATGTGAATCAGGAAAGGCGTGTATGGTGAAATTGTGGCTATAGCAAGTCGAGCTCCAAACGAAATATATGTTCTGGATGAAGCAACTAAAGCATGTCTAATAGCTAAAGAGGATGATACAATAATTGGTAGCAATGATGATCGACTAAGTAAGAATTTTGCTACAAAGGTGCAAAGTGATTTCGAGATGTCTTTACTTAGTTTCAAATTGAGCATAGACGACTCATCTAAGGATGTGGATCAAAGGTTGTACATATCTATGATTAGTAGTCTTTTATATGTAACAACCTCCCGACCAGATTTTATGCAAGCAGTTGGACAAGTAGCAAGATTCCAAGCAGCACCAAAAGAATCACATATTAAATATTCGCCAACATTGGAATATCTTTGCCAGAAGCTTGGGATTCTCCCAAGTTCTCATTAGATTTTCCTTTTTCAGAATATAAAGGGGGAGTGGAAGTGTGTACAGGTCTGCAGGACGGTTGTGTGTCAGCGCGAGTGGAAGTGTGTACAGGTCCGCAGGATGGTTGTGTTTCAGGGGGAGTTACCCTTTGCCATTGATGTCAAAGGGGGAGAGAATGTTGTAGGAAGAGGTGTCATGATCACAGGGGGAGTACTTATGTTGCCATCAATGCCAAAGGGGGAGATTGTTGATCAGCGGTTGTCATTGATGTCAACCCAAGCAGCACCAGGGGCTAACCCAATATTGAATGGGAAGTTTGACCTACCAAATTAATATATTATGGGTCAATAATGCTTTTTATGGTTTCTACTTGTCGAGATGTTTCCATTGATATATGGCACGCCATGTAATTCTTCACGGTTTGAGAGATATTCATGTTTGAAGTTTGTACCCCCAGTTAGTGGGCTAAAACCCCATGGGGTTGGGGTATGGGTCATTGAAAAGTCATAATTAATATTTTTTAAGCTCCTAAAATCCCTCCCACATTCACTTGTTGAAGCCCCTCTCAACTTAAGCATTCATATATATTGTGATCTTCATTTCCTCCTTAGGCAAGGGATTCGGCCATCTGAAACAGGTCATCATGGAATTTTTGCTCTAACTTTTTTTCTATGAAGGCTCAGAAGTTGAAATTTTTATGAGGCGAAGCCAAAATCCTGAGGAAGCTGTAGTAACAATTTTAGATCAATTTGAACAACATTTTTGGAGATATGATCTGTGGAAGTAAGGGTTTTTGCAGGCTCCTGAAATTCATCTCAAAGAAGTGACCTTGGTAAAATCATCATAACTCTCTCTCTGAGTATCGGATTGAAATTTCGTAAAAATTAGTAGATAGTGCACAGTCTGTGGTTTTTTCTCTATCAATTTCACAGGAAAATAAAGAAACAGTGACATGTGGCATGCCGTACAAGTGCGCTCTATTGAAACAGTCCATAATTAGGGCAGTGTGAGAAATTGGGTATAACTCTCTCTTGAAGAATCCAAATTGGGTAAGAGGAATACTACAGGACTGAAAATTAGATATTGAAGTTTTGAAATAACAGAGATACACTAGATTCAATATCATGCTCCTAGAATGCAAAAAAAGCTAGATCATGTGTTGTGAAGGGTTGCAAAGGACCAAACTTTCTATGACAGAAAAGCAAAGCAAGGTGAAGCATAGGGTAGCATGAAAAGAGCAGCATCGAAGGTGCATAACAGCAGCAAGAAGTTCATCATATGAAGTCTTCAAGTGGGCAACACTGCATACAATCATTGTAAAGGTATCATTGTACCTAGTCATTGTAAATACATTATTGTACAAATTGTACTAGTATCTATCTGCCAAGGGTTGAAGAGGCAGCGTTGGGAGGTCTAGGATCATCATTAGGTGTTTGTGTCAAAGTTGGGGTTATGGCCTAGTATATTTTCTTCTTCTACATCATTCTATATCATTGTAAAGTGGACCATTTTCCCTGGTACGAGAGTCCATTCATTTTTTATTCTTCTATAGGGTGGTAGGGTGGTGCTAGGGTGAGTTGTAGCTCATTGGGTGTTGGAGAATCTGTTCAGTTGACTACTAAAGAATCTCTGGCGTTGGAGCGTCCATCCAGTGGGAGTTGGAGAAGAATGCTTTTCTAGATTCTAGGAAGTTGGAGCTTTATTTTCAATTGGAGTTGAAAAGAATTATTAGAAAAGCATTAGGTGGTTTTTGTCCCGAAGTGGGTTTCCACCTTTTGGTAAACTGTGTGCATTTGTGTTCCTCTTGTTTTCTGCTATCATTTTACAAACACTGATAATAATTGAAGATTAAATAATGCTCTAATTGAAAGAAATACTGATTCACCCCCCCTCTCAGTATTTCCAACAATTAGAGCCAGCAATAATGGGTTAATTTGTTTGAGCTTCTGTCTATGAGGCTTAATCCCATCTTTCAATGGAATTTTATGCTAAATAATTCTTTTATCATAAGTTTTCAGATCTTCATATGACCATGTAAATACATCTGTAAATTGCTTGAAAATATCTACATACCTTTCTTTGTATTCCTTTGGAACTCCTTTGAATAGTTTGACCATTTTAGGCTCATGTTGAGTTCCTAAATTATAGTCCTCCATTTCTCCATCTTGGGATACCTTTTTCTCGTTTACTGCCACATCGTTAGCATCAAATAGTCTTTCAAGAGGTACTAAACCTCTGGGAAAAATATTATCTTTCAACTGAATTATCTTCTGGTCTCCAATTGTCTGCTTCAGATTTTTAGACATTTCACCTTGATCACTTTCATCCACTTCTAAATCAATTTGAATGTCTTCAAAATTTCCAATCATCGTCAAGAACTGATTAATCTACTCATCATCCTAAAAGACTTGCCAATGCCTTACATTATCAGGAATTGAAGGCCGATGTCTCAACTCAATTTCATATCTCATCCTTGGATTGATTGGTGGTTTGAATGTACTGACTGCAACTGCTAATGAATCTGCCATTCTATTTTCCTCTCTTGGAATAAACTGTAAATTAAAGGCCTCAAAATAACTTTCAATTAGATCCCATTCCTCGTTTTTATAGGACCTCAATCTGGGATGCTTAGTCTGACACCAATTTTTAATTTGCCTTATGATTAATTCAGAATCACCAAAAACAGAGATAGACTCAATTCCCATTTGTTTAGTTGTTTGTAGACTTAAAATCAATGCTTCGTATTCAGCTACATTATTAGTGGATTCAAATTCTAGTTTGAAAGAAAAATGTACAAGGTTACCTTCAGGAGATGCAAATATGAATCCAGCTCCGGTGCCCTCCTTTGAAAATGCCCCATCGAAATAACACTTCCAAAGCTTATTTGACTGCAACTCCTTATGTACAATGGCTGAAGGGAGCTTCTTTTGTGAATCTTCAGTAAATTATGCATCTTCATGCAACATGAAACAAGAGAGATCCTCCTTCTCTTGACCATAAATGGGGGAATTACCTGTATCTTTCTTGGTAGTAGTTTTCAAAAATCTGGTTTCTCTGTATAACCTCCTTTCCTCCCCATTAAAAACAAGAATGATGGCATATGTGAAATCTAATTTCAAAACTCCTCCAAGTTTTTCCCCCCAAGATCTAGACAACAACATACCAAATATGGCTGGAATATCTGCTACTACCACATCCATCATAATACTCTTAGCTCGCATTTGGGCTATGGAAACAACCATATCTTTGATAAGACCCACACACTTTACACTTTTTGAATCAAAGGAATAAATGTCTCTATATGGCTTGGTAATTTGCAATTTTTAACTCTTTCATCACAGACAATGGCATTAGATTATGTGATGCACCAGAATCTAGCATATAATTATGTAAAATGAAATCATGTAGCATAACTGATATATAAAAAGGTGGAACAGAAGAATCTACCTCTTCAACATGAGGTCCAAAAGTAACCACTGGTTTCTCCTCTTGCATGTTCTCTATATCACCCACCTTGTCAGACTGAGATAAATTAATAATCTCTGCAATTTCCTTCTTATAACCAGGGGTTTTGACCAAGTCGAGAAGTGGTACTTGAATCTTCACTTTTTCTAACCCTTTTGACAAACTGAAATTTTGATTTTGTTTTGTCAGCTTTTCAGGTTCTTCTTGATTTATGTTTGAAATTGCAGTTTGATTAGAAACAATAACAATCTTCTCCAACATATTAGCATCATTATGTTTTATTTGGGAAGCATCAACTTGCTATTTTTCTTTTTCTTTATCTTGATTCATGGGCTGTTTCCCCTTGTCTGATTTTTTAATTTGGTTCTTCTGTAGTGGAGTCGCCATTGGAGTAGGTACTGATTCTGATTCTTTCTCTTCATCATCTTGAATTCTCAATCTCTTATTTGACCTCAAATCATTTTTTCTATAAAATTATGATTGCATAAAATTAGTAAACTGTTTACAGTAATCATCCATTTCTTCTTGATCAAATGAGATATCAGTTTTTTTACTTTCCTCTTCATATTCTTTCTCAATTTCTTCTTCTGATTCACCATCCTCCATATACACAACATAAATTTGATCTTCATCTTCTTTTTCATTGTCATCAACAGAACGTGATGGTGCTGCCTCTATATATAAAGGTGCTTGCACTTGATCTTGATCCTTTCTTTCTCTTTTCAAAATATACAGGGGCTGTTTTCTGAACTGGGGATTAAAAACCCCTCTGTTTTGTTTTGCAGGTTTATTGTTGTCTATTTCCATCTTTACTAATTTGTTAGACAAATTTTTTATGACCTTAGTCATATCATCAATCCTCTGATCTTGAGATGAGGCTTCTTCTTTGGCTTTTTCTTTATCTCGAACTTTCCCAGCAGCAGACATATTTGCCTCAATTTCTAAGGCATCAGTTTGAATTTTTTCAAGGGTGGGGGATCTTCTTTCTCTCAATGTAAAACTAAAATCTGGCTCAAATGCTCCAGCAAAAACAACCCTTTCTCTAATAGGAGGAGGTTTCATTTCCAGGGGCAAACTATTATACAACTTATTAAAACTTTTGACAAAATCATTCTTATTTTCATTTGAATTCTTCTTTATTGCATTGAATTCTATTAAAGAATAACCATGGTCCCTTTTTTCTCCCCATCTCTAGATGAAATGTCTTTCTAATTCATCCTAATAATTTATTGAACCATTTGGTAATCCTTTGAACCATTTTCTTGCCTCTCCACTTAGAGACTGCACAAAAAGCCTCATCACAACATTTAGATGTTCTACATTAAAATTTTCAGCAAATGTGCAGAACAAGGGCAAGTGCTGTTCTGTAGTTATTTCATCTTCACCAGTAAATCTAGGGAGCAACTTGAGATACTGCTGAGGCATTTCATTCATTGGTTGGGGTAGATTTAATGGTGCATATCTATTCATCAAGAAAGCAGGGGCTGTAATGTTTATGCCCTGATTGACTGCTCCGTGAGCAGGGCTAAAATGGATACCAGTTGTAGATGTGAATGAATGAGGTGGAACAACTGATATAGGGATAGGTGTATGAACAATAACAGAAGAATTGGAAACTATATGAGGTTGAGTTTCTATAAGAGGAAATGATAAAAACTCAAAAGATTTTTCTTCTAACGTTGGTTCTTGGAAATGAATGGGTGAAGGTGAGGATTCTTTTTTCCGGGAAAATGAGTTTCTGAGAAATATCCTTGAATGAAAATGTATGTGAACTGCTGCCTGGTGCAAGCAGTGTGGCATAAAGTGTGGAAAATATTTTTGTTTTCTGGCCCTTCTTTGAAACTAGCTTTTCTGGATCAGACAAAATAGGAGCTTTTTGTTGAGAGGTATCTGACCTCGTGTGAGGCTTCTTAAGAGCCAGAATTATTTTAAAGAAGCACAACTTAGTATTTCCTCCTCTCTAAACAACCATAGGAAATATGAACAAAACCTAGGGAAAACTTCGAATCTTCACTCCCTGGCAACGACGCCAATTAATGTTGTACCTTAAGAGACAATCCCCTAGCTGTGACAAGGAATCAGTGCTTAAGACATCTATCTGATTATGTCACGAATGTATATATTTGTCTTTGTCTTATCAACCCTCAAATATTAAATATCAAACCCTTAAATATCAAATATATGAACATTCTGCAATGCTATCTTTAGCCAATGTTGAACGAAAGAATTAGAAGAAACAGAAGGGAGAACTTCAAACTAATATGCTGTTTTATACAGAAAATACCATTTCGAAATCTAGAAGAAGTATATAAAGAAATAGTTAAAATAGAGGAGCGCAAATTAAGGTTTTTTAACTCTGAAATACTTAAGTATAAAGAGGTCGGCTGCTCATAACTCTGTTTCATTCATAGATGGAAAAACATAACGTAAACTGAGAATACATTTCAACATTAACAAAATGATAGAAACTTGCATACTCATTCATTAACTTGTCAATCTCTGAGTCCAAAAATTAGGCTTTGAAGGTCCAAAACTCGGAACCTTCCTTCCTCTTGGAAATTACATTAAATACAATAAAAAGCAGTTTGGAACTGTTGTAACCAATTATAAATACCAAAAATACTTCATGACTTCGAAGGCTGTCTATCACATGCCTTGAAAATGTCTTTTTACAATTTCATTGACTTCAAAAAATATCATAAAGTAAATATCCTAATCTATAGGAATTGCTGATGGAGTGGCTTCTTTTCCTTGATCAACTAATTTGTCTTTCTTTGTTGCTGATCCCTTAAGCAAGTCAATAGTCCAAGCTCTGCACTTTTTCCATATTTATACCTTTGTCTTGGATGAATGTGTCAGATTGTGATACTCCAATCTGAATGCAGTAATTCGGTCATAATATGGCCTTTCAAAGAAAAGAGTTTTTACCATCCACAAGAGTTGAAAATGTCTTTGCAAGAAGTTGACCATTGTCTCTCCTTTAAGTACCTGAGTCTTCTCATGCCTGTTGTCAATATTTCTTTTTGTCATCACCAGTAAATTCTCATAAGAGCTCCATGGTAGAATATTCCCCTCAGCTCACCAACATGATGGTAGGCCTACCCTTGAAATTTTATCAAAAGATTTATCAAATTCACTTACTGCTTCTTTGATTTCTATTAATTTCTTTTCTGCAGCCTTTCTGAGATCATTCTTGATAATCATTTTATTAATTTCTAGTGCATACAACATTCTATCTTGCATATCATTCTCCTCTAATTCCTGATCTGATTTGGAATTGATATATTCAATAAATCTTCTAGCCCAAATTGCTCTGTTAATCCAATTCTGCTTATCAGACATAATCAGTTCTACACACTCTACAATAAGGCTTTTTTATTTTTCAATAATCATCAGGAAGCACCAATTGGACTTCATTTCTGAGATGATATCAATCCAAATGATATCCTTAGCTTGTATTAATGACACATTACCTTTCATTCTTTCTTTGAGATTCTTGATCTCAGCTTCAACATTTTTTAAATCCATTTTGTACTTATCTGCTTCGTTCTCTAAGACCTTCATCAATTTTGTAGCAGTCTCCAAATCTGTTTCAACCTTTTTTCTATCTCTTTCAGCCATCTGCAACTCAGTATTTAATTGAATAATTTGTGCTTGAAGATCTGCATCACCTGTAGGAAAAAAAAGGTACAGTTATGATTGTCAATGTGATTTTGTAAAGAAATTGTAGTTTGCTTCACTTTGGAAAGTTCTTCATCCTTCTGCATAAGTTGCTGCAACAACTTCTCTTTTTCCTTGTCTACCTCTGCAACCTCTGCAACCATTGAGTGTTCACCAGTAGGTAACCTCAATTTCTTCCTTAATGTAGATATCTCTACTTCAACACTTTGCAAGAATTTCTGCACAGCAGTCTTGTCACTAGGGTCTACACCAATCTTAACAATAATCTTATTCAACTCTTCATTTTGGACTGTTAAGGCTCTTGAATTGGCCTTTTCCAGCTTCAATTGTTTGATAACTTTCTCCCACATGTTTTCAGATTTAACTGCCATTGCATTTGTCTTTTTGAGATCATTAGCAATCAATTGCCCGGTTTGCATATGCAAATTCATTTTGTCCACTAGTGGAATCTTTTTAACATCCATAGTCACATTTACGGTATCAAAACCGTTTGAGGACCCAATTAACATACCTGTGGAATGTGACAGAGCAATCCTAAATTGATCTTTTTCAGGATCCATTACAGTCAACTGCCTTGTCTGATTGGTAGTAACCTGATGTTCTGCTTGGGCCTCCATGCCGGCCTTCATTCTTTTATTTCTCTCCTCAATTTGCAAAAACACCTGTTTGATTAAGGGTACTTGTTAATGAGAGGATTCATGACCTCCAGGGGAAGAGGGAGCATTATGCTCTTCACCCAAATGCAAGGAAAAACTAGGTGAATTAGAGGAATGATCCTCAGCAAATTTTGTCCTCTTCTCACCTCTCGGTGCCTCATCATCCAAGTCAATAACAACTTCTTTACCTCTTTTGTTTGTTTTCTCAGTTATAGTAGGAGTTTGAATGCTTGTATTTACTTAACTTATTTCACCTTTGTTTGCCACCTTTTCCTGCTCAGGTCTACTTTCATGAATGAAAGCTGAATATCAGTTCTCAATTCTTCTATGTGAAATTATACCATGGGGATCATAAGCCCATTTTTCTCCTAGTAGCATATGTGTTTCCTCCAACAATTTTGTTACTTCCTCAAACGCCTGCCTCATATTAACTATGAAAGGTCCCACACTCATAGGAAATTTATACATATGACTTTTCTTCATAGGGACAAAGTGCACATGATCAACATTCAGGCTCTGTCTGATAAATTCTAAGGTGCAAAGTCTCATTGGTACAAAAGTTGGGAGCCTGTAAGGTTCAACATTTTCTCCATACAACCTTATTTCTGAATATTCTTCAAATTCAAACAAGTCCCAAAATTTACAACTATTTCCTAAATGTAGAAACTCCTGGGATTTGGGTAAAAAACAAGGGGGATGAACTCCATTTAATATTTTATATGCAATGGGCATATACTGACTAGAAAAATCAAATAACCCCTCTTCATTTTGCTCCCTTTTGATTATATCTGTCCAGAATACAACTGAATGTCTTTGCTTGTTTACATCCATTATATTTAGACCCAACTGCATGAATTCTTCAACATTTTGGTATAAAAATAAGTAGACAATCAGTGAGGGAAATTTAAAAGAACCTGTCAGTGAAAGACTCATCAATAGTGAGTTGACTGCTTCTTTCCAAAAGGATGGAATATCCAGGACCATGCCTGGCTTCATCATCATGGCAAACATTCCTAGGACTGACCTGTCCACTGTAACGTCGTCTTCTTTGCCCAATATTTTAGCAATGCTGCTTAATACATGTCGAGTGTCTTTGTTGAAAACTCCCATATTAAATTCACCACATTCTGGCTGAAACTGCTTCATATTGGGCTTTAAATGGAACATAAACTGATTGAATTATTCTCCTGCAAGGCTTTCATAGTAAGTAACCAGTGAATATTCTGAAAATTGAACTGATGATTCAGCTTTAGGAAAACACAAGCCTTGGCAGATTAATTGGGTAGACACCTGCAGAACATTTTCCCCTTGGGAATTCATCACGAAACATTTTCCGGGATACAATGCAGAAACCAACCAATAGATAAACTCTGGGAATAAATGTGTCTTCGGGATGCATGCAGAAAGGACACCAGATTTTTTCATGGTGGAATACATAGGGGAATTATCATTATTTAATACAACTTGTTGATAGAATGGAAGATGAATTACTGAAGACATAGTATCTTGAATGTCTCTCTCATTATCCATGAGAGGAATGTGGCTTGATGAACCAGACAAAGAAGACCTTTTAGCCATGATTAGAAAAGGTGCTGAACGAATACTCTTGCAAGGTGACTAAAACATAAAGGTGACAGGAGAACGCAACGGGTCAAAATGCAACAAACTGCAAAGTATTTTGAAAACAAAATGAAAACACCCCTAAATCGGTGGCGCGGCTTTTGTGTTAAATGACTATGCGACGTGTAACTTAACCGGATGACTAATTTGACAAAAAAAACAGCTGTTATTCATTCAACATATGACTTCACTGCGGGGGGTCTCGGGGTACAGCTGAAAACTTTGGCTGGTGCCCCTGCAGTTGATATCCACCGTTGATCTTCATCGCCTTTGCAATCAAACCAGTCAACTGCAGGGGCACCCTTTCCGTTAAATCTCGTGTTATTAGTGCCCGCGGGTTGGGTCATCCAGTTCAGACTTTGAATATCGACACTCTTCGTCGATTGAATTGATCGACCTTTAATATTTTGATACGAAACCCACTTGTACAAAGTTTAAAACAGTTAAACTTTAATACATCAAACTAAAAACATTTTCTTTTTATGCCAAAGTATAAAACTATAATACTTTAACATATTTGCTTTTCTTTCAATTTCAATTTTTTTTTGTATTTTTAATATAAAATTAAAAGGATATGCAAATGATCCACAACATCTAGCTCCACCCGGGGATAGTGTTTTTTGCCACGAAACACTAAAAACCTGCAGATTAGTGCCTTCACTTCGAGCATGGAGTCAAAAATTGCTTGATGAAAAATATACAATGATAAGAAACCAGATATGTAGAATGATGAAATGACTGCTTCTAGTGTTGGAAATAGTGTTTCAAATACTGCCCATTCACAGGCAGTTCTACTGCTTCTCCATCTAGACTTTCCAACATTAAAGTGTTATTTGCTTTGGCTTCAATGATTTTATACGGACCATACCATAAAGGATCAAATTTGCCATGCTTCCCTTTATCCTCTTTTCTTGTATCCCATCTTAGTACCAAATCTCCATTTTGAAACATAATTTCTCTTGCTTTCCTGTCGAAAATGGACTTCATTTTCTCCTGATAAGTGACCAAATTGTCCCTAACTTTATTTCTGCTTTCACTTAATTGCATCACTTTATTCATTCTTCTAATCAAGGCATTAGGTTCCTCTTGAGCTTCTTGAAGGAAAGATATTACCGGCCTTAATAACTGAGTGGGAAACAATGCCTGGGTACCATATACTAATTCATAAGGTGACTTACCAGTGGATATCCTAGTAGTCATCCTCACTGCCCATAAAGAAAAGACCAGCTTTGAACCCCAATTCTTCTGGTTATCATTTATTGTCTTCTTCAAGATTTTCACCAACGTTTTATTAGAGGATTCCGCCAATCCATTTCCTTAAGGGTGATATGCTGTGGAATGGGAAAATATCACATTATAAGTTTGACAGAAGTTTATAAACCTGACTGAGTTGAAAACTTGAGCGTTATCTGTCACAATCTTCATTGGATATCCAAATCTGCTAAAAATATTTTCTTCCAAAAATTTCATTACAACCAAATCATTTGCTCTTCTGGAAGAGACTGCCTCTACCCATTTTGTAAAATAATATGTTGCAGTCAAAATCCATTTAAATTTCCCACTTGATGGTGGAAATCCAATCCCCATTGTCCGAAAGGTTCTTCAAAAAAAAATGGAGAAGAGGTAAAAGAGCTAACCTTTTCTTTTCAGCAAACAACTGGCATTTTTGACAACTTCTAACAGTCCTGTATATGTCCGCAAATAAAGATGGCCAATAAGAACCTGATTTAAGAATCTTATGAGCAGTTACTTTCCAACTGTAATGACCTCCACATAAGCACTCATGATACTCTTTAATCACTTTTGTGGTTTCCTCTTCTATTAGAAATAACAACAACACACCAACAGGATCTTTCCAATACAACTTAGCTTCAATTATAACATAAGGTTAAGATTTAAGTTTCAAGGCTCTGTACCTAGCTCTGTTAATTGAAGGTGGACAAGAAAGGAAACACAAATAATGAATAATATCTTTATACCAGTTTGAACAGAGGAATTTATATTTAATTGCTACTTTTGTCTGAATGGGATTTGCTTCTTCAGTGACTTCTTCTACAGGTGCAAGTAAACTGATTCCCAAAGCTTGGAAATTAGATTCTGTTAGCAATTTAGCCAGTCCTAGTCCTTTGACTAGATTTGTTGGTTTTATATCCAAATCATATTCTTGGATTTTAGCAATCCATTTCGCTCTTTTCCCTTCAACATCGCTCTGTACTAATACATCCTTTACAACAGAATTAGGCACATATGCTACACTTTGAGAATGAAGTATATAGGTTCTAAAAGTATTCAATGATTTAACCATAGCATATACTTGTTTCTCCAAGATATTATACTTCAGTTCTGCATCTCTAAGCACTTTGCTAAAAAACGCTACAGCCTGCTCACTTTCTTCTTCATTTTTTTGTAGCAGCACAACAACAATTGTAGAGGAGGATGCAAATGAGAAAATTTGAAACGGCTTCAAGTAATATGGACTGATTAAAACATGAGCTTCTTGGAGAGCTTCTTTAATTCTTCCAAAAGATTCCCTTGCATCTTTGTCCCACTTTACTTCAGCATCCTTTTTCAACATATCTGTTATTTTCCTGACAATCTCAGCATAATTTGGAACAAGTCTCCTCAGAAAATTGATTTTTCCAAGAAATATTTGAACATCCTTCTTACTTTGAGGCAGTGTAATTTTCTTTATGGCTTCAACCTTTGCTGGATCAATCTTCACTCCTTGCTTTGAAACTATATGGCCCAACAATTTTCCTTCTTCTAGAGCAAACAAGGATTTTTTAGGATTCAATGATAATCCATATTTCCTGCATTTTAAAAAGGCTTTCTCCAAATGTTGTAGGTGTTCATCATCAGAACTTGAAAAATTTTTAACATCATCAAGATAAATAACTACAAATTTGTCCCCTAGAAATGAAATATCGATTGCCCTTTGGAAAGTAGCTCCTGCATTCATGAGGCCGAATGGCATCCTAGCATACATGAATGTTCCCCAGGGTGTAGTGAAAGCAATTTTCTTTTGATCTTCCTTCTCCACAGCAACCTGATTATACCCCGAAAATCGTCAACCATGGATAACCTGTATGCTCCAATTAATTTTTGCAAGACAAATTCCATCTTTGGCAGAGGATAATTATCCTTTAGTGAAGCTCTGTTCAAGTTTCTAAAATCTACACACAATCTTATCTCTCCATTTTTTTTCCTGACTGGTACAAGATTGGAAACCCAATCTGAGTATCTTAGAGGAACTATAATCTTTTCTTGTAAAAGTTTCTTTACCTCTTTTTCAATTGGAGCCAGCAATAATGGGTTAATTTGTCTGAGCTTCTGTCTATGAGGCTTAATCCTATCTTTCAATGGAATTTTATGTTGAATAATACTTTTATCATAAGTTTTCAGATCTTCATATGACCATGCAAATATATCCGTAAACTGCTTGAAAAGATCTACATACCTTTCTTTGTATTCCTTTGGAACTCCTTTGAATAGTTTGACCATTTTAGGCTCATGTTGAGTTCCTAAATTATAGTCCTCCATTTCTCCATATTGGGCTACCTTTTTCTGGTTTACTGCCACATCGTTAGCATCAAACAATCTTTCAAGAGGTACTAAACCTCTGGGCAAATTATTATCTTTCAACTAAATTATCTTCTGGTCTCCAATTGTCTGCTTCAGATTTTTAGACATTTCACCTTGATCGCTTTCATCCACTTCTAAATAAATTTGACTGTCTTCAAAATTTCCAATCATCGTCAAGAACTGATTAATCTGCTCATCATCCTCAAAGACTTGCCAATGCCTTACATTATCAGGAAGTGAAGGCCGAAGTCTCAACTCAATTTCATATCTCAACCTTGGATTGATTGGTGGTTTGAATGTACTGGTTACAACTGCTAATGAATCTGACATTCTATTCTCCTCTCTTGGAATAAACTGTAAATTAAAGGCCTCAAAATAATTTTCGATTAGATCCCATACCTTGTTTCTATAGGACCTCAATCTGGGATTCTTAGTCTAACACCAATTTTTAATTTGCCTTATGATTAATTCAGAATCACCAAAAACAGAGATAGAATCAATTCCCATCTGTTTAGCTATTTGTAGACTTAAAATCAATGCTTCGTATTCAACTACATTATTAGTGGATTCAAATTCCAGTTTGAAAGAAAAAGGTACAAGGTTACCTTCAGGAGATACAAATATGAATCCAGCTCCGGTGCCCTCCTTTGAAAATGCACCATCGAAATAACACTTCCAAAGCTTATTTGACTATAGCTCCTTATGTACAATGGCTGAAGGGAGCTGATTTTGTGAATCTTCAACAAATTCTGCATCTTCATGCAGCATGAAACAAGAGAGATCCTCCTTCTCTTGACCATAAATGGGGAAATTACCTGCATCTTTCTTGGTAGTAGTTTTCAAAAATATGGTTTCTCTATATAACCTCCTTTCCTCCCCATTGAAAACATGAATGATGGCATATGTGAAATCTAATTTCAAAACTCCTCCAAGTTTTCCCCCCCAAGATCTGGACAACAACATACCAAATCTGGCTAAAATATCTGCTACTACCACATCCATCATAATACTCTTAGCTGGAGTTTGGGCTAAGGAAACAAGCATATCTTTGATAAGACCCACAGACTTTACCCTTTTTGAATCAAAGGAATAAAGGTCTCTATATGGCTTGGTAATTTGTAAATTTAACTCTTTCATCACAGACAGTGGCATTAGATTATGTGATGCACCAGAATCTAGCATACAATTATGTAAAATGAAATCATGTAGTAGAGTTGATATATAAAAAGGTGGAACAAAAGAATCTACCTCTTCAACATGAGGTCCAAAAGTAACCATTGGTTTCTCCTCTTGTAGGTTCACTATATAACCCACCTCGTTAGACTGAGATAAATTAACAAACTCTGCAATTTCTTTCTTATAACCAGGGGTTTTGACCAACTCAAGAGGTGGTACTTGAATCTTCACTTTTTCTTAATCTTTTGACAAACTGAAAGTTTGATTTTGTTTTGTCAAATTTTCAGGTTCTTCTTAATTTCTGTTTGAATTTGCAGTTTGATCATAAACAATAACAATCTTCTCCGACATATTAGGATAATTATGTTTTATTTGGGAAGCATCAGCTTGCTGTTTTTCTTTTTCTTTATCTTGATTCATGGGATGTTTCCCCTTGTTTGATTTTTTAATTTGGTTCTTCTGTAGTGGAGTCGCCATTGGAGTAGGTACTGATTCTGATTCTTTCTCTTCATCATCTTGAGTTTTCAATCTCTTCTTTGACCTCAAATCATATTTTTTATGCAATTATGATTGCATAAAATCAGTAAAATATTTACAGTAATCATCCATTTCTTCTTAATCAAATGAGATATCAGTTTCTTTACTTTCCTCGTCATATTCTTTCTCAATTTCTTCTTATGATTCACCGTCCTCCATATAAACAACATAAATTTGATCTTCATATTCCTTTTCATTATCATCAACAGAACGTGATGGTGCTGCCTCTATATATAAATGTGCTTACACTTGATCTTGATCCTTTCTTTCTCTTTGCAAAATCTGCAGGGGCTGTTTTCTGAACTGGGGATTAAAAACCCCTCTGTTTTGTTTTGCAGGTTTATTGTTGTCTATTTCCATCTTTACTAATTTGTTAGACAAATTATTTATGACCTTAGTCATATCATCAATCCTCTGATCTTGAGATGAGGATTCTTCTTTGGATTTTTCTTTATCTCGAACTTTCCCAGCAGTAGACATATTTGCCTCAATTTCTTAGGCATCAGTTTGAATTTGTTCAAGGGTGGGGGATCTTCTTTCTCTCAATATAAAATTAAAATCTGGCTCAAATGCTCCAGCAAAAACAACCCTTGCTCCAATAGGAGGAGTTTTCATTTCCAGGGGAAAAATATTATACAACTTATTAAACCATTTGACAAAATCATTCATATTTTGATTTGATTTCTTATTTATTGCATTTAATTCTGTTAAAGAATAACCATGGTCCATTTTTTCTCCCCATCTCTGGATGAAATGTCTTTCTAATTCATCCCAATAATTTATTGAACCATTTGGTAATCCTTTGAACCATTTTCTTGCCTCTCCACACTTAGAGACTGCACAAAAAGTCTCATCACAACATCTAGATGTTCTACATTAAAATTTTCAGCAGATGTGCAGAACAAGGGCAAGTGCTGTTCTGTAGTTATTTCATCTTCACCAGTAAATCTAGGGAGCAACTTGAGATACTCCTAAGGCATTGCATTCATTGGTTGGGGTATATTTAATGGTGCATATCTATTCATCAAGAAAGTAGGGACTGACATGTTTATGCCTTGATTGACTGCTCCTTGAGCGGGGGTAAAATGGATACCAGTTGTAGATGTGAATGAATGAGGTGGAACAACTGATATAGAGATAGGTGTATGAACAATAGTAGAAGAACTGGCAACTGTATGAGGTTGAGTTTCTATAAGAGGAAATGATACAAATTCAAAAGATTGTTCTTCTAACGTTGGTTCTTGGAAATGAATGGGTGAAGGTGAGGATTATTTTTCCGGGAAAATGAGTTTTCAAGAAATATCCTTGGGCGAAAATGTATGTGAATTGCTGCCTGGTGCAAGTAGTGTGGCATCAAGTGTGGAAAATATTTTTTTTTTTCTGGCCCTTTTTTGAAACTAGATTTTTTGGACCAGACAATATAGGAGCTTTTTGCTGAGAGGTATCTGACCTCATGTGAGGCTTCTTAGAAGCCAAAATTATTTTGAAGAAGCATAGCTTAGTATTTCCTCCTCTTTGAACAACCAGAGGAAATATGAACAAAACCCAGGGAAAACTTCGAATCTTTACTCCCCGGCAACGACGCCAATTAATGTTGTACCTTAAGAGATATTACCTTTGATGTGATAAGGAATCAGTGCTTAAGACATCTATCTGATTATGTCACGAATGTATATATTTGTCTCTGTCTTATCAACCCTCAAATATTAAAAATTAAACCCTTAAATATCAAATATATGAACATTCTGCAATGCTATCTTTAGTGAATGTTGAACGAAATAATCAGAAGAAATAGAAGGGAGAACTTCAAACTGATATGCTTTTTTATACAGAAAATACCATTTCGAAATCCAGAAGAAGTATATGAAGAAATAGTTAAAACAGAGGAGCACAAATTAAGGTTTTTTAACTCTGAAATACTTAAGTATAAAGAGGCCGGCTGCTCATAACTCTGTTTCATTCATAGATGGAAAAACATAATGTAAACTGAGAATACATTTCAACATTAACAAAATGATATAAACTTTCATACTCATTCATTAACTTGTCAATCTCTGAGTCCAAAAATTAGGCTTTGAAGGTCCAAAACTCAGAACCTTCCTTCCTCTTGGAAATTACATTAAATACAATAAAAAGCAGTTTGGAACTGCTGTAACCAATTCTAACTACCAAAACTACTTCATGACTTCGAAGGCTGTCTATCACATGCCTTGAAAATGTCTTTTTACAATTTCATTGACTTCAGAAAATAGCATAAAGTAAATATCCTAATCTATAGGAATTGCTGATGAAGTGGCTTCTTTTCCTTGATCAACTAATTTGTCTTTCTTTGTTGTTGATCCCTTTGGCAAGTCAATAGTCCAAGCTCTGCACTTTTTCCATATTTCTACCTTCGTCTTGGATGAATGTGTCAGACTGTGATACTCCAATCTGAATGCAGTAATTCAGTCATAAGACGACCTTTCAGAGAAAAGACTTTTTACCATCCACAAGAGTTGAAAATGTCTTTACAAGAAGTTGACCATTGTCTCTCCTTTAAGTACTCGAGTCTTCTCATGCCTATTGTCAATCTTGCTTTTTGTCATCACCAGTAAATTCTCATAAGAGCTCCATGACAAAAGATTCCCCTCAGCTCCCCAACATGATGGCAGACCTACCCTTGTCATTTTATCAAAATATTTATCAAATTCACTTAGTGCTTCTTTGATTTCTATTAGTTTCTTTTCTGTAGCCTTTTTGAGATCATTCCTGATAATCATTTTATTAATTTCCAGTGCATACAATATTCTATCTTGCATATCATTCTCCTCTAATTCCTTATCTGATTTGGAATTGATATAATCAGTAAATCTTCTAGCCCAAATTGCTCTATTAATCCCTTTCTGCTTATCAGACATAATCGGTTCTTCACACTCCAGAATAATGCTTTTTTATTTTGCAATAATCATCAGGAAGCACCAATTGGACTTCATTTCTGAGATGATATCAGTCCAAATGATATCCTTAGCTTGTATTAATGACACATTAAATTTCATTCTTTCTTTGAGATTCTTGATCTCAGCTTCAACATTTCTGAAATCCATTTTGTACTTATCTGCTTTGTTCTCTAAGACCTTCATCAATTTTGTAGCAGTCTCCAAATTTGTTTGAGCCTTTTTTCTATCTCTTTCAGCCATTTGCAACTCAGTATTTAATTGAATAATTTGTGCTTGAGGATCTGCATCACCTGTAGGAAAAACAAAAGTACAATTATGATTGTCAATGTGATTTTGTAGAGAATTTGCAGTCTGCTTCACTTTGGAAAGTTCTTCATCATTCTGCATAAGTTGCGGCAACAACTTCTCTTTTTCCTTCTCTACCTCTGCAACCTCTACAGCCATTGAGTGTTCACCATTAGGTAACCTCAATTTCTTCCTTAATGTAGATATCTCTACTTCAACACTTTGCAAGAATTTCTGCACAACAGTCTTGTCACTAGGGTCTACACCAATCTTAACAATAATCTTCTTCAACTCTTCATTTTGGACTGTTAAGGCTCTTGAATTGGCCTTTTGCAGCTTCAATTTTTTGATAACTTTCTCTAACATGTTTTCAGCTTTAACTGCCATTGCATTTGTCTTTTGGAGATCATTAAAAACCAATTTCCCGGTCTGCATATGCAAATTCATTTTGTCCATTAGTGGAATATTTTTAACATCCATAGTCACATTTACGATATTAAAACTGTTTGAGGACCCAATTGAAATTCCTGTGGGATGTGACAGAGCAATCCTAAATTGATGTTTTTCAAGATCCATTACTTTCAACGGCCTTGTCTGATCGGTAGTAACTTGATGTTCTGCTTGGGCCTCCATGTTGGCCTTCATTCTTTGATTTCTCTCCTCAATTTGCAAAAACACCTGTTTGATTAAGGGTACTTGTTCATGAGAGGATTCATGACCTCCAGGGGAAGAAGGAGCATTCTTCTCTTCACCAAATGCAAGGAAAAACCAGGTGAATTAGAGGAGTGATCCTCAGCAATTTTTGTCCTCTTCTCACCTCTCGGTGCCTCATCATCCAAGTTAATAACAACTTCTTTACCTCTTTTGTTTGTTTTCTCAGTTATAACAGGAGTTTGAATGCTTGTATTTACTGAATTTATTTCACCTTTGTTTGCCACCTTTTCCTGCTCAGGTCTACTTTCATGAATGAAAACTGAATATCCGTTCTCAATTCTTCTCTGTGAAATTATACCATGGGGATCATAAGCCCATTTTTCTCATAGTAGCATATGTGTTTCCTCCAACAATTTTGTTACTTCCTCAAACACTTGCCTCATATTAACTATGAAAGGTCCCACACTCATAGGAAATTTATACATATGACTTTTCTTCATAGGGACAAAGTGAACATGATCAACATTCAGGTTCTGTCTGATAAATTCTAAGGCGAAAAGCCTCATTGGTACAGACGTTGGGAGCCTGTAAGGTTCAACATTTGCTCCATACAACCTTATTTCTGAATATTCTTGAAATACAAACCAGTCCCCAAATTTACAGCTAGTTCCTAAATGTAGAAACTCCTGTGCTTTGGGCAAAAAACAAGGGGGATGAACTCCATTTAATATTTTATATGCAATGGGCATATACTGACTAGAAAAATCAAATAACCCCTCTTCATTTTGCTCCCTTCTGATTATATTTGTCCAAAATACAACTGAATGTCTTTGCTTGTTTTTATCCATTATATTTAGACCCAACTGCATGAATTCTTCAACATTTTGGTATAAAAATAAGTAGACAATCAGTGAGGGAAATTTAAAATAACTTTTCAGCGAAAGACTCATCAATTGTGAGTTGACTGCTTCTTGCCAAAAGGACGGAATATACAGGACCATGCCTAGCTTCATCATCATGGCGAACATTCCTAGGACTGACCTATCCACTGTAACATCGTCTTCTTTGCCCAGTATTTTAGCAATGCTGCTTAATACAGGTCGAGTGTCTTCGTTGAAAACTCCCATATTAAATTCACCACATTCTGGCTGAAACTGCTTCATATTGGGCTTCAAATGGAACATAAACTGATTGAATTCTTCTCCTGCAAGGCTTTCATAGTAAGTAACCAGTGAATCTTCTGATAATTGAACTGATGATTCGGCTTCAAGAAAACACAAGGCTTGGCGGATTAATTGGGTAGACACTTGCAGAACATTTTCCCCTTGGGAATTCATCACGAAACATTTTCCGGGATACAATGCGGAAACCAACCAATAGATAAAATCTGGGAATAAATGTGTCTTTGGGATGCATGCAGAAAGGACCCCGGATTTCTTCATAGCGAAATATATAGGGGCATTATCATTATTCAATACAGCTTGATGATAGAATGGAAGATGAATTACTGAAGACGCAATATCTTGAATGTCTCTCTCATTATCCATGAGAGGAATGTGGCTCGATGAACCAGCCAAAGAATACCTTTTAGCCATGATTAGAAAAGGTGCCGAAGGAATACTCTTGCAAGGTGACTAAAAAAGAAAGGTGACGAGAGAACGCAACAGGTCAAAACGCAAAAAACTGCAAAGTATTTTGAAAACGAAATGAAAACACACCTAAATATATGGCGCGGCTTTTGTGTTAGATGCCTACACAACGTGTCACTTAACCGTTGGACTGATTTGACATGAAAAATAGCTGTTCTCCATTCAGCATATGACTTCACTGCGGGGGGCCTCGGGGTACGGCTGAAAACTTCGGCTGGTGCCCCCGCAGTTGATATCCACTGTTGATCTTCATCACCTCCGCAGTCAACCCAATCAACTGTGGGGGCACCCTTTCCATTAACTCTCGTGCTATTAGTGCCCGTGGGTTGGGTCATCCGATTCAGACTTTGAATATTAGCACTCTCCGCCGATTGAATTGATCGACCTTTAATATTTTGATATGAAACCCACTTGTACAAAGTTTAAAACAGTTAAACTTTAATAAATCAAACTAAAAACATTTTATTTTTGTGCCAAAGTATAAAACTATAATACTTTAACATATTTTCTTTTCTTTAAATTTCAATTTTTTTAAATATTTTTAACATAAAATTAAAAGGATATGTAGATGATCCACAACACGCCCTTTGTCGTATTTCTTCTGATTTGGTTTGAAGTTGTTTTTCACATGCACTAGTCATCACTACATTTTGATATCACCTTCAATTTAGCATCGAACATAAGATTACAATTTGTTTGATTTACAAGTTTAGAAGATTGTGTCTTTTTCCAAATTCAAAAGAAAAAGTGAAAGTGATTTTCATTTTAATTCTTTGATTTGGATTATAGTTATCTTTTTAAAAAGAGTGAAAGTATTTCATTCGTGCATTTTTGAAGCGATTTTGATTTCCGTTTGATTGAAAGAAAAGTAAAAAGTGTTTTTTTTTTCATTTCTTCATTCGTTTAAGAAATCATTTGTTGCAACTTAGTGGAAAAGAGAAATGTTTTCATTTTTTTCAATAATTTCTATTTTGGGGAAAGTGAATTCAATTTAAAAAATTTCATTTCATAGTTTTAAACTAGTTTGGGGGCATCATTGTTTGTTGCACCGATTGCAATTTTATTTTCATCTCTTCCCTTGACGATAGTTTAGACTGTTGAATTCTTAGTTAAACTGAGGGGGGGGGGGTGAATCAATTTAACACATACATGAGCTTTTTAAATTTTTCATCAGCTTATTTACAACTTATTTTTATAATCAACCTTAGTACATGAACAATCTTAATATGTTGCAGCAAGTATTGAATTAATGTGTCATCAAGCTTATTATGAGAACAACAAACATTATGCAGATTTGGAAAATCATCTCAGTACACAGGCAACACAGATAGAGATGGCAGATATAAGTGGAAACCCATAAAGGGAGAAAACCACATTTTACTATTGTTGTGATGCAAAGGCAAGCTCCAACTCCCTCTCACCACTGTTTTTTTGCAGGCACCAACCCACAGGAGGCTCCAACCTCAATTCTGTAAGCTACAACTTGCAAGGAAGCTCCAAATCCCTTCAATTTTCTGCAGGCACCAACCAACAGGAGGCTCCAACCTCAGTCAGCTACAACTGACAGCTCTCAAGTTTAAACTTGATATGGAAGCTCCAAATTCCTCAATTTATCACAAGAAATGTTTGCTGATTTACCTTAGATATCAGCTCTGTTCTGTAGCATCTCTTTCTGCTCCTCTCTTCCTAATCTTCTCTGCCTCAATCTTCTATATTTTTCATTCTCTATCTTTACTCTCTCTATCTTCTCTATGCATATCAAGGTGATATTACTTATATAGATTTTCTTATTACTGTCTGTATTCCTCAGGGAATTTTGAAATAGATGGTCATAACCCTTAGTCTTCTGCCTTCTCATTTTTTCAGTTTACTCAAAAATATAATTGTAGGTACCAATCTAACATTACAGTGGGATATTTGTTCTCTTTTAGAGACTTGCCAATGCATCACAACAATATAAATTAAAATCATTTACATTCAATTACAATGAAAACTCCAGCTCACTCATTCAGCCTCTTGGCTCGCTGCGCATTTGTCTTTTCTTTGACTATGTCTTTGTCCCTTTCGGCTTTGTTTGTTTCCTTGTTCATTGTCGCAGGGTAACGTCCATATGCCATACATATGTAACTATTATTGTGTGTCTGTTGTATATATATATAACTGATGATCTAGAAATCTAATTAAATACCCCAAATAAAACCAGAGTCTGGCGCATATAAAAATGTCTCTCCATCTACTTTCCCTGCGCTGGCAATTTGAATAAGTGTATGCGATAGCTTATCTTTGGACATCTTTGATTTACAATCAATCCCCAGTTCACACTCTTCATATACGGAAACTTTACCTGTTTCAAATCTATGGTTAAACCATAGTCCAACCCACTTCATAAGCCATCAAATGAGTATTTCAACTTTGGATTACAACTCAATATATCATAAGCCCAAAGCTTATCCTTTGCATATAACAATAATATGCTCAGCAAACAGTTTCATTTATACAAGGTTCGGCTTATGTTTAGAACTTGAAGTATAACTCGTTTTTCTGCATATGTTAACCTATGTTGAGACTTTATATTGCGCCAAATATCATATCTGACCCACGACACTTTAATTTTATTTATCAATTTCGACTTTGATTTAACCAACGCTTTATCAATCCCGACTTTGGTTAAAACACAGACTTCATTATATATATAAGGAGTTGGGCCCCACTTGCCGAACTCTTTCTATTCCCCGATGCGATGAGCCTCCTCCAATGAATTCTGATTGCTATTACATCCTTTGTAATTTTCCTGATGCGATTGTTCCCAATTGTATCCTTCTATAGGATGTTCCGATGTTCCGCCATTTTTCCGATGCGATGGCATACCTTTAAGCCGGACTTCAAACACACATGAGTCACCGTGTATAATGAATCGGGTCCGAAACTCAATCGCAATCGGAACTTTTGTTAACAAGTTCCGATGCTCTGCTCCTTCTCCGATGCGATGCAACACTGTTTACCGAAACTCAACCATATATCAATCATGGTTTATAAACCCATCGGGTCTGGACTTCAATCGCAATCACAACCTTTTGTTTACATGTTCCGCTGTCAACTTTTCTCCGATGCGATTGACCACTGTTCATTTAAATGTGCCGATGTGATTGGACTGGAACTTAAATCTATAAGATCATAATTTATATACCCATAGGGTCCGGGCTTCAATCTCAATCGAAACTTCCATTGAGATGTTCTGATGCTCCGATTTAACTCCGATGCGATTGATGAGGGTCCCACCGTATACGACTTTGTTCGTATTAAGTCTGAACAATAGGGTGCCTTTCATATATGTATATAGTATGATTCGTTCCTTTGAATATGAAGCGCAACATATAACGTATATGTATACATATATATGCTTTGGACCCTTGTGTATGTAATGCACTGCGCGTATATATAGGTTTTTCGCTTCTGTCTTTATTGTATCCTCCAGCTGTGGTAATAATTCTCGGAATTTACTGTTTATGTATCCTCCAGCCTGGGTAACGATTCTCGGAATTTTCTATAGAGGGGTCCCAACTTATGGTACTTCGTATATAGTGCTTTGCGCATATATATATATATATACTTTTCCGCTTCAAAATTTAGTGTATCTATCAGCTGGGGTAGTGATTCTCGAAATAACGGCTTTGCCTCTACCTCTGCCTTTCTACGGTAACGGATCTGCCTCTGCCTCTGCCTTTGCCTTTCTGCTTCTACCTTCGCTGCTTCTGCCTCTGCCATTGTACCTCTGCTGCTTGACCTCCGCCTCAATTGCTCTCAGTAAATATTACCTGCTGTCTTCTGCTGCTGTTCTTTTCCTGTGTCTGCATCTGCTGCCTTTTTTGCCATCAATGACAATATTTCCAATAGTCTCCCCCTTTAGCATTGATGGAAATACACTTTCTCTGTGGCAATACACTTTCTCTGTTTTCCTACTCTTCCTCCCCCTTTGACATCAATGGCAAGGGGTTGCACATCTCGTAGTGTATATTATGTTCTTTAATCCTTTGATCCTAAGGACCTGTTTCATGCTTCCTTTGCTGGCTGATCTCCCCCTCGAATGATATTTTCGTTTCTGTTCTCCCCCTGAAACTGTGCTTTCTCTTCATATCAGATAGTAGCATCTACAGATACTACCCCTAGTCTATTTCTCAAATATTCAAATGGTTCTCTAGCAAGCGGTTTGGTAAATATATCTGCTATCTGTTCTTTTGTTGGTACATACTCCAGTTTTACTATCTTCTGAGCCACTTGTTCTCGGAGAAAATGATACTTGATTGGGATATGTTTAGTTTTTGAGTGAAGCACAGGATTTTTAGATATACTTATAACACTTGTATTATCACATTTGATTGAGATAGGTTCATCAATGCTTACCTTCATGTCTTGGAGGGTTTGCTTCATCCACATGACTTGTGTACAACATGCTGCTGCTGCTATATATTCTGCTTCTGCTATAGACAGAGAGATAGATGTTTGTTTCTTGCTTAACCATGCCACTAGACTTTCTCCTAAATAGAAAGCACCTCCACTTGTGCTTTTCCTGTCATCCACACAGCTGGCCTAGTCTGCATCTGTGTATGCTGTCAAAGTGAAGTTTTTGCCTTTAGGATACCAAATTCCATACTGAGTTGTTCCTTGTAGATATCTAAATATTCTTTTGACTGCCAGAAGGTGATTTTTTTTAGGTGCTACTTGATATCTAGCCACTAGTCCTACTGCTAGCATGATGTCTGGTCTTGATGCTGTCAGATACAGCAGACTTCCTATCATGGATCTGTAGAGTTTTCGATCTATATCAGCAGATCCATCATCAGCACACAGCTTGCATCCCATGATCATGGGAGTTGACACAGGTTTGCAGTCCTCCATTTTGAACTTTTTCAACATTTCTTTTAAGTATTTTTCCTGTGAGATGAATGTGCCTGTGTTCTTTTGCTGAATTTGAAGTCCTAAGTAGAAACTGAGCTCTCCAATCATGGACATCTCAAACTCTGATTTCATCTCCTCAGCAAACCCTTTTGCTAGTTCATCTCTGTTGCTTCCAAACATAATGTCATCAACATATACTACAACAATCAAGAGTTCATTTTCATGGGCTTTTATGTATAGATTGTTGTCTACTCCACCTCTCTTAAAGCCTTGTTTTTGCAAATATTTATCTAGTCTTGAGTACCAAGCACGAGGAGCCTGTTTCAGTCCATAAAGAGCCTTCTTCAGTCTACATACATAGTCTTCTTTTTCTGTTAATGAGAAGCCTTCTGGTTGTTCCATGTAGACTTCTTCTTCTAAGTCTCCATTCAGAAATGCAGATTTTACATCCATTTGATATACCTTGAAGTTTTGGTAGCATGCAAATGCCAAGAACATTCTGATAGCTTCCATTCTGGCTACAGGGGCAAATGTTACATCGTAATCAAGTCCTTCGATTTGTGAATATCCTTTGCAGACAAGTCTGGCTTTGTTCCTGATTACCTGTCCTTCCTCATTCATTTTATTTTTGAATACCCATTTTGACCCTACGACATTTTTCTCAGTGGGTCTAGGAACAAGTTCCCAGGTATTGTTTTTCTCAATTTGGTCTAATTCTTCATTCATAGCATTCACCCAATACTTGTCCTTGATGGCTTCTTCAAATCTCTTGGGCTCTATTTGTGATAACATGGCTATGTATACCTCTTCTGTCTGTTCAGTTAGCTGCCTTCTTGTTTGGACCCTTGCTCTCTTGTCTCCAATGATCTGATCTTCAGGATGATTCTTCTGAGTGTATCTTGAGGGGGCTTTCGAGCTCAACTCTGCATCTTCTGTTGTCTTGCTTGTTTCATCATCATTTTGGTTTTCTTCTTCATGGTTGTCTGATGGGTTGCAACAGTCTGTATCTCTTGTATTGTTTGGAAGTTATTCATCAAATCTCACATCAATACTTTCTACTATTTTTCGAAGAGTCTTGTTGTAGCACCTGTACCCTTTACTTTTGGAAGCATATCCTAGAAAAATCCCTTCATCTGCTCTTGCATCAAATTTCCCAAGATTTTCATCATTATTCTTTATATAAAATTTTCTTCCAAAAATTCTAAAATGTTTGATTGAAGCTGGCTTTCCATGCCATAGTTCATAGGGAGTCTTGTCACTTCTTGGCCTTAAGTGAGCTTTATTAAGGATATGTACTGCTGTGTGCACTGCTTCTGCCCAGAAGGTTTGAGCAATATTATTCTCTTGCATCATGGCTCTAGCAATTTGTTGAACAGATCTGTTTTGTCTCTCTGCTACTCCATTCTGCTGAGGTGTCCCTGCAATAGTAAATTGTTGTTTTATGCCATATTCATTGCATAGATCTGCAAAGTCATAATCTGTGAATTCACCTCCTCTGTCCGATCTGATGCATTTTAGCTTGCATCCTATCTGATTTTCTGCTAATGCTTTGAATATTTTGAATTTGTCCAGAGCTTCCGATTTATTCTTGAGAAATGCAACCCATGTCATTCTGGAGAAATCATCTATTATCAACATGAAGTAGGATTCTCCACTTGGTGTTTTAGTTCTTGCAGGTCCACACAAATCCATGTGCACAAGCTGGAGTGGTCTTCTTGTTGATAACTCATCTTTGGCCTTAAAGGATGTGCGGATCTGTTTACCCAATTGACAAGATTTGCATATGGTATTGGAAGGCCTTTTTATTTCTGGCATGTCTCTGACCGCTTTCTTCTTGCTCAGTCTAATGATATGATCAAAGCTTAGATGTCCCAATCTCCTATGCCATAACCATGACTCCTCAAGTTTACTAAGATGGCATGCTTCATCTTCCTCTTTCACGATGTAAACATTGCTCTCTGTTCGAACACCTTTGAGTAGAATCTTACCTATGGTGCTTGATCTGACTTCACAGTCTTGTGCTCTAAAAAAAACTGCGCAGCCTTTATCACACATTTGACTGACACTCTGGCAAATTTGCTTTCAGCCCATCTACAAATAGTACATCTTGGGCCTTACCTCTGCCATTATCTAAGCTGACTGAGCCCTTTCCCTTGATTTTTCCTGATTTATCATTGCCAAAAGTAACATTACCAGTTTTCTTTTCATCAAAATTTATAAATTTTCTCCTGTCTCTAGTCATATGTTTTGAGCAGCCACTGTCCAGATACCATTGGCTTTTCAGATCTTGAGCAGTTAGAGCCAGGTCACACTTATTCACCTTCTTTTTCCACTGGAAGCATCCTTTTGTTTGGTATCTTTTGTGAGATGATGAATCACATCCTTTAAGAGGACATTTGGAAGGCATATGTCCAACTTGATTGCATACAAAACATTTGATCATAATTTTTGCAGAATTGTGAGTATGAACAAAATTTCTTTGATTCATAAATCTCCTTGAGGTGTTGAACATCAATCTTTGTCCATACTTTCTACATTCAGTAATTTTATGGCCAAATTCCTTACAATAAAAACAGTAACCATAGAAATTATTTTCATACCTGATGTAAGGTTGTCTTCTCCATTTGTTTGCTTGAGACAATCTCTTCACTGTTTGCATCTTTTTCTGGTTTGGATCACTCCTCCTTGCATGATAGTATGCTGCAATGTGTCCCAGCTTGTGGCAGACATAATAGGTGGCATTTTTCATAAGAGGGAAGAATCTCCTTTGATGGTTTCCAAATTTGACATACTCAGGGGTATATGAATCTTTTTCTGTTGTTTGAGTATTTCTTTCATTCTTTGTTATTAGAGGATTTTTCTGGGTTCTGTCTCCCTCCTTACAAGTTTCTTCTTTTGTAGGAATTATTTGAGCTGCTTCATCATCCTTCTTTGCTTTTACAAAAATAATCTCTCTGTTTTCCTTTTCTTTTCTTTTACTTGATTCTCCTTCATAGCCTATTCCAGTTTTTATCATAGGAGATCTTTGAGCAACCAGAATTTCATTCAAATTACTAGAGCTTGTTGTTTGAGAAGAATTTATAGCCACTTTCCTTTGAGCATTTTCTAATTTCTTCCTGAGACATACTACTTCTTCTTCCAACTTCTCTTGTTCCTGAGTTTTCTCCTTGATTTGCTTAAGTAACATGTCCTCTATCTTCTTGTCTTCTTCAAGATCTATCTTTAGTTGCATAAGGACTTGTGAATTCTATTATTCACATACATACTTGAGGAGAATGTCATTTTGTTTTCTGCATTTCAGCTTGAGTCTACCAATCTCTTCCAGAGCACTTCTTAGCTCCCCCTCAAGGTCGACTTCACCTTCTTCTTCTTCATATTCTAGCAGGAGACCTTCAAGTTCTTCTATGGCCATCAATAAAAATTAAGAGGTTCCTTCTTCACTTGAGAGTTCATCTGAGTCTTCAGATGTACTGCTATCTTGTTGAGCATAGAAGGATTTTCTGCTGAACTTCTTTCCTTTCTACTAGTTCTTTGATGTATTTTTCTCTGATTCTTGGGCCTGATTCCTTACTTTCTTGAGAGGACATTTAGTTGCATAGTGTCCAACTCTTCCACAGTTAAAGCATTTGAAAGGAAGTTTACCTTTGTATTTACCTAAGCCTCTATCTAGTTTCTTGACGAATTTTGCTTCTTCTTCATCTGAGCAAGAGCATATGTCTTCCTCTTCTTCTTTCTTCTATTATGTTTTAAAGGTTTCCTCCCTCGTACTTGGCTTCTTTTGTGGGAGTCTCATTTCATATGCTTCTAGATTTCCAAGTAGCTGGTTCATGGTCAAGGTCTCCCAATCAGTTGTTTCTTCTATTGTAGACACCTTGGGATTAAATCTGGGTGGAAGAGATCTTAGAATCTTTTGTACAATTACAACTTATTTTATGGTTTCACCTAGAGCCTTCATGTTATTTACTATTTCTGCAACCCTTAGAAAGAAGCTAGCAATGTCTTCATCATCATTCATTTTTAAGTTCTCAAACTGGGCTCTATAGACTTGAATTTTGGCAGTCTTAACCTTCTTGTATCCTTCATGGATGTTCTCCAGAGTATCCCACATTTCTTTGGCAGTGTCTTTGTGCATTACTTTGATAAAATCTGCTTCACACAATCCATTTAAGATGGAATTCATGGCTTTTGCATTAGCTACAAAATCTTGTTTGGTTTCTTTCTCTGAGTCAGTTTCCTTTGGGGCATATCCTAATTCCACAGCAGCCCAAACTTCTATTCCTAGAGACATTATGTATGTCCTCATTCTGATTTTCCAGAAGGCATAATTTACACCAGTGAAAAAAGGGGCTTTATTGGTTGAGCATCCTTCTTTACTTGCCATCCTGGGAACCTAGGACCTCCTTTCAGTTGTTAGACTGATGCAAAAGGAACTTGCTCTGATACCAATTGTTGAATTCTTAGTTAAACTGAGAGGGGGGGGAAGGTGAATCAGTTTAACACATACATGAGCTTTTTAAATTTTTCATCAGCTTATTTACAACTTATTTTTATAATTAACCTTAGTACATGAACAATCTTAATATGTTGCAGCAAGTATTGAATTAATGTGTCATCAAGCTTATTATGAGAACAACAAACATTATGCAGATTTGGAAAATCATCTCAGTACACAGGCAACACAGATAGAGACAACAGATATAAGTGGAAACCCATAAAGGGAGAAAACCACATTTTATTATTGTTGTGATGCAAAGGCAAGCTCAAACTCCCTCTCACCACTGTTTTTTTGCAGGCACCAACCCACAGGAGGCTCCAACCTCAATTCTGCAAGCTACAACTTGCAAGGAAGCTCCAACTCCCTTCAATTTTCTGCAGGCACCAACCTAGAGGAGGCTCCAACCTCAGTTAGCTACAACTGACAGCTATCAAGTTTCAACTTGATAGGGAAGCTCCAACTTCCTCAATTTATCACAAGAAATGTTTACTGATTTACCTCAGATATCAGCTCTGTTCTGTAGCATCTCTTTCTGCTCCTCTCTTCCTAATCTTCTCTGCCTCAATCTTCTATATTTTTCGTTCTCTATCTTTACTCTCTCTAACTTCTCTATGCATATCAAGGTGATATTAATTATAGAGATTTTCTTATGACTGTCTGTATTCCTCAAGGAATTTTGAAATAGATGGTCATACCCCTTAGTCTTCTGCCTTCTCATTTTTTTAGTTTACTCAAAAATATAATTGTAGGTACCAATCTAACATTACAGTGGGATATTTGTTCTCTTTCGGAGACTTGCCAATGCATCACAACAATATAATTTAAAATCATTTACATTCAATTACAATGAAAACTCCAGCTCACTCATACAGCCTCTTGGCTCGCTGCGCATTTATCTTTTCTTTGACTGTGTCTTTGTCCCTTTCGGCTCTGTTTGTTTCCTTGTTCACTGTCGCAAGGTAACGTTCATATGCCATACATATGTAACTATGATTGTGTGTTTGCTTTATATATATAACTGCTGATCTGGCAATCTAATTAAATACCCCGAATAAAATCAGAGTCTGGCGCATATAAAAATGTCTCTCCATTTTCTTTCCCTGGGCTGGCAATTTGAATAAGTGTATGCGGTAGCTTATCTTTTGACATCTTTGATTTACAATCAATCCCCAGTTCACACTCTTCATATACGGAAACTTTACTTGTTTCAAATCTATGGTTAAACCATAGTCCAACCCACTTCATAAGCCATCAAATGAATATTTCAACTTTGGATTACAACTCAATATATCATAAGCCCAAAGCTTATCCTTTGCATATAACAATAATATGCTCAGCAAGCAGTTTCATTTATACAAGGTTTGGCTTGCATTTAGAACTTTAAGTATAACTCATTTTTCCGCATATGTTAACCTATGTCGAGACTTTATATTGCGCCAAATATCATATCTGACCCTTGACACTTTAATTTTATTTATCAATTTCGACTTTGATTTAACCAATGCTTTATCAATCCCGACTTTGGTTAAAACGCAGACTTCATTATATATATAAGGAGTTGGGCCCCACTTACCGAACTCTTTCTATTCCCCAATGCGATGAGCCTCCTCCAATGAATTTCGATTGCTATTACATCCTTTGTAATTTTCCTGATGCGATTGATCGCAATCGCATCCTTCTATAGGATGTTCCGATGTTCCGCCATTTTTTCGATGCGATGGCATACCTTTAAGCTGAACTTCAAACACACATGAGTCACCGTGTATAATGAATCGGGTCCGGAACTCAATCGCAATCGGAAATTTTGTTAACAAGTTCCGATGCTCTACTCCTTCTCCGATGCGATGCAACATTGTTTACCGGAACTCAACCATATATCAATCATGGTTTATAAACCCATCGGGTTCGGACTTCAATCGCAATCACAACCTTTTGTTTACATGTTCCATTGTCAACTTTTCTCCGATGCGATTGACCACTGTTCATTTAAATGTGCCGATGCGATTGGATCGGAACTTAAATCTATAAGATCATAATTTATAGACCCATCGGGTCCGGGCTTCAATCGCAATCGCAACTTCCATTGAGATGTTCCAATGCTCCGCTTTAACTCCGATGCGATTGATGAGGGTCCCACCATATACGACTTTGTTTGTATTAAGGCCGAACAATAGGGCGCCTTTCATATATGTATATAGTATGATTCGTTCCTTTGAATATGAAGCGCAACATATAACATATATGTATACATATATATGCTTTGGACCCTTGTGTATGTAATGAACTGCGTGTATATATAGGTTTTCCGCTTCTGCCTTTATTGTATCCTCCAGCTGTGGTAATGATTCTCGGAATTTACTGTTTATGTATCCTCCAGCCTGGGTAATGATTCTCAGAATTTTCTGTAGAGGGGTCCCACCTTATGGTACTTCGTATATAGTGCTTTGCGCATATATATATATATATATATATACTTTGCCGCTTCAGACTTTAGTGTATCTATTAGCTGGGGTAGTGATTCTCGGAATAACGGCTCTGCCTCTGCCTCTGCCTTTCTGCGATAATGGCTCTGCCTCTACCTCTGCCTTTGCCTTTCTGCTTCTGCCTTCGCTGCTTCTGCCTCTGCCTTCGCTGTACCTCTGCTGCTCGACCTCTTCTCCTACTGCATTCTGTAAATATTACCTGCTGTCTTTTGCTGCTGTTCTTTGCCTGTCTCTGCATCTGCTGCCTTCTTTGCCATCAATGACAATATTTCCAACAGAATTCATTGAAACAGAAATATTTTCCTTTTGCATTTAGCCTGGATTATAGGATTCAGGTGACATCGATTTTGACCCAAAAAACTGAAACTTAACTCAAGCTCAACTTTAAAATTTACCCAATTTTCCTTAAGGAGCATTCGAAATTAGTGATAACTTCTAGAGGTCTAGGCTAGATATGTGTTCCGACCTCGTTAAACGTAGGAGTTGTCACTAAGGGTATGCTCTCATCATATGTTTACAGATTAAACAACACTACTACAGTCTGGACTCCCACATACCGTTGAGTATATATGGGGAAACACCATTAGTTTGCAAGCCTACCATAGGTAACCAAGTCGGTCGCCTTGTAGATGTGATACACCGAACACAACATTCGGGGAGATTGGTTGTAGTACGTTAATTCCTTGGTAATTTATTCTATCATTTATCACCAAGGTGTATATTATAGTTCATGGATACCTGATAATCCTATATACCTAGTTCACCCTTTTTGATCTATTTTTTGTTAGTTTGTAAATCAACTGCCTGCGATAACATCTTACCTGTGTAGTTCTACGGCCTTATCATTGCCTGGTAAATTGTAATTTTTAACAATTTCACCTCCTCTTTCCTCAATCTTGTCTTAAAAGGTCATCATGGCTAAATCATCTGATTCACCTTGTTCCTCCCCTGAAGGATATCAAGAGCCTCCTCCTGAGGTCCCCCAATTTCCAGTAGGATCCCTTGAAGCTCAAGGTGCTAAACTCGGGATTCTCATAAGTGTACAACCCATTTCATCCCGACCACCGCCTGACGATTCTCCTTGGACAACATTGGAGGATTCCGAAACAGAAAGTCCCAAACCGTGTGAATAGTTTACGATATTTCCTAAGAATCCGCTCTTCGATCCGGTTGTGGTCTCGCCTCAACAGGCTTAAATTCCTTTTGATCAACTCGACATTCCCCTTTCTGATTCTCCAGTAGCAACTAACTCTACTATTCATTAGTTATTTCCTGGAGAAATGGCATCCAATTTTGATGACGTTCCATTCATGAGTGCTCCTCAGAGTACTCTTTAGGAAACCAATCGCACCCATAATACGGAAACTACTTCATAAATGTTTCCTCCTGAAGGTGATACTTTTGGCCCCACTCCTCAAGATTTAGGGAGTGGAACCGAAATACCCCTTAGTCAAGTTGCATATTCACTACCACATGGGTATATCTCTTTGGGAAGCCTTGTTTCAGGAGCTTCCAGAGCCACATATTTATTTTCGAATCTCGTTTGGCCAACAGGTGTTCCCCCATCTTCTAGCCAATTCATTTCGAATGTGGCTGCTATGTATAAACCTATTTCTCAACCTACAGTCACTATTGGTAAGATGACTATTTCAATAGGATCCTCTACCCCGCTCTCATAATCTACGATTACTGCGGTTCCACCATTGAGTAGAAAATCTATGGTTTCATCCGTGCCTGGGGGGCAGTCTAATCCTTTTTACATACCTCCCCTTTTAGGTGGGGGGAAACTGAACTTTGGACCCGTTTCAGGGGCAGGACAACCAAACACTAGTCTAAGTGGAATAATGCTTTCACAACTGACAAACACTGTTGTAGGAACTACTTCATCCAGTAGTCAACCTAATTTTGGTCAATTTTTCTATCAACAACCCTACATTCAGTATTCTTAGGTTCAACAACCCCTCCAGAAACTGAATATATAGTACCCGTATGTTCAAAAACCCAACATATCTTATCAATATGTTCAACAACCGAATGTACAATATCAGTATGTTCCTCGACCAAACGTCTCTTAGTAGTATGTCTAAGGTCCCCATCTTCTTGCAGGTACTGTTGCGACTAATCCTCAGTTTGGTCCTCAAACCTAAAATGGTCTGAATGTCCCTCTGGGTCAATATGGTCCTCGCCCCAATCAGCCTGGTACCCAGTACCAACAAATTCATCAAGGTCGATACTAGCAACCCCAGCTTGGGCTTCAGCTTGGTTCTCAATATCAGCATATTCCTAAGTACCAGCAGGCCCAACTGAGACCTCAGGTTGGACCCCATGTTCAGTAAGGACCATAGGATGAACCCCATGTTCAACATGGACTACAAGTTGGACCTCAGACTCGACCCTATGTCCAACAAGGCATGTAATTTCAAATCCAACATGGGCCTTATCAACAACCACAGCAGGGTCCCTACGTTCAACACCAGCTGCAACAAGGTCCTTACTAGAAATGGGGGTAGTATGCATATCCAGGTCACAACCTGCCCTATTGGGAGAAGAATCCATATCAACCATGTTGGAACCCCTGACCATTTTCTCCTCACCATCCTCCCTTTCCATTTTTGGCTACGTTAGAACTACCATATGTGTCAAATCTTACAAATGATCCCATCCAACATCAATTGCATTGGCTGCCAATTACGACCAAAACTCCAGGAGGTTGTCCCAAATTTGAAGGAAAATGTGGGGAAGACCCCCAAGCTCATGTGATGATGTACCACTTATGGTGCTCTTCCAACTCATATGTCGAAGATTTAATTCGTTTGCATCTTTTCCAGCGCACTCGGATAGGTGCCATGGCCAAATGGTATATTGAGCTCCCTTGAGGTGTCTTTTTCAATTTTAACACCTTGGCCATAACCTTTCTCACTCATTTCTAGTTACATGTCTGGTATGAGACTGACACCCACCTTCTCACATCATTGCAATAGCAAATTTCTACCCATATTTTGAATCACATCCAAAAATGGAGGCGTCGACATCGCCTCATGAAATTCGAGATTCCCGATCAATTGTTGACTGAATGGATCACAAAATATTTTGTTCCACAAATTGCAAAAGATATTGCCATGCGTGGTTGCGTGACAGAAAAGGAAGTCATTGCCCAATCTCAATATCTAGATTTGGTTTATTCCCAATTTGAAACTCGATATGAGATCCTACCTAATACCCTGTGACCTTCGACTGATCTGACATCATATCAATCTCCCGCCACTCCTCTGGTTGATGGCGTTATTGGGTCAATGGTCCATGCTGATGGGAGTGCACCCAAGGCTTCTTCGAAGTTTATGTCCACTGGCGCCACTGCACCCTCCAATACTTCGAATAACCAAAAAAATCATGGTAAAACCTCTAAGGTAAATGCACAGGGGCTTCACCGTGGGAGAAATAGCATAGCACGTGGGTTCATATTGGGGGATATATAATGAGGAAAAAATGACATAATATATTGGGGGATATATATGGGATAAAGGTTTTTTATATTGGCAGGTATAAAAATTGTTGCTCAAAGTTAATGAAAAAATACAAAGGGGTATAAAAAATGTTAATCAAATAATGGATACCTATAATATATAATGAAAGTAGGGGCTTTTAAATTGAGAAGGTGCATTGGGTTTATATTGGTAGGGGGTTAAATAATGTGATTTTTAGGGGTATTTTCCAATATGTACTCAAATTAAGGGTATTGTTTAATATTCTATGATCACACGTGATATACTAGAGGTTTATTGAGTGAAGCCCATATGGGTAAATGTTGTCCCATCTACCGCAGCAGAAAAAATCCTCAAAAGGTAAGAAAAAGGGTAAAGGAAAATCCAAATCTGACAACCCTAAACAGGATTCAAAGAAGCCATCTATTGATGATTCTTCAACACGTAATCCTAAATATCCTTGTTTAATATGTGTTGTCCAGGTAAATCCCCTCTGTGGACAGAGGCGATTCCTCTAGCCCTAGGGTGGGTCTAGCAACTACGGGAACATACTAACATCTACCTTCATATATTGTAAATGAAATTTAGAGCAAGGAAGATGACCTACTTTGTCCTGATGCTATGTCGTCGTCTTCCGTCGACGCTTCTTGATCCGTTGTTCTCCTGAAGTTTAATACACACTGCTGCCAACATCCAATTACCTGTACAAACAGTGAAGACACCATGAAAAGCGTAAAATCATGACAAACATAAAATAATTACAACCTATCTAACTGATCAATGAATGCTAGAAATCTCATTATAGATGTAAAAAAGAGTGGAAGATAAACATCATATGCATTTTATTATGATAAAGACAAGGGGAGTTTACAACCAAGCCTTGATGTGGAGGCTCTCCTTCGGCAGGTCCGTATCCAAGCACGTTTGTAACACTCTCACACGCAAAGGTTCAAGATCTCACTATGTTCCCAACACACAAAAACAATCACACTATGCACTATTCTCCCGAAGCTATAATTGCTTCGCCTTTCTATCATAACTAACTAAGGTTGTAGAGTTGAAGGAGGTCTCCTTATATAACAATGGAAGAGGAGGTTATGGGCCCTCAAATGATGGGAAAAGAGATTATCCTTTGGAGTAGTTCCTATTTATTGGGAACGAGAAGCCCAAATGGGAATTCCTTGGCCATATCCTCAAAACAGACTTCCAACTGGCTGCCTCACGAAGCTTCTAGTCGCTCAAGCTTCCTTTCTATTTAAAAAAAAAATGTCTAAAAGAGGATCGGCGCGGGTCCAACCTTAAGAAAAAGTGCCGATCGATGCGGGACTCAGTGTAAATCTCTACTATCGGCGCAGATTAGACAATGAGAGAAAGCGCCAACCATGAAAAGTAGTTGTTTACAGGGATATTTCAGAAAATATGCAAAGGGAGATGATTTGGCAGACAAAATGTGGTTCAGGGGTATGTATTCCATGCTTGGAAAGTACACAAGGGTCACTGTATGGGTCCTCTAGGATCAAGGAATAGGGAGTACAGGGATGGTGAAAAATTTATCTGTAATAGATGCCCCCTAAAGTATGAAGTCCGAACATGAGTGAGGGGTGAAATGCTTTACAAGTACATGCAAGGAACCAGATGCTACTGTCGGGAGACCTGTAAATCAAGCATAGATAAATATACATAACTGAAATCTATGATGAAAATACATGAATCCATGGTATAGGCGCAACTATCCATCAAGAAGAGGATCATGTGAATGGATCCTCGGCATGGACGCAACCATCCGAATGAAGGGATCATATGAAATAGATCCACGGTATGGGGGCAGCTATCCGTATAGAGAGGATCAAAATGAGAAAACCCACGGTATTGTCGCAACCATCTGTCTGAAGAATCCTGTATATAATCATGAATGACTCATCACTCCTCGCAACCTGTACTTTTTTGATCGAAGCCCAGGGTCTTGCGTTCCAATACCACCTGATCAAATTACAAATTCAACCATGTGAATAGATGTGTTGAAGTTGAACATGCTAGAAAACCACTTGATTATCGGTTAATGATGTGAACCGTTAACAAGTGCGAGAGAAACCACCCATAATGTCAATGGATCTCAAGGTACTACTAGTACAATCCACAGAATGTGAATAGTGATATGAAGTCGAACACCCATGAAATCACCTGATCGAAGGCCAATGATGTGAACCTGTCGTCGAATGTGAAGAACCTGCCATTAGGGCATGCAAGCTCTAAGGTACCATAAAGGAGTCTCTAGATCAACTTCCCGGATAATGAGCTGAAGTCGATAGGAAGCGATCCATCAGAGGGTCATAATGAATCCCACATCATCGACGCGAAATAGAGAAGGTAATATGAGTGTGAATCAAGACTGAAATAGAGGATCAAGGAATGTACAAACTGCAGAAGGATTTTCTCTTTAACATATTGGTGACACGACTCTGGAATTTGGCAGCATTTGAATCAAATAGGATTAGAGGTCATGTTGACAAGATTGGTAATTGAATGAGAGACAAACGGATTTCCCAAACCCATGGAGGCAAAGTGATAGGGTGAAGATATCCCAACCTGACATGAACTGCAGATGAGTGTCATGTTCAAGAGTGACATACTGCCGACACAAATAATGAATAACTTCCATTTCCCCCCACCATTTCTGGAGAGTACCTCTTTATTTTTACACAATATTGAAGAGGATAGCATATGCTTGTCATATAAGTTTGTCCTTCGGACAAATCCATCCTAGTACATTTTACGAGCCCTAGGAAGGAGGAAATCGGGTATGTCATGGTGACGATTTCCGATGTCATCAGGGTTTAACGAATCTGAAAAAGGAAGAACTCAACATATTTTCATGTTTAGAGAGTTTGAAAAGAAGCGGAAAAGAAAACTCCAGCAGGTCCCTTTTCCTTGGTAGTCTCATAGATCCAAAAAGGTAGAAAACTATGTATGCGAGAACCTCTTAGTCGCGATAGGCTAAGGTATTATTTTTTCATAAATAATATATCCCAGCCTGAAAAAGGGGTAAACGTATACTAGGCAGATGATGTTTCACAACCATTTAACGAGTTCAAAATGACAAGAGTCTCGGTAATCTTTTCAGTTTTTGAGAGTCAGAAAAGAGTTGAAAGTTGAATCCTCCTGGAGGAACGAGTGGTATTAAGGGTAGCTAATAACAAGATAAAATTCAAGAGGCTAGCTAATAAGACCACTCATTGCAGATGTTCCTAAGGAATGGGAAAAACAATCAAGTTAAGGCATATGATCGGCCAAGCAGATAGTGATGATGGAATGAGAAAACCAAGGTTCATCTGGCAAAACAAGCTGATAAAATGGCAATCAGGAGAGATAAAATGAGGATGGTTTCATTTTTACACAAGCTTGAAATGGAAACAAACTATGCTTGAAAAGGTTGGCATGCCCCCAGCATGGTGACTCAATTCTAGGTACATGCCCCCCAAGCTTCAGTCCATATGAAAGGCAGATGGAGTGAAGGTTCATATTACGAGATTAAGAAAAAGACTCTACTAGGATTTTACGAGTTCGTATGAAAGACTCGAATTGAACATGAACGTGTTTCATTGTTTTAATGAGTTTGACACATTAAAATAACTATCCTCGTGAGCTAATTCCTTTTTTAATGAGGTTGACATAGAAGACTAACTATCCTTAAGACCTAATTCATTTTTTAACTAGGTTGACATAGACGGCGAACTATCCTCGGACGAGCTTGTTTCATTTTTTAAGGAGCTTGACACAAGAAAACGAACTGTGCTCCGACGACCTTGTTTCATTTTTTAAGGAGCTTGACACAAGAAAACGAACTGTGCTCCGACGACCTTGTTTCATTTTTTAAGGAGCTTGACACAAGAAAATGAACTATGCTCCGACGACCTTGTTTCATTTTTTAAGGAGCTTGACATAAGAAAATGAACTATGCTCTAATGACCTTGTTTCATTTTTTAAGGAGCTTGACACAAGAAAACAAACTATGCTCCGATGACCTTGTTTCATTTTTTAAGGAGCTTGACACAAGAAAACAAACTATTCTCCGACGACCTTGTTTTATTTTTTAAGGAGCTTGACACAAGAAAACGAACTATGCTCCGAACTAGCTTGTTTCATTTTTTAAGGAGCTTGACACAAGAAAACAAACTATGCTTTGAAAAGATTGTTTAATTTTTTAAGGAGCTTGACACAAGAAAACGAACCGTGCTCTGAAGACCTTCCATCATGACAAATAAGAGGTCATGAATTCCAAGAGGTTCTCATCTGATGGGAGAACAACATCTCAGAATTCAGGATCCAATGCCCCCAACACACAATGCACCATAATATTATCACTGAATGCGGGCACGGGACAGGTAGCCACATAATTAACTTGCGGCGGGGAAGATACAACGAACGAATAAATATTTGGAAGAGATGATGGTGGGCCAGCTGCCACATCAGGACCAAAGAATGAAAGTTGATCAATGGTCACGATCCGACTTTTTTGTGGAAAACAGATCACACGAAAGAGGGAGGAGACAAGTGCACCCATGGCATAAGCATAGTCGTGCCCTAAGAGTAAATTTAAATCCAAGGGGTCTGGGACAACCATCACATCTATATAGATGGTTTTCCCTCCCAAAGTAATAGGCAACTTTGGAAGGATCCCTAACGGTTGACTGGTTCTTCTGTTAAACGCCAACAGATTCTGCGTAACGGGCACAAGTGGTGTATAACCAAAATCTTGCCAAGTAGTTGAAGACAAAACACTAACAGACGTGCCTTTATCTATACTGGTGCTGGGTATGACCACATGGGAGGCCTATACCGTGATCTCAAAAGGCACATAAGAAGGAAGGCGATATCCTGCGAATCGACTCCAATCGAAGGAAGCGACCAAGTTACTTGGAGGGGGTACCAGAGAAATGAGATGGTCATCCCCTGGCGTTACGGGAGCAAGAGGAGCATTCTCTGGTACCTTCGTCATGGGAGTAGGAGGAGAAACTTCTGGAACCACAGGGATGGGAGAATCTTTCTCCAAGTCTGAGGAATTTGAAGAAATAAGAAGAACGTGGGGGGAATGAGATCCACTCTCGATGGAAAAGAACTGATGAACCATGTGTGGGATTAGATCAACCGATTCCATGACCAATGGTTGGTTGGGAACAGTTCTTGAATTTGAATTTCTGAGGGAGCGGGATCGACCAGGGATGGCTCTTGAACGATCATGGAATCAACCAGTGGAGGACTCAAAGAAAGTTTCTGGTAACCAACCGGAAGGCAGGGTGCAGAAATAGTAGGGTTGTCCAACACTCTCGTGGCTTCATCCATGTATGGAGAAAGGTGAATGAGATGATGCCATTCACACAACTTACAGGAATTCGTGATATTACCCTGTTTCTTGTGAGCCTTATTAGTACTAGTTGAATATGTGTCACCAACATGACTTCGAGAAGTCAAAGACAACGAAAAACGAACATCAGAACATACCTCGAGCACCTTGGGAATGCTAGGGCAATCTCAAAGGAAGTGGTCACCCTTGCATAACTTGCAAGGGAATTTGACTTTCCGTGGAAGGTTGGATGGTTTATCAATGGAAGGTGTTTGAGGCGCAATAGCTGCAGAGCTAGCCTCTCTCTTAACTGACGTCTTCTTCTTCATATTCTTCTTCTTCTTCTTAGCCACCTGGTTACTAGAATCCAAACTTTCACTAGGAGAAGTAGAAGAGGAGGACGAAGAAAAAAGCAAAGAAGTGGAGAGGTCCACCTTAGAATCAACATGATGTTGTTCAGGTGGAGGGGATGATTGTATAGAGGGTGGAATACTTGAGACCACGGAGGTCGAGAATAACCAAATAGGAAACCCGACAGTTAACCCAAACAGGGAAAATGTTGCCATATAAGGAGCACCAACATTCCCAAAAGAAGGAAAAGGACCAAGATTTCCTTCGGAGGGGATTCCTTGGTTTGTAAACTCTAGAAACGTTGCCATTGGAAACAACTGTAAAACAACACACTAAGGAAGATAACTTTAACCAGGAATATTTCGTGGGCAAGTAATATTTTAAGACATTGAAACAAAACTCTGCCGTTTCATATTTTAAGAGTTGAGAAACAGGAAAAAGGTGACTCTATCACTTTCAGGTTGAAACGAGCGTGAAATGACAAGCGCTCGATGATCTTTTCTCTTTTAGAGAGTCACAAAAAGGCCAAAATGACTACTCAGGTAATCTAAGCAAGAGGGTGTACCAAGTTTCTGTGAACTGCCATATACACCTTGGTGATCAAATGAAAGATAAATGACCAAGGACTTAACGTACGTGGAGGTAGTCTCCCCGAATTTTGTGTTCGGTGTATCATGATTACAGGGCGGAAGAATCGGCTTCCTATGGATAAAGGATTGCAACCTATGAGGGTATCCCTTTATATACGCGACGGTACGGGGAGCACAAGTCCGTACTAGTGTTGTCTAAAGCCAGATGGCGAATGACAACTACTAGGTTTAATGACGCCAGAACACGTCACTAGCCTAGACCTCTAAAAATGTGCATTAGGTTTCAATGCTTCCTTAGGTTGATTGAATAAATTTTAAAGTTGATCTTGAATTATGTCTCAGTTTCAAGGCCCTATCAAATGTCATCTGACAATCTCCTATATGCAGCTATATGAGAAAATAAATCTTTCAATTCAATGAATGTTATCTAGTTAAGGGAAGAGTCTCAAACAATGAAGCAACATACAGTAATACTGTAAACGAAAATTTTTCCAAACTAGATGACTTTCACTATCCCAAAATTAATCTAAAACATTCAACGATGCGAATTATGCGATGTAATCTATGAAAAATTATCTTTTTTGAAAACTATGCAATTGTAATCTATGAAAAATTTCATTTTTCTTTTGAAAGAATAAGAATGCACTCAATGCATTTTTCGATGAAATGAGAATCTACTTATGCATGCTTTTAATGAAAAATAATGCACTCAATGCGATTTATAGATTTCAATCATTAAACAATGTAATCTAAGTTCAATGATGGATCTCAAAAAATACTTTTCAATGCAATGTGATCTAATGCATTTTAACAAAAAGCAAACTCTGAGATGAAAACTAAATGAATGCCAATTTCCTTAATGGAAGGATGAATGCAAAAGGGATGCAAACAAACACTAAGAATGCAATCGTTGTTTTAAACACTTTGTAACGAAATTCCTCAAATGGCTACAAGACATATGAGGTCAAGCACAAAGAGGACTTCCAAAGCATGAGCTCAAAACAAGGCATTCATTCCCTTTTACATCAAGCAATCATAGAAATAAGACTTTTCAGTTGAACAATGAGCAATGTATCTATGCTCACAAGTGAACAAGTGGAACAAATGAACTCAGATATACACTTGAAACTTGAACACTCAATCAAACAAAAAGAAAAATGAAATCAACTAGAGATGGCTCACCAAGAAAGGAGACTGACTCAATCAGTAGGGTGATGTCCCGCAAATCGTGCAACCAAGCAATTGATACACAGTCCTAGAAAAACTAGGATGTAAGGATGCACACCCGAATAGGAAAAACAACCAAAAAAGAAAACCAACAAGCCAATCAAACCCACTTGAGTGAAGGGAAGAACATGTAAATAATACAGAGAAAAGGACCGGAAGGGAAAGACACACTCGTGAAGGACTTAGGGAAAAATATTAATTTTTCACACACCCTGAAATTGGCACGACTTTTGTGGGTGAAACTAGCGTCAACTGGCACGACTTGCTATCTGATAAATAGTGCCAATGGAAAATTTCCGCGGGTTGATAACTGACAACTAGTGCCAATCGGTGCGACTGTCAAAAAAATTAAAAGCGCCAATGCCTGAAAAAGAAAAAACAAATAATTTCTCCCAACCAAGACCAGACTCACCACTTCAAGCAAAAACTAAAAGATCATAATTGATGAAAAACATAGGAAAAAACATGGAAAAGGTTATTCGACTAAACTCGTCGAATGACGAAGACCTCAAAGAGTGACAAACTCAAAGGAAACTCCCCAGTGGAGTCTCCAATTTGTTGTCCAGGTAAATCCCCTCTGTGGACAGAGGCGATCCCTCTAGTCCTAGGGTGGGTCTAGCAACTACAGGAACATACTAACATCTACCTTCCTAGATTGTAAATGAAGTTCAGAGCACAGAGGATGAACTACTTTGTCATGATGCTATGTTGTCGTCTTCCATCGACGCCTCTTGATCCGTTGTTCTCCTCAAGTTCGATACATGCTGTTGCCAACGTCCGATTACCTGTACAGACAGTTAAGACACCACGACAAGCATAAAATCATGACAAACATAAAACAATTACAACCTATCTAATTGATCAAGGAATGCTAGAAATCTCATTATAGATGTAAACAACAGTGGAAGATAAACATCAGATGCATTTTATTATGATAAAGACAAGGGGAGTTTACAACCAAGCCTTGATATTGAGGCTCTCCTTTGGCAAGTCCGTATCCAAGCACGTTTGTAACACTCTCACACACAAAGGTCCAAGATCTCACTATGTTCCCAATACACAAAAACAATCACACTCTACACTATTCTCCCGAATCTATAATTGATTCTCCTTTCTATCATCACTAACTAAGGCTGTAGAGATGAAGGAGGTATCCTTATATAACAATCGAGGAGGAGGTTATGGGCCCTCAAATGATGGGAAAAGAGCTTATCCTTTGTAGTAGTTCCTATTTCTTGGGAACAAGAAGCCGAAAGGGGAATTCCTCGGCCATATCCTCAAAACAAACTTCCAACTCGCCGCCTCACGAAGCTTCGAGTCACCGAAGCTTCCTTTCTATTTAAAAAAATTTCTAAAAGAGGATTGGCGCGGGTCCTACCTTAAGATAGAGCGTCGATCAGCTCGGGCCTCAGTGTAAATCTCTGCTATCGGCGTGGGTTAGGCACTGAGAGAAAGCGCCAACCTTGAAAACTAGGTTTTTACAGGGATCTTTCAGAAAATTTGTAAAGGGAGATGATTTGGAAGATAAAATGTGGTTCAAGGGTATGTATTCCATGCTTGGAGAGTACACAAGGGTCACTGTATGGGTCCTCCAGGATCAAGGAATGGGGAGTACAGGGAAGGTGACAAATTTCTCTGTAACAATATGTGATGATGATCATTACACCAAGGATTGTCCTCGGCATGCCGAAGTTGCCTGACTTCTGAAGGGCGCACCCAAGACTCCTACTGTCTTGAAAGAGCCATTCCCTTCTCAACAAAAGCAAATGGTAGATCAACCCCAATCGTCTGGAAGCTCCCAAGTTTTCATGGCTAGCATGGAACCTACTTTTATTACCATGAGATCGAAATACTACCCCAATCCATTCAAAGCCCCGATGGAACATGATGTCATAGATCACCCTTCCTCTTCCATACCTCCTAGTTCTAATTCTCTCCAGATTGAGAAACCTAGTCGTGAATCCCTCGTCTGACCACCCCCAAAAGGTTATCTTCATAAATCCTCTTACAATCAGAATGCGAGAGCTGCGGAAGACTACAATATTGTAGAGGATCTAGCTCAAGCACCTTCAACGATGTCAGCTTTGGAAGTACTTCAGTTGTTTCCATCGTAAAATAAGGCCATACTATCTGCTATTGGAGGGATTGATATAATAGATTCCAATCCCATTATTTTCGATCTTGAGAACTTCATTCCTCACCTCCCATCTCAGGTATCTTTTCTGAGTCAAGTTATCGTGATGGGAAAAACCATTCAAAGGACTGTTGTTGATGAAGGCGCTTTGACTTGCATCATGTCTATCACTTATTGGAAAGCCATTGACTCTCCTCCATTGAGCCAGTCCCTCAACACTTTAGAAGCTTTTGATGGTAGAGGTTCTCGGCCGTACGGTATTCTCAAAGCTTTTCCCATCCTGTTGGAGGGAAATACAATGAATCTAGAAGTTGAGGTAGTCGATGCCAACTTGAATTATAACCTCCTTCTTGGACATAGTTGAACTCATGAAATGGTATGCATGGTCTCCACCCTTTTCTATGTCCTTCGATTTCCTCATCAAGGGAAAATTGTGACTATTGATCAACTCGCTTTCTTTTCCTCAGATTCATCAACCGGAAACATTCCATATTTTGGGAATACTAGAACTACCTATGAGAACATTGGGTCGGATCTATTCAAAGACTTGTCTCTTATGGGAAGTTTTCCACTCTTGCCTCCTAATGTCGCCATTATCGATATGATATCATTAGGTCATGATCCATGGATTTTTCCCAATCTTGAACAGCTTGAAAGTTTTGGTGACGTTATGCCTTTGAGCCCTACTGAACAGATGTATTAAAGTATTCTTATGGATTCTGAGTTTTCCTGAAAAACCAACGACAAATTGGTTTCTTCTCTAGACACTTATGCACAGTCTCCCTGGTTTGGTCCTTGGGATTCTGATGATACCTTGAACGATATTTTCCCCAAATACAAGGGTATCATGGAGGTATTGTCTCTTAAAGAAACCTCGTGGGATGATGGACATCATCGTTCCTCATTTCTCCCAATCCTCTGTGAGATCTTCGCCTATCTCGAATGCCATGCTTCATTCGTACGGACTGACCCATTTCAGAATCCCATCTTGATTCATGAAGTGTTTTCTGAAGGGAACATGGGAAATATTTCTCCAACCATTCCAATCAACATCTCTGTCAAACTATGGATTGTCGAGAATGTTTACATTGGTGCCTCTTGTTCTCTAGATGAGGTCAATATTTACACCAAATTTCTCAATGAATTTCATGATGTATTTGCATGGTCTTATGAGGAGATGTTTGGCATTGATCTGAGTATTTTCATGCACGAAATCCCTACCTATCCAAAATCAAAGCCCGTTGACCAACGACTTCGTCCTGTGTACCTAAGAAAGGTTGCTGCCATAAAGGGTGAAGTTGGAAAGCTTCTCAAGGCCGGTTTCATTTATCCCATACCATTGACGGATTGGGTCTCTGATATTGTTCCCGTTACTAAGAAATAAGGGACCATTCAGGTTTGTGTTAATTACCGTGATATCAATTGAGCATGTCCTAAAGATAATTACCTCACTCCATTTATAGATCAAATCATTGACGAGCGTGTTGGGAGTGAGATTTTTTCTTTCATGGATGGTTTTTCTGGCTATAACCAGATTAACATTGCTCCAACTGATCAACACAAATGCGCTTTTATCTGTCCATAGGGAACCTTTTCCTATAAAAATCTCCGTTTTGGCTTGAAGAATGCCAAAACCACATTCTAGTGAGCTATATCGTATGCTTTTCATGACATAAAACACATAATTCAACCATACCTTGATGACCTTCTTGCTCATTCTGCAAAACATCAAGATCACCCGAAACACCTTCGAGCCATCTTTCTTCATTGTTGGCACTATAATATCAAGTTGAACCCTCATAAGAGTGTCTTCTGCGTTGAATCCAATCGACTCTTGGGTTTCTTGGCGTCGAAGGAAGGCATTCAGATAGATCCTCTTAAATTCAAGGAAATTATCAATTTTCCTCCTCCCTCTTTTATTCATCAACTGCAAAACTTGCAGGGGAAAGCCAATTTTCTCCCTCGCTTCGTCTTGAATTACGCCAAGCTTGCCAAAGGTTTTACTCGCTTATTGAAAAATGGAATCCCATTCATTTGGGATGAAAATTCCCAAATCTCTTTCGATGCTTTGAAATGAGCCCTCATTAGTGCTCCTCGACTGCATCCTCCCAACTATCACCGCGATTACTTCCTGAGTTTTTCTGTTGCAGACAAAACTATAGGTATGGTGCTAGTTCAAGAAGGTGATGATGGTCAAGAGCATGTTGTTTACTACTTGAGCTACAATATCTTTGATGCCGAGACCCGCTATGCTCATGTAGATAAACTCGCGTTGGTTTTTATCCATGCCGTTCAACATTTTCGTCATTACATTCCCCTGCATAAAAATTTGGTGATTCTTGATTATAACAGCAAGACTTACATTCTCACACGTCAGTTTCTTGGGGGAAAGTACTCGAAATGGATTTTCATTCTTCAAGGGTTCGACTTAGAGTTCACTACTGCTAAGTTTAAGAAATAACTTATCTTTGCTGAGTTGATCTGCAATCTTCCCACCACGGCTGATCCCACTCCTTTTAAAGATTCAATTCCAGATGAATCAATATTTCTCATCCATACTCTTGATCCATGGTATGGAGACATCATCATTTATACCCAAACCCAAACATTTAGACCACAGCTATCACTCGGTGAGCAACGACGGATTCAGTACTAGTCCCAACCCTATTGTATCATTCGATACATTTTGTATCGTACTGTTTTTTACTCCATCCTCCTTCAATCTTTGAATCTATAGGAAGTTGAGAAATTTCTCAATGACTTCCACTCCGGGGGCTGTGGTGGTCACATGTATGGTTATGCTACCACTCAAAAAATCCTTCTCGCAATACATTTTTGGCCATATTTATTTAAATATTTCATTGTTGCAGTCCGAAAATGCCATGAATGCCAAATATATTCTCTGAAAGAGCGTGCCCCACCCTCACCCTTGCACCGAATTGTGACCACCAGGCCATTTGAAAAATGGGGCATAGATTTCATGACTTGTAATCCTCGCTTGTCCAGGGGGCATGGTTATATTATAGTTGTTGTCAATTATTTCACTAAATGGGTCGAGGCGATGCCTACATACAATAATGAAGGTCAAATTATGGCGCAATTCCTATTTAATCGTGTCATAGCTCAGCTTGGTGTCCCAATAATGATTTTCACTAATAATGGCTCTCATTTTCGAAATCATATGATGACAGAGCTTGCTACTCAGTTGGGGCCATGTTACGATAGCTCCACTCCTTATTATCCATAGGCCAATGACTAGGTTGAAGCTTTAAAAAAGTATTGGTAACCGTGATTCAACGAACTAGTGGGAAACACGACCGAGATTGACACCTCATGCTCTTCTCATCGTTGTGGGCTTACTGAACTTATGCTAAGAATGCTACTGGATTTATGCCATTTCAATTTGTTTATGGTTTAGAAGCCACACTCTCGATTGAATGTGAAATTCCTTCTTTGAAGCTAGCCATCGAACCACTTCCTGGTACTTTGCCAGAAGAGGAACATTTTCTTTACCTCGAGCATCTCGATGAGACCCGAAGACTTGCTGATTTAGTTATTGAAGCACAAAAAAGACATGTTAAGGTTCAATATGACAAATATGTCAATCCTCGTGTTTTTTCTGAAGGGGACTTGGTCTTGCTTTATGACCAAGCCCACAATAAATTGGGAGTTGGGAAGCTCAAGCCAATGTGGCATGGCCCTATATTGTTCAATGCATATTGGGAAAAGGTGCCCATGAGTTGGAATATTATGAAGGTAACCAATTGGTTGAGCCCCAGAATGGGATCTATTTGAAGAAGTATTACGCTTTATCATAAGTGTGATGCTTTGTAAATTAGTGTTTTATTCATTAGTGTGCTTTGTTTAGATTTTTGGTGTGATTGCTAGCTTTGTAGACATGTTTCCTCTGCTTACCTTGTGTTCCACTTGGTTTGAATATGTTGCCAAATCATTATGTTGGCTTTGCTAATGGCGCTTGCCGTAGCACACGAAACTTATCTTCCGCAGCATGGGAAATGTTTTCCCCTTATGGCGAGTTGATTAATTTTCAAGGTATTTGTTTGGGTCGAACAACTAAGAATATTGTCAAATATAGTGCAGTTATCAAGCTATTATTGGATGAAATTGATCTCGGGATTAGAGATTTGGTTGTTAAATTAGATTCACAACTTGTTGTGTTACAATTAAATGGTCATTATTCAATGTGAAATCCTCAAATTTTGCGTATGTATTTGTGTGTTTGATTATTGGAAAGGCGTTTTGATTTTATTATATATCAACATATTCCAAGACATTTAAACACATTAACAGATACATTAGCAAATCATGTATTAGATAGACATTTTAAGAACATGTAAAAGACCAATATATCATTATGATGCACGAACATTCAAGTAGCCGTAGAAACATGCATATGTATGTGTGTTACATCAAAATCTCAAAAAATATGTGTTATGTGACACAAATGGATCGATGAGCCTACTTCAGTACAAAAAATATAAACAGAGGGTTGTTATTTGCCCACATGGTGCTTATGGTAGCAGGTGACTACTCGGATTGCTTGAAAAAGTAGCTGGCGTAATTTTCCTGGGACCCTGACCGTATGCCTCTAAAAGCGAAGTGGAATATCATTGAATGTAGCATAATCTAGGATGCCTCTCGTGAGGCCTGCCAAGTTTCGCTCTACCTAGGCTAATGGGTCTTCTCCCTCCTCATAGGGAACGTCCTCGAATTGGAAAGCTACCCTCCTCGTGATTGGTGACATACTTGGTGGTCTCGCAGGACCCACATTTGTAAAAACATCATAAGTTTAGATCTCATAATACATGACGAAAAAATTCAAAAAGTAAAAAATGTTAAAAAAAATATTTTACTAGCATCAATCCATTGTGTGCCTCGCAGAATAGGAATATCCATGTCTCCCCTAAATTCAATGCCTGCATATGCATAGTCCTCAACAACTATTATTTGACGATGAAACCAACTAAAAATTGTTGTGGGAAAATGCATCTGTTGGCCCCTTCCCTGACGAGGCATGAGTTCACACCACCTTAACACTCTTGGGTCCCTCAGGGTTGGATCATGGATCTCCAACCACTAATACTGAAATAGAGGAACCCTATCCAAAAATAAGGTAACCAAGATGGACCCATACCCAAACTGTTTCAGCCAACTTGTTTTGCACTTGGTCAATTAGTTTTTCATGTTAGCCAATAACCCCTCGCACCAATTGAATATAATAGGAGCCAGGTGGTCCACAACATACTGGAATTGAGACTTTGTTGCCTCATGCAACGCCTGGGCTCCAACCACTCGGGTCATGCAATGTGATATTGTGCGTAATAAAAGAATCGTGATAGAGGATATCTCTACCTTCTCGCTAGGATATCTCTACCTTCCCGCTCTAAGTCTTTTGGGCCTCGGGATAGTGTTGCCAGATGAGCATACTGGTATTCTCACCTCCACCGCGAGCTCCATAGAGTTATATTATCTCCTCTCTCTTTGATAACCCTATAAAGAATTAAATTTCCGTCACATCTAACTCTAGTTCCTAGTGTCCAATTATGAATATTTGGCGATCTACGTTCCATAGTCCAATCTAATACTCAAGTAGCTCCAACTGAGCTCTTAACCCTGATGTTTGGAAGAATTTTGGCAGTACACAATTTCGCAATGCATTTACGCAATTTGGGTCTTGGAGTTCTTGATGGTTTTCCACCTCATGGTCTCTTTCTTTCCATTCAATGACCATCTTCTCTGAAATGACCTACAAAACATGTTCAATTGACATTTTAGGGAATTTCATTGGAGTAGTTTTGAGAATGAACCATTGAAAATTGGCGAATTTCTTATTTCAACTTCTTCCTCGTGGTCAGCGTGACTGTGAAATTTAAAATGGAGCTGGCGGCGTGATTTCCTTTTGGGAAAAGAGCGCCTAACGCAAATCTGAAGCTCAGATCTGTGTTGATTGCAACGAAAATAAAATTTTGAAATTCTCCCCCAAAATCACAAATTTTCTGAGATAAAATACTTAAAAATGGAATTTAAATGAAGAGGAGAGTTTTAACTCTTACCAGTAGCTGACGAATTGTTGAACGGTGCCCTTGATCGGCCACATCACTAATCATAAGTTCAAAGGGAAAAGGGGTAAAATTCACTTTCACAATTTACTCAAAATAGAATGGTGAAAATGAATTTACCTTTTGTCTATTTATAGATTTTTGAAGATATTTTCGGCATTATTTTATTATTTCTCCTCGATATTAGTCACTGTTTGTTGTTTTTTGTGCAGTAACGTGATATTTACACTAACAATGATTATTTCTTGTGCAAATGAGTTTTATTTTATCTCTTTTTACGACTCGGTAAAAAATAAACGAAAAAGTAACCCCCTAGAGTCAACTTTCATCACTTTTCTGACTCTCGAAAAATGAAAAGATTGCTGATTAGTTGTCATTTAAAACTCATTAAAGTGAATGAATTGACATGGTATAAGTATATGTTTACCCCTTTTTCAGGTTGACATTTACTATTTACGAAAAAGGAATACCTTGATCGAACATGGTCAAGAGGTTCTCTTGGATATTGTTTTCTACCTTTTCGGATTCGAGGGATGATTTACAAAAAGGGACATGATGGAGTTTTCTTTTCTGTTTCTTTTTCAAACTCCCTAAACATGAAAAATACACAGAGTTACTCTTCCATTAGACTTGTTAAAATGTTAAACGATGAAAGACTTGTCACCATGACGAGATTGAGTTCCTCCTTCCTAGGGCTCGTTAAAATTACTAGGATGGATTCATTTGAAGGATGAACTTATACGCTCAACATATTCTATCCTCTTCAGATTGGCTATCAAAAATAAAGAGGTACTCATTAGCAATAACAGGCAAAAATTGAAATTGAACATCCTATGTGTTTTGAGTAGCTTGTTGCTCTTTAACATGATACTTATCTACAGTTCATGTCGGGTTTGGGACATCCTCCATTTGTCACTTTGCCTTCATGGGTTTTGGAAATCCATTTGACTTTTATTCGATTATCATTTTTTCAACATGACCTCTGATCCTATTTGAGTCAAATGTTTCCATACTCCAGAGTCGTGTCGTGAATATGTTCAAGAGAAGTCATTTTTGTTACTGTCAAACATACTCTGGTTATATGACTTTCTCTGTTACAATCCTGAATCAGTCCTATCATCTTGAGATATCTCTTGTTTCATGTCGATGATGTGGGAATCATTATGGACCTCCTTCGACGAATCACTTCCTGTCGACTTCAGAAAATTATGCAGGACAATGGTTTAGGAACTTCTTTTCAGTACCTTAGAGCTTGCATGCCTCAATGGAAAGTTATTCATGTTCGATGACAGGTTCACATCATTAGCGTTTAATTGGATAATTCTGCAATTGTTCGAATTCCACACATTTATTTACACTTGTAGATTGTGTTGTTGTACCTTGAGAGCCATTATCATTATTGGTGTTTTCTCTCGTGCTTGTTAACATTTTTTTATCAATGATCGATAATCAAGTGGTTTGTACCATGTTCGACACCAACATATATATTCACATGGCTAGATTTGTATATTGGGTAGATTGAAATCACGATGAAGACCTTGGGTCACTTTTGATTTTGGTCCAAGATGCATGGATTTATTGAGTATTCATTATTATATACATGATCTTATCTATACGGATGGTTGTGCCCATGTCGCGGATATATTTCTATGATCTCTTTAGATGAATGGTTGTGACAATGCTGTAGTTTCATGTGTTATTTGATGCCTAGTTCAGAGATATGTGGTTAGGCATATTCATACTAGAGATGTCATATATTGTATTGTGTTTGATTTGGAAGGTTTCGTGGCGATGATCTGAGTTCTTTACCTTGGTTCATAAATAATTTCATCCATCACTCCCCGTTATGCCTTCATGCTTTAAGGGGCATCTGTTACATTGTAATTTGTCACCGTGCTCACTTCCCGTACCTGATCCTGAAGTGCCCCGTGATAGAATCTGTGAAATGTTTCCACCATGGAGAAATATGTAAAGACCTCCCATGAAGACTCAAAGAAAATTTCCTTGGAAGATTACTAAAGGAACTTGGTCAAAACCCTAGTTTTTGGGGTCAGTGTGTTTCTCTACTCATATTCCCATGTTGATGATGGGTTGATAGTTTTAGTCTAGCATTGCTAGCACCCTTATTTCTTAGAAAACCATGTTGATCCCTTTCTAGAAGTATTTTCTCAAATTGAGGAGAAGCTTCGAACTCTAGAAGCTCTAAGGTGACGAGTTAGTTGTTAAACAGTGGTGATAGGGTCGAGCTCTATGATTTTAGAGCTTTGATCTCATCCATGGGGTTTTATCCCTTAGAAACCAGGCCTTCCTCCTCCTTTCATGGGCTCAAAACCTCTTCTCCCTTCCTATATATTGATCCTCATCCTTCCACTACTAGTTGGTCATTGTTGCGTTGGTCTAATCTCTCATTCCCTTTACACTCATGTACTATGATAAAACCTAAGCTATTAGGGAGAAGGAATGCTTTAGAGATTTTTTGAAGGACTCAGATTTTCACCAAAGGGAGGCCTCTGACATCAAGGCCTAGGTTGTAAGCTCTTCCTTTCATATTTATAAATAAAAACATCTCATGTTTACTTTCTATTTTTCTCTAATCATTTGTGCAAATATTATAGTACTCCTTGATCTTCTAGATAGATAATGTTTAATGATTATTATGTATTGGATTACGTTTTATATTTTCTCTTGATCATCCGTAGGTATTCGTGTGCCACCAATAGTAAGGAATGAGCCTAAGGGATCATAGATCAAGGCCACCATTAAAGTGTTCAAGCATAGCATCACGAAAAGGTAACCTTATCTCCTTTCTTGTTGCATTTTGAATATTAGCTAAGAAATATTTGCATTAGAATGTCTCACAAGTTTCTAGACCCACTCTAGGGCTAGAGAGATCGCCTTTGTCTGCAGAGGGGATTTATCTTCACAACAAAGTACAACCTAGACACGTATTTAGCAACCTGTTCCAAGTGCACCTCAAACACCTGTTCAAACTGCACAACAAACAACTGTCCAAATTATACCTCAGATACCAGTTCAACAACTCATGTAAACTATACCTCAAGCACCTATTTATCAACTTGTTCAAACTATACCTCAATCCCTATAGGTTAAATTTTCTAAGCTATCCCATAGATGCCTTATAGTTGACTTGTGTTAGGTGTACCCCAAATTCCATATCAAGGTCAACCTTACCAGGGTCAACCTTTCCAAGGTCAACCCTTCTAAGGACAACCTTTTCAAGGATTTCCATTACCTGGTGCAGGTTAACCTAGTTATCCTAATGGAATGCAAGTGTTAATGGCTCAAGATATTCCAATATATTCTAGGTATCCTCCCCGAGTATTTGGACTTTATCCTCAAGGTTACCAATATCCTTGACACGATTTTAACACAAAGTTACCCTTCATCACAACTTTAGATTTACTAGACTTGTCCCTCCTTACTAATGACTTGATTTATCATTATCCTTTTTGGCCAAATATTCCTGCAAAATTACTAAGTTACATATCAAAATTCAATGGTAACCTAGAGAATACATGTTGAATCATGTGATGACTTGTCATTTATGGTGTTCCTTAAACTCCCTAAATGGTGATTCCATTCAGTTACCTCTTTTCCATTGAAATTTAATTGGTCCTGCAACTAAATGGTACATTGAGTTACGACATGTTTCCTTCCATAATTTTAATGCCTTACAAACATCATTTTTGACACACTTTTAGTTACCTATTCGATATGAAATTGGACCGAGATTTTGAATTATTTAAAGCAATCAAATTCTACCCACATATTTGATCATATAATTGAGTAGAGATGTTGTTGTTGTTTAGTAAAAGCTTATATTCCAAATCAATTATTAGTTGAATGGTTTGTCAAATCATTACTTCTCAGTGCAACTGAAGATGTTTCCAAAGGAGGAGTTATTACAAAAGGTTAGGGTATTTCTTGTGCCTAGTATTTAGACCTCATGTATTCGCAATCTGGCACCTTGTACTAAAAAAATCCAAATTCTCCTCGACCCTTGAACATGATTCCATAGATTCTATAGGATCTCACGTTGTTGATGATGTGATTGGTTCTATCAGTCAACAATATATGAGTAAATATTCTAGTAATTCTAATCCCAAGTATACTCTTACTATGGTTTTTCGAAATTAACCTCTTATTATGTTTTCTCCTACTAATACTTCTGAGGTTAATGTAGTTCAATCATCAATTGGTAAACCTCAACAACCTAGAGGTAAAAATAAGGGCAAAGGAAAAGCAAAACAAATTCCCCTCAACAGGAAAAACCAATGAAAACCAAATATCCTGAAGAGAAATAGAAACTGCGATATCCTTGTTTTATTTGCAGTGAAGAACATTATACTAAGGAATGTCTACATGATGTAGAGGTTAATAAATTTATTAAAGGTCCCTCTACACTCGTTTTCTTAAGGAACCCTTCCCCCTCTCAAGAAACCAAGATGGTTACTCAAAATCTATATTCTTCTTCCCAAAAATCTACAGACATCATGATGTTGTATACTCAGTCTGCTCAAGTTATGGTAGCTACAAGAACCAAAGATTATGGTTCCCAATATACTTGAAATGGAAGCGCTACAAATCAACATTTCACATCGGTCCCACCTCCTTTTGATGATATATAGATCGAGATCAACTTCTGAAACAATGATTCCTCCTCCCCCTAAAGGTGTTATTCAAAAATTGTCTTTAGTCTGCATGCTAGAGTGGCTCAAAATTATAATATTGTTGAATACTTGGCTCAAGATCCTTCAACAATGTCGGCTCTCAAATTGATTCAAAGTTACCCAACACAATGAAAATCATTGTTATCAACCATTGATGGAGTTGATCCACAAGATTCAAACCTTATATTATTTTATCTTGAGAATCATATACCTAGACTCCTGCATCAACTTACAATCCAAATTCAAGTTTTTGTACGTGGTAGAAATGTTTTTTGCAATGTGATATACAATGGAGATCCTACTTCAAAGGATTATGGGTAAACTGGAGCTATTGTCTCTTGAATAGGAAGATTACAAAAAAATGACGACGACCTATCGGCGAAATTATTAGCAATAATGATGGTTGACCATATTCATAGTCGTACGGTCAAATATGTAACCCAATTAGGCAAAAAGAGGGCCTCCTTGGGTAAAAGCTTCTATAGCTGGTTGACCAAAATGGGGATCCCAAATTGCATGAGCAATGGGTCTTACATGTAAGGGATCGCATCATGTTCATATCTTGTTGGAAAGCCTTGGGATCCCCTTCAATTAACTAGTCTCCTACCACTCTAAAAACATTTGAAGAAAGAGGATTCAAACCCTACAACATTTTAAATGCATTACTCGTGGAATTAGATGGTAAAATAATTATCTTCGAAGTGGGCCTCATTGATGTTCAAGTAGACTATAACCTTTTATTAGTTCCAAGTTGGACTACACCGTGTATGTAGTGGTCTATTCACTCTTTCACGTGATATTATTTCCTCATCAAGGGAAAATAGTTACAGTAGACCAAATGGCCTTTAACGCTTTTGATTCATGAGTCATTGGTAGTGTACCCTTTGTCAGTAGAAACACCTGATTCTTACGAGAGTGTTAGTGTGGGTCTACTTCAATATTCATCATTGATGGGAAGCTTTACTCTCCCTCCAAAAAATGTTTCTCCTATGGTTTCTCAAGGCAATATGTTTTCATCAAGCACTTGATGATTACACGAATAATATTATCCCTGGATAGTGCCTACTCAATTAGAATTGATAATTTTCAGCGAAAAAAGTCTAATAAGCCCTATTGAATGCTTATGAAGCTATCCACTTGGCCTCCAAACTCGTCTTTGAACCAAATGACCTACTAAGCGTGGTCATATATGAGTATTGTCACTCATTCTGGTTGAAATATATTTCATCCACTGATCCTTTGGATGACGTGTTTCCTACAAATGAAAGTATCATTTACGTTATGACATTTGAAGAAATGCCTTAGGATGATTATCATCATCATTTTTCCTTCCTTCCCAACCTTGAGACAATTGAGAATAAATTCAATGCTATGTTTTCACTCGAGACAGTGGATGACCTTGAATTCCCTATATCGATTTATGAATCTACATATGAAAATAATTTAGGGAACATATTTATGATTGTTCCAATCGATATCTTATTGAAGCTTGGAATAAAAAAAAACGTTCATATAGGTACCTCATGTTCTCTGGAAAAAAAAATGAACTTAAAAGGTCCTATTCCAAGAATTCAACAACATATTTTCTTGGAGCTATGAGTAAATGCCTTGAATCAATCCAAGTATTTTCATTCATGAAATAAAGGCTTACCTTGATTCCAAGCCTTTTAGGCAAAGATTACGTCTAGTGCATCCAAGAAAAATTGTTGCCATAAAGGTTTAAGTTGAAAAAAATCTAAAAGTTGCTTTTATATATCTTTGAATAACTTGGTCTCCAACATCGTTCCAGTTACCAAGAAGCAAGGGACCATTCGAGTATGTGTTGATTATAGGGATATTAATTGGGATTTCCCAAAAGAGAACTATCTAACCCCTTATATCGACCAAATAGTTGATGATTGTGTTGGGAATGGAATATTTTGATCATGGTAGGATTCTATGGCTATAATAAAATTAGGATACGCCCTTCCAATCAACATAAAACCACTTTCATTTCTCCATGGGGAAATTTCTCTTATCATAAGCTTCCTTTTGGAGACAAGAATGTTGGTGCCACCTTTCAGAGACCTATGTCCTATGCTTTTCATGATATTAAACATATTGTACATCTGTATCTTAATGATCTATCTGCACATTCCATGAAACATCAAGATTATCTGATACATCTATAATAAATATTTATCTGATGTCAAGACTATAATATCTATTTAAATCCACATAAATTTATGTTTTTTGTGGAATATAGTCGCTTACTAGGATTCATTGTGTCCAAACAAGGCATTCATGTCGATCCACTCAAGGTAGAGGCTATACTGAATTTTCCTCCTCCTTCTCACTTACGCTAAATCTAGAGTTTGCAAGGGAAAGAAAACACTTTAATTGTTTCATTCTGAATTACATTCAACTTACCAAGGGTTTTACTCGACTTTTGATAAAATGGATCCCTTTCATCTGGGATGATATAGCTCAAAAATATTTTGATGCATTAAAACATGTGTTAATTCATCCACCTTTATTGTATCCCATGATTATCACTGAGATAACTGCTTGTATTTTACTATGTTAGATGGTACTATTGCTATGGTATTGGTTCAAGAGGATCATTAAAACAATGAACATGTGATATATTATTTGAGTATGAACCTTACCACCTTCGAAATTAAGTACTCACATGTGGAAAGTTGACCTTGGAAGCTATTCAATTTGCCTAAATATTTCATCACTACATTCTATTACACAAAACCATATTGGTTTCTGATTGTAACGCCATGATTTATATTCGCAAACAAAAATTACTATTCCAAATGAATTGTTATTCTACAGGAGTTCGATTCCAAATATAAGAATTCTCTTGTGTTTGTTGAACTTATATGTGACCTCCCCTATACTGAGACATAAACCGTGACAAAGGATTCTATTCCAGATGAATCAATCCTTCTTATCAGTTCACTTTATCCATGGTATGAAAACATTATTATTTATCTCTAGAATTAAAATTTTAGGCCTGAGTTATCTCATACTAAATGTTTTCACATTTGGTACCAATCCCAACAATACAACATTGTTGGTGATACACATTATCATCGTGGTGTCGATTCAGTTTTTCGTCGGTGTTTAATGCATGAGGAAGTCGAAAAAAATCTTGAATGATTGTCACTCTGAAGCATGTGGTGGTCAAATGTCTAGGTATGTCATTGCTCAAAAAATTATTCCTGTTGGATATTTTTGGCCTTCTATTTCCAAAGATTGTATTCTTACGGTCCAAAAATGCCTCGCTTTTCAAATATGCAATCGAAAAATGTGTGCCCCTCCCGGTCCTCTTCATCTTGTAGTTAGTTTTGGTCCCTTTGAAAAATGCGGCATCTATTTCATGACATGTAACCCTCACTTGGTTGGGGGCATGGGTATATTATCCTTGCAGTTAATTATTTTTCAAAATGGGCCAAGGTGATTCCTAAATATAAAAACGATGGTGAAATCACTGCCCTATTCATATTTAATCATATAATTGCCAGATTCAGTGTCCCACATTCCATTGTCACTAACTATGTTACCTAATTTTGAAATTTTATGATGTCGAAGATGAATGCCAAGTTGGATATATGTCACGATAGCTCAACTCCCTATTATTCATAGGCCAATGACCAAGTAGAAGTCATGAACAAAGTTTTAACTACCATGCTTCAAAAGATGATAGGAATTCACAAGAGGACTTGAAATATTATGCCTTTCTCGGCATTATGGGCATACGTGACGAGATCTCATCCATTAAACTTGCTATTGTATTGCTCCCTAATACTTCTACAGAGGAAGAGTGTTTTTTATACTTAGCAAGTATATATGAGACTTTTCAAGATGACACTTTGGATAGCGAGGCTCATAAGAAACTTATTAAGTACAATTTGATAAAAGCGTTAATCCTTGAGTGTTTTAAGAAGGTGACTTGGTCTTGATATATGGTCAAGAACATGATAAGCTAGGAGCGAGAAAATTCAAGTACTACATGTGGCATGGCCCTTATAATGTAAAACATGCACTTGAAAAAAGAACTTATGAGCTGGTATATTATGATGTGATTCCTTTATTTAAGCCCGAGAATGGGCTTTATCTAAATAAGTACTATGCATATATTTTTTCATGGGTGCTTTGTACATATTTGTACTTTTAGTTTTTGGTGCATTGTGTGTTCTTTTTGCAGACGATTTTTATCTCTGCTGCTTATCTTTTGTTTCACTTGGTTTGAAAATGTCAATGAACTATTCACCTTATATTGGCTTTGTTATGGTGCTATCAATAGAACTCAGAATCTTTCATCTGTTGCTTGGGAAATTTTCACGCCTAATGATGAGTTCGTGAGTCTGCATGGGATATGTCTGGGTCATATAACTAACAACATTGTGGAGTATAGTGTGGTAATCGAGCTATTATCTGATGCCTTCACTTTTGGTATTCGTTAGTTGGTTGTTATACTTAACCCTCAACTCATAGTTCTACAACTAAGTAAGGTATATTCTATCATAAGTCCATCAATGTTAAGAATGTTTTTAGTAGTTTAGCTCTAGGAAATAAATTTTGATTATATTGAATATCAAAAAATTCCAATACATTTAAATACATTAATAGATGCATAAATAACTATTTATTAGATCGACATTTGAATAATTTATTTAAAAAAACCATGATATTCATCTTTGTACAAAGGTAAATAGCCCAGATAAAAATAGATATATCTCCATAAATAAGTTTGAAAAATATTTTATACATGAAAATTGTGTTCGAGACACATGAGGCTCTCAAGCCTTTATTATGTTGATGACATCAAAACATCAAAAACCAACCTAAAATTCCTAAACCTAAGGCACGATGATGCTCATGATAACAAACTATGGCCCCGATAACGTATCCAAGTAACCGACGTAACTGTGCAGGAACACCCACTGTGTGCTTCTGGTAATGAAGTGGAATACCAATCCTAGAGTTTGGAACACCCTAGGTAAGTCCCTCTAGGTTCCACTCCAACTCTGTTAGTATGTCAGCATCCTCTAGGTTATTTTCCCCTATCTCTACCTCTTGTTGAACTTGCCTCTAGGTATGGGGCATCCTAATTGGTCTCATTGGTCCAACATCTGCATGATGATGTTCAATATTGATACACTAAAAAAAATGTTCAAAAACACAAAACAAATCTTTCTACCTGACTTAGCCAACTACATGCTAGGTGGAAGGACTAGATCTGGATCTCCTCTAAAATCAATCCTTGCATATAGTTATTCCTTAATCATATAATCTAATCTCTGGGTTGAGAGGAATTCACATCTGCCTTCTGATACTGGAACAATGGTACCCTTTCTAGGAAGAAAGATACCAGAATAGATCCATATCCAAACTATCTCAATTTTCCTATCTTGCACTTAGTTAAATGCTCTTTAATGTTGATCAACAGTAAATCACACCAATTAAATACTTTTGGCTCCATGAATTCAATAGCATATTGCATCTGATACTTCATGGCTACATGAGGAGTTATGCTCTTGGCCACTCGAGACATGGTAAATTGGATAGTATTCAAGGGAATGTCTTGTACATCTCTTGATCTTGATCTTTCTACTACTCGCTCTATGAGATCCTTAGATGCAATATTAAGAAATGTAATATTGGTGGTTTCACCACCAACATGATGGCCAATTAACTAAACTCTAGGTATTCTCTTGGACAATCTAGTTAGAAAATAGATGTCCTTTATTTCAATTGAAAGGGATTGGGGCCAATTTGGAAAAATTGCTTATTGGTATCCCATGCCCTTACCAAGAACTCTAGGAGCTCTGGTTGAGCTATCATCCTAGGAGTTAGGAAGAATTTAGCTAAACAACACCGTTGAAATGGCAACATAATATTTGGGTCAAGTGCTGCAATTAAGTCATCATTTTCATGCTCTCTTTCCCTCCATTCAATCACCATAATGAATTAAAACCTCATTTAAAGAAAAGGAGGAAAATATTAGATCACAAGAAAATCAAAATTTGAAGCAATTTCATGATAAATTAAAAAAAAAAAAATTGTGTGTGTGTGTTTCTTTGTTTTGTTTTTTTTTTCTTCTGCCATCGTGCCTATTTTTCAAAAAAAAAGTGATGACATCACACTTTTCCTCTTCGAACTCATGGTCATTGTGGGTTCAAAGAGGAAAACTGCAATGGTCCCTCAACGCAACCTAGGTTGCTTAACAAGAAAAAATTCAAAAACTTAACCATTAAAATTCAAAAATTAAACCATGAAAATGAAGAGGAAGGATGGATCTCTTATTACTTGGAAGAAACAAAACCAAAAATCGTTGACTGGATTGATCACAATCTTCTCCGGAAGTCTTAAGGTAAAAAAGGGTTTTTTTAGCTCTACAATTGGTAAAAATAAATTGCGTTTTTGGTTATTTATAGGAAAAAAATAAAATTTAATTATTATTTTTACCTACTTTTTCCTAAATTAGTCAAAATTGAGCCCTTTCTCATTTTTTTGAGCAGATTTGATGATTTCATGGTTTTAGTGTACAATTAATAGGATGAAATTTTGAAATATAACGTAATGGCGAGAGTATACCTTTATTGCTTTTTCAGGCTCGTTAAAACTAAACAACAAAGGAACCCACTGGAGTTATCTTTAAGCCCTTTTTTTAACTCTCAAAATATGAAAATATTGTCGAGTAAACTTATTTCTTTCATGCTCCTAAAAGGATATGAAGAGACGTCTAGCCAGTGTAAGTTTACCCCTTTTTCGAACTATGTAGACTATTTACGAAAAATATATACTTTATTCAATCATAACTAAAAGATTTCTCTCTTGTCTTTTTTTATACTTTTTTGGCCTCTAGAGACTAAATCTACGAAAAAAGGACCTTATGGAATTTCCTTTTCACTTCTTTTTCAAACTCTCAAAACATGAAAATGAAATCAAGTTACACCTGTATTAGACTCATAAAACATAAACAATATAGGAATCGTCAATCATGATGAGTTGAGCCACTCCTTCTTAGGCTTCATTAAAAATACTCTGAAGGACTCATCTGAAGGATGAAATTATATGACAAGAATATGTTATCCAACTCAAGCTTGTGTAAAAGTAAAGAGGTACTTTCCAGTAATGTTGGCAGAAAATGGGAAAGGAACATTATCTTTTTTGTTTGAAAAGGTAGTATGTTACTCTTGAACATGACAATTTGTCACTTTTTTTGTCAAGGTTGGGAAATCCATTTACCTCTCATTTGATCATATCTCATTGAAAGTCTTTGTATTGGTCTATGGTCTCATTTTGAGTCAAATGTTTCCAGTTCAAATTTTATGTCTCCATTATTTTCAAGAGAAGTCCAAACTCAGTTAAAATTACTTGGCAAACTTTAAAGCCTTTAATCGCGTCGGTTGTACTTGATTTAGTCTCGAATCACTCTTGATTTTTTATTCAAAACTTGACATGTGTTACGTGTCGTAGGCCTTCCTAGGATGGATCTTCCTATCGACTTCAGCTCAATATCTAAGAATTTGATCTAGAAACTTCCTTTAGTACCTTGGAGCATGCATGGCTCAATGGCATGTTTCTTGATTTTTACGACAGGTTCTCATCATTGGCCTTCAATCAAATGATTCTATGGGTGTTTGAATTCAAGACATCTATTCACACCTCAAAGATTGTACTAGAGTAACTTGAGATCCATTTTCATTATTGGTCTTTTCTCTCGCATTTGTTAATGATCCTTATCATTGGTCGATAATCAAATGGTTTCTACCGTGTTCAACTTCAATACATTTATTCACATGGTCATATTCGTGCTACGTGTGGATAGAGATGAATATGAAGAGCTTAGATATTTTGTAATATATCTAGGTTGTGTGGAGTTTTAAGTATTCATGATTGTAAAATAAATCCATAATGTATATTTGATGGATGCATCCATACTGAGTCTTTTATTGGCATTGATATTTGAGCATTTCCATACTTATTCTTTTAGATATGTGTACTCTAAGTATGGGAATGCCTACCTCAGTGATGATCATATGATAATAGTATTTTAATTCCTTGATCGTTGATTTTCAGATCTCCAACCAATGATTTCTTGATCCCTCCATTTTCTTGATAAAGCACTTCAACCATCATACCAGCTTTGACTTTGTACTTTAGGGGGCATTATATTACACATAAATTTGGCATACTTATACAAATGATGCCAAATATAGATCTTTCATTAACTAGTGAATTACTTTCATGAATCCCCCTAAAGTATGGAATAAATATATCTCTATGGTGTATAGGAATCTTGGGTTAAATACCTAAGAAACCATAATTTTTCAGGACATAGCGGGTCTTCAGTTTAAAACCTGCAATGAGGAATTTTTCACAATATACATAGAGAGATGTCATCGCAGTCTTCTTGTGTTGAGGTCATGATGATCTTCTTACAAAGTATAAAAATAAAAAGTAAATGAAGCTTCCTCTTCTAGAAACCTCGTAGTTGGTATCTCATCCAAAGTGGTTGAGCTTGAGCTCGAGCTCGCTTTATACTGGACCTCCTTCCTCCTATGGTGGATCCATCCCACTCATCGAGGATCTCTGTCCTCCATTCATGGATATCTCAACTTCTATTCTTTCCTATAAGTGCAATGCATTCAAATAGGGTTGGGTTTCCATTTTAGACTTATGAAATTACTTACATGTTGCTAAAATACACATTGTTTTGCCTTCACTGCTCGTGCTAAGAAGAAGAACTGTTGAAGTTTGAAACAAGAAATAGTGAAATTGGTATCTGGAAACAACATCCTTGATCCTAGTGAAAAATAAGCACCTACACTAGGTGGGGCCCACACAGGATATTTTTAGGTGGAGGTCTATTTATAGATGCATGAGAAAATTATATTTATAGATGATGTCTATTTATAGATGTATGAGAAAATTATATTTATAGATGATGGTATATTTATAGATGTATGTGCGAGTTCTATTTATAGATCACATGTATATTTATAGATGCATGTCGGCTATTATTATCCCTTAATATTACTTGGAAAATAAAAAATAATCTATTCTCAATGAGCACTTGGAAATGGTTAATTGAAGTGGAAAATCAGTTAGCTAAAGGAATTTGGGTTTAAGTGGTTGGTTGGTGGGACATGCAAGTGGAATTAGTTGTAACTGAGTGATTCGAAGTTGTAACAGAGTTGGATGTGTAGTTATGTGAGTTGTAAAGTAGTTTAACTCAGTTAAGTGAGTTAAACTCAATTGTGCTAGTTGTAACTGAAGATACACTAGTGAGAGATCAATGAATTAATTATTAATTAATTCACAATCAGTGGTCTCACATGCAACTGAAGATTTACTACTATTAACTACATGCATGTCAGATCTAGTGGAGACCCAGTTGAGATGTACGTGAAAGGGACAGTTTGACTATCAGTTGTGACATTAGTGGGTGCACACATGCAACCACACACACATTTTATGTGCCTATGAGTATTGCATAGTCAAGGCAAGAAATAATGATTCATTCAGAGGTTCTTTACCATCAGGGATTGCGCAGTGGAGGCAGTGTGTCTGGAGGCAGTAAATTGGCACATGAATTTGGAAATTTTTGTATGACAGTGTGAGACGATTGTATATTGTACTGAGAGCTCTTGGATTAGAGTTTTGTATGATATTGTTTCATGATCCATGATATATACATAATATATGATAGTAGGGTTTTTAGCTTTATGCTTTCCTGATAAAAACATCTGTGTTATGTGTGTTTGATATTTCTTCTTGATATTGCAATTGGCGATCGTGTTTTAAATTTCGCAAATATTTTTGTAGAAGAGATTATGTATTTAATAGTGGCATATAATTGTTAGATCAGGAGAATCCAGGCAATACATAATTTGTATTAAAATTTCCACAAGAATAATGGTGGTCTGAGTAACAATGGAAGAGTTCTTTTGATTTCAAAGGCTTGGTTTGAGGATCATTGCAAGGAAGATCCAACATCAAGGAACCTAGTTTTAATTCTCCTTCTCTTTATTATAAATAAAAATATTTATTTATTTCCCATATGCATTTGTTATCATGTTTATTGTAGGATTCCTTGATCACCTATGTATTTTATGGTTGAATCTTTGATGTGTTATATGATTTGATCTCTTGTTTGTCTCTGTCTTTGTAGGTTTCTTATTGGATCATCAATGGATGAATGTTGAAAGATACAAAGGAAAATAATGAGGGTCATCATCAAGCATTTCAGAAAAAGAAAAATAAAAGTAAAAATAAAAATAAATAAAAAAATAAAAAAATAAGGTATGATATTTGCATCCTCTTTACATTTGTGTTTCAGTCATAAATTAGAGAATGTTTTCATGTATTTGTCTATTATTTTCTAGGCCTGGTTTCCAAGCCTAGGGGGATATGTCATGTTTGCAGGACAAGATTTGTCCTCCAAACACTTCCCACACCTGTAGACCCCAAAATTTCCACCTCCTCACAAACATATATGTGTCTTATGCCTTAAGCTTCCCAACAAACCCCACTTTGGGTGAGCCCCATTCTTCTCCAAAATCTGAATCCACGTCTTCTGTCTTGAACCTGAGGATTCTTCATGTCTTTTATCTTGAACACTATGGAAATTTAAAGTATTTGTATGTTGTGGCCATGCACATATATTCTACCTGTTCTTTGCAAAAATAATATCTTTTGAAATTCAGTGAAAATCCATGCTTTCTATATAGTGTAACAAAATTTGCATAAATTGATTTATCATTATGAAAGAGACTAACATAATTTGATGAGTGAAATAATCTTCATAGTTTAACTTGATTTAAGAAGGACTTTGTTTCACAATGAGCATTGATATTGGAGCATGTACTTTGAATAAAATAAAAAAGAAATCATTTAGGTGAAACTAAGATTGAAAAATAAATATTAGTCTCTATAGTAATAATGAGATAAAAAAGTACTCATTCTTGCTAATGCCCAGATTTACACCTCATGGAAATTTGCAATTAAATCTAGGTTCTTTGATTCATCAAGCATGTTCTTCGAAGTCTTCATGTCGAGTTTTCCTTGAATGCGAAAGATAATATTGTTGTGAGCTAGTTGAAGAGATTTGTGTGTTAAGAATTGATGAATATTATTCTAGATGTGGAAAATATTGTTCTTATTTATTTGAAGATGTATTTCCTTGAAGTACACTTCACATATGTTAGAGTTTTGGATAAATTGCGATACATATAATTTTTATCTAGAGATTGTATTATTTAACCCTGTTTTATGATGCATTTACAACAATAAAATGGAGGATTATATGCCGATTCAAGGTGTCATTGGTAGTAGTCAAATTCATTATTGGTATGAGAAGAGAAATGTTGTTTATACACCAGTTGAATGGCACTTATTGGTTTAGGTATGAAAATTTTTAGTATTGGGCCAACTTGTGTGAAAAATCGCCACTTTGAGGGGACAACCTATGCCAGTGTAGGCCTGGGACCTACACAATGATTTATAATGAGCATTTACTAGTGTTAAGGGTGCTTTCTATTATCGTTTTTGTGATGATATGCGATGCCTAATTTCATAGCTATTTCCTGTATATAAAAGGTCATCAGTGTTGCACAATTTGTTTTTGTGGCAACTAATTCAAATTTATTCCATAATCATCTCAAACTTGTGTCTTCTATTTATTAAAGAGCCTGTGGAAAACTAAAGCAATTTTCAAGGCCTTTTCATCTATATTCCTAAATTGACTACAATCCTATGGTGACCAAGATACAATGGGTAATGTTAGTTTTCACTATGGATATAAACTAGGAAATGTTTTGTTACTTTTTGAGTTCACAAAAGACAGTGGGCGTACTTGCTGGTAGTTGTTATGCATTTGTAATTCAATCATAAACAGTGCACCCAATGTGAGATTAGTCAGGAATGTGACATGTCCTTTGGTCCTAAAGAATTCACCCAAGGCTCATTGTGGTTAATAATTTTTTGGTGGTATTGTTGGGGACTATGTTGAGTCCATGGAATCAATAGATAAACTACAATAGATTTCATTATATATTTTTTGAAGGTAATTCATCTTGCCGGGTGACTCCATAAAGAAAAAGACACTTTTTTTTTGTTTTATAGATTTTAAAGCCTTGTCTCTCGTATGTGTGTGCTAACTAACCTAGTGACTCCATGGTTTACATGGCGAGATAGTGCAAATGTACTCAAATATTTATATTGATAGTGGATTCTCACATGGATTGGTGGATAAAATGTAACATATCCAAATTTCATGATTTTGCACGCATTCAAATGTAATGAGCTTTTCATATTGTTCATGGATTCTCAAATGGAATGGTTGGATCAATGGAACATATCTAATTTGCATGAGATTGCACACATTTGGAGAAAGAGACAAAGATATATTTGGGGATTTCTTGTTAGGTTCATCAAGGCATATTTGTGGTTGCATCCATCATTTAGACTAGCAGAGGTTGTTGTTGCAATTATCTATAGAAATTCTCTTGATATTGATCTAGAGTTGGGTCTTGCTTGAGAAATATGCAACCCAAATTTTTAAAAACAATGAACATTCCTAAATATCTGGAAGAAATTTTCATCACACATGCAAAAATGGAGGTTGATAAATATAACAATGATCTATCACTTGATAAGGAATTTTTTTTTATCTTAACCAACAACAATACACTTACCATACAAATTTTCTTAATGTGATTAGGTCAAAGGGATAACACTAGTGGAGAGCATGCAAGCATTCCCATTTAAAAGTGTTGAAATATGTAACTAGGTTCAACCTTCATAATGACATATGTAATCATGATTTTATGTAATGATAAAAATAAATTTATTATTTTTTTCTTGAGGGATGGGTTTCATGCTCAAGAGGAATTTTTTTATAGTTCAAGCTCCATTTGAGAGCTTCTAGGGCTTATGAGTCATTGTCATGTATGAAAGACACATTTGGGCAAGTTACACATTGTAAAAGAAAATTATTTTAAGTCAAAATTGAGTCAATGAACCCTCCAAGACCAAGTCAAAATGCATGTAACAAGTCGGCCTAAGGGACAATGACAAGTCAAGCTATTTGATGTGAGTAGAGGCCTTTGAAGGATATTCAAGGAGTATCACAGAAGTTTGATCATTGGACAAGAAAGAGTCTCACTTCAAGCGAAGAAGAGGAGGTCAAGAAGGAAGGAAGATCGAAGGGATTTTGGAGCTGCTTTGGGCTATTTTTATTCACATGTGTGAGGAGACTAGGTTTTATCCTACTATAGAAAATTAGAGATACAATCAACTCAAGGAGGTCAAAACAAGTCAAGGAGAAAGGTTATCTTATAGAATGAAGTCACAAAGGGACTAGCACAAGCCAAGCGAAGAAGGAAAGGGGTTAAAGTTCCCCTAATTCTGTCACACGTGTGAGAGTTGAAGTCAACAACGGGAGGCCGAGAATTTAAGGAAGAAAGGCCAAAAATTTCATACTAGGGCTGTGTGGCCGAAAGTTAAAGAATGGGAATTTGTAGTAGTATCAAGAAGAAATTGAATTTGACTAGAGGAAAGGATTGAACTGGTATTGGATGGGTTTTTGGCCAATGGTCTATGTCTTGGAATCCATCAATTGAATATTCTATAAGAAGAAGAATTCTCATGGGTTTTCCTCTCAAGTTTGGAGATGTTTTTTCCCTGGTTGATTGCCTATATCTTGTGTCATTTGTCTCATTATTATTTATGGTTTGGTAGCTATTTTATGAAGAAAAAATATAATAATAATGAAGTGAAAACTAATATAGATAATTACAAACACATCAAAAATAGTTATCATTAAAGAGAAATTATGGAATAGAAACTATCCTTATACTACTGCCTTAGATTTCTCAACATGGTATGAGAGCTAATGTGACAAGTCAAGGAAGCACAACTCAATAAATGAAACTCAAGGGCCAAAACTCAAGGGCCAAAGTTTTGGAAAGGTATCAAGGGCATCAAAGCATCAAATAAAATCCTCTGATCTCCAAGCGAAGTCAAGGATTATATCATCTTGATGGAAGTATCAAAACCTTGTTTCGCTCAAGGAAGGGTTCCTCAAAGCATTCTTGGGAACCTCGCTCTATCATCACTTAAAATAAGGGGACCTAAAATACCCTATATCTACTCAAAGAAAGGACTACAAATCAAATCATATTGAATCCCACTCATCCAAGGGAATCAAGATCAAAACTGATATCATCATCAAAACCAAAAAGGCAACATGTTGAAGATATTGTCATCAAGGGATATATTCTCAAGTAAGTATATTTATGTCCACATTTTAATCTATCAAAATGTATTTTTTCAGGGAGAGTAACAAGTTGGTTGGGTCATCAAACTTTCTTGCATGGAGTAAAAGGACAGATCTGGATCTCATACAAAATGAAGTCATGGAACATGTTAAGGGATTAGTTGCTAAAACTCCAAATGAAGAAGCTCAAGCTCTTGAAAAATTCATGAAAGGGGCAGTAAGGGCTAAAAGGATTCTCATAGAACCTATAGAACCTATCAAGGAGCCCCTCATTCCCTGTGTATCAAAATTAGAAACATCAAAAGAAATATATGAAAAACTTGTAGAATTATTCTCTATAAGCATTATAGTAGAAGTGATCTCGTTGAGACAATAACTCTACAAGATGATGATATCAAAAGAAGAAGGAATAGCCTCATACTTTATGAGGGCGTGTGAAATAAGGGACCAACTACAAGACTTGGGAGAGATAATCTCTGACAAGGAAATGACTACTATAATTCTCGATACACTACTAGAGGAATGGGGTAACTTTACATCAAGCATCTATGGGAATAAAAGAGCTACTCCATTCAATGAACTATTGTCACTATGAAAAATTGAAGGAATCAAGTTGAAGGGAAAAAGTGATGTAGGATCAAACAAGAAAAATCAAGCATATGCTGCCATGGCGAAAAGAAAAGGGAAGTTTGGAAAGTTTGGTCCTCAGAGAAGGAATAAAAACATGCAAAAGTTTCAATGCTATGGATGTCAATAATATGGACACTACAAGAAATATTGTGCCAAACTCAATAAGGGAAACAACAAAAGAGGAAGAGAAGAATCCCACATCACTGAAGAAGTGGAAGAAGCTGAAAAGAATAATTCAAGAAGGAATAAGTAAAATATCTCTACTATGATTGAGATAAGTTTTCTCCACCTACTTATTTTTAGTTTTTGTAAAATATCGTCATCATGGTAGGAATAAATAGAAGTGTTATAGGACACATAATTTTTGGAGATATCATCATAGGATCATACAAATGAAGTAAGAGATCAAGACATCATCATAAGAAGCTGAAGTAGAATCCTATGACAAACATCATTAGAAGGAAATAGCTCTTAATAACCTCATTAGAATCATAAGTAGTACTTATGGGTAGAAGAGAATCATCTAGTATATAAATCTCATCATACATCATTGAGAAGGAAGATTTTCAAGATGAGGATAATTAGGATACTCTACTTGAATCTTAATTATAAGGTCCATTTATTAAAAGAAGGCAAATGTCTCGCTAAGAATTCCACTTTGGATGGAATTCATTGTTTGAAAAAATGATGGTATGATGACAAAGGAATGCAGCATGTCAAAATAGTTGAAATACTTTCAATCAAGGAAAGGAAGTTGTTGAAGGAAGTCTAGATGACCAAATGGAAGGAAAGAAGTATGTATGCATATGTTTGATAAGATAAGTGATGTCATTATATAGTTGCAATATGACGAGGAGGAGGCATGGGTCAGATATTGTATAAATTAAATCAACATAATATGTCCTCGTATGGAATATAAGGTGGTTGACAAGGATGAACTATAGATAAAATTTCCTAAGGAGAAATATGTGACGAAAGAAATAAAGAAGAAATCATGAAAGATACACCTATGATCACATGGAAAAGGAAATTAACAATTGATGAATATAATATTTGACCATGATATCTCCATGGGAAAGATATGAAGACCTTGGGAAATTCTGGAAAGAAATAATACCCTTGACAATTGAATATCTTGGAGATGTGTCAATATGTATACATGATGTTGATGATGCAATAAGTAGATGTCATGATGAAGGGCCATCACAAAAGGTAACTTTAATTTGATGTTCATTCTTTATTTTTGAACAATATCTCTATGGGTTTATATAGGGCTACCTAAAGAAAGGTGTGGATGTCATCTACAACTAAAACTCATGTGGAAGGATGGAAGATCATGAAGGATACATGAAGTGGAAAAGGTAATTGTATGAGGAAAATCCACATATGATCTAATGGATCAATATTCTATGAAAGGAAGGATGACATGAATGACATGGTTCGAGAAGGAAAGTGATGGATGGTTGATGCCTTACAATTTTTTCCCAAAAGATGAAGGCTCCGTAATATCAAAATTAAAATTCATGGCATCGAATGGAGGAGCACTACAAGCAGCTAAAGGTCCCATGATATCCACCAATAAAGTAAGAGTTGTTGCTAGAGATAATTCCTTGGTTAAGAGGGAGATTGCATACATTCCCTTTACAAGAATGGGTACATTCCTTCATAGGAATGGGTATACACCCCCTAGTTGAGAGGGATATATAGACACATCATTCTCATCTTCAATTGGGAAGAAGGAATGGAGGTTTGGGTAAGCATATGACATCTGATACTCTTTGAGGATGTGGTAGGGAATACAATATAAGAGTAGTCATAGAGGACTGATATTATTTGAGGATTGGGAATCTAAGATAAGAATAGTCCTGGAAGGACGTACACTGTGAACACCCAAGTGGCGTATGCTCCTTATAAAGAGACGATGATGAAAGTGTCTATAAATCAATTGTATCACCAAAATTGTGCTCTGATCTCGTGAAGAGATAGAGTTGTTAGTCAAGGCCTTGATATGTGACAATGTTGGATGATATGATGCTAGAGAGATGGGTTACCAATCCGACCCTTATTATGATAATTCTTTAAATTGAGAATGTCCAGGTACCTTATATGGATTATGAATACCTCCCTAGTTAAGATGGAGTGTTGAAATATGTAACTAGATTTGGTCTTCATAATGACATATTTAATCATGATTTTATGTATTTAATGAAAAGATAAAAATAAATTTATTATTGTTATTCTTGAGGCATGGGTTTCATGCTCAAGGGAAAATTATTTTTAGGTCAGACACCCATTGAGTGCTTCTAGGTTTGTTATAAAGTCACTTGAGTCATTGTCATGTATTGAAGACCCATTTGCTGTAAATTCCTTAAGTGATTGAAATGTGGACACACATTTATCTGTTTAGAAAACTCTAAATAATGTATGGGTCAAGAAGGCCCCTTATAATAATGTTCGAAGAAAAAGGAATCAAACGAAGATACTCCACAAAGACCCACAAAATTATGCAGTTTTCAGACATTAAGGAACCTTGTTATAAGAGGATTCATGACATATTATATGGACCATTTATTCCAGTAATCATCCACTATAACCAACATGACACTTCTCAAATCGAACTGAGATGTACACCATTCACTAAAAAGAACCTAGGTGATGCTACACCATAACTTTTTAAAACTAATCTGAGTATATTTTTGGAATCATGATTGTTGTTAGACCAAAACCTACAAGCATTGATAAACAAACACAATGTCAAATTTAAGGATCATCAGGAGGTTGTTAAAATAGGTCACAACACACATGAAGAGCCACTAAATTTTCTTCGTGCAAAAGTCTCCCCCTAGTGCAAGCTGGGTGTGTATCGAACTCTTGACTTGGTCTCTTATACCACTTGTTGGAATCACAATTGTTGTTAGACAAAAACTTGCATGCGTTGGTAAATGAAAACATCACTAGATTTAAGGATCATTAGGAGGATATTAAACCATGTCACGACACACAAATATCCACTGAATTTTCTTCATGCGACAAACATTTCCCCATGATAATGCACTTTACATGTCAAGGTGAAAACATAGAGACAAATTAAATACCTTCCTAGAATATGTGCACACCTAGCCTCAAATATTTTAGTAGACATCATTGAGGAGAATTACACGACATCCCCTGGCCACCGCAATATCATGTCCCTGAGTCGAATGGAAAATACCCACCCTTCCTCCAAAACACATTTCCTTATGTCAAAAATTTCCCAAATAGAGAATGAACCCTTCGCTCACTCCTCTCTACTGAATTAATTTTCATTTGGACATCATACACTAGGAAGGTTGACGAAGGGATATACTCGAGTCATCCTTTCACCATATTCCCACAATCGCTAACACAATCGCCACCATAAATATTCATAATTACGTCTCTATGTGAATCAAAAGCAGTCCATACGATAATGATCTGAGAGGTGAGGTACTTAGTACTTGGATCCCTATAAAAGATAACCATCTAGAGCTTCGCAACTTGTGAAATGATATAGGAGTGAATGTTAGGTATGATTACATGCAATATATTCGTAGGGGTTACCATGTGGTTCCATGGCCCCCCCACATTTATTACGAATTAAAAATTCCTTTTTAACAATTTTATTTTTATTTTTAAATCCGTCCATTTCTAAGGGATTATAGAAGGCCTAATTTGGCCATTAACTTTCAATTCACCCATACACAATTTACGTCCCTCGTTAGCACAATGGTCCACTTTTTTCTTGAAGTCTTGTAGGACATGGAAAATTATTAACCTAACATATTGTAGATCTACTTAATAACTTACAGAGTTAGGTTCTTGAAATTCAACAAAAGCAAAAATAATATAACCGATCTCATAAAACATTTTTCTCAATCAAAGTTTTACATTAGAAATCCAAACTTTGGCTCCCATCCTAGGATAATGACCTAGTTGAGGAATAAATTATAACCCTCAATTAGATACAGTTGATCAATCCTCCTTAGTTGATCCAAAACTCCTTGTTTCGCTTCCTCAGACCCAACACTCACTGAGAGGACTACGTCAATCTCATGCTATTATAGTGTTTCTTTCCCATCACCCTAGCCTTACTTTTATAACTTTACAATGAGCTACATCCACAATACAAATCTTCAATATGATTTATGGTCCATATTATATCTCACCTCACTTGATATCAAGTGTTGAAATTAAACCATATTCACTAAAGTATATTACTTCGCTTTTCTTAAGTTTCTTTAGCTCAATAAGCCAACAAAATAATATGTGTGTTTTCCTAAGTTAGACTTAGGATAAGTTACATTAGTAACTCATTGAGACTAGAGAAAGTATCTAGTGAGATCGTGGGCCACTTATATATCCCTAAACACATAGACATGTGAACAATTACTTTCTTGATCTACAAGCGTCAACAATGAGTGAAGTCATCTGTGACTAACCCCTTCCTCCTCCTTGCATGAAGGCATACTTTATAGTTTTTACAAGGAAATTTCTATAGAGTTTGTAAATCATATGTCCTTAATTGATTCCTACTTTCATCAAACAAGGTGATGTAACATGTCCTAAAATTGGGGTTACAAATGTAAAGGCATATGATAAAATTTGTGCAGCCTTGTGAGAGTGTGGGGGGATTCCAAACCCTTGCTAAAACTAAGCATCACCTTCATATAAATGCAAATAACTAGGCAAGAAGAAAAAATTCTAGTAATTGGGTATCCATAACTTTTAGTGTCAAAATATTTTATATGGAAGCCCCTCTTTCGGTGACTTTTTCTATCTTAAAAAAACTAGGGAAGTGGGAGTTTATAATGTTAACCTTAGATATGGATTGCTTTTCAAAATTTTAAAAGGGAGGAAAATTTCTATGTTGACCATAGTCTGGAAGACCAAGTCTAGGGACCCAAATGATTTCCTTCATGTTGTTAAATACAATTCATCAATAATATACTTGAACACTTCCATATTCATAGTTAGATCATTTTATAAGAATATCTACATTCATTGTATTGATAAGGAATGCTTATTATCATTCACATTTTTAAAGATTTCCTTAAATAATATGGAGGCATTTATATCTTAGGCCCATATTTACAAAATGGGGAGGTTTTTCTCATATGTGAACTTAAATTATGTAAATATTGATGATTCCATGGTTTGGTGCACTATTGATTTCAACGTGTTTAACTTGTCCATTTCATTTTTTAGGGCCATTAAGTTAATGGGTGTCAAGGATGAAATTCAACATAATTAATACAATGGAAAAGAGGAACATGTGCACAATACTCTTTTTTAGATTTAAATTTCACCCCACCCTCATTCATGTAAGAAAGAGTGAGGTATTCCTCTTGGCCCATGAGCAACCCCAATAAACAATTGTCTCACGAAGAGAAATCACGTCACAAGCAACAATTGAACTTGGTTTGGGAGGATATTGATTTATCCCCTCAACCACCTGAGCTAGTTCGAGAAACTATAATCATACTCAATCACTAAGGATATCTGATAATTTATCTCTCTATTGGAATCCTAAACTTTATCAATCAACAACAAATAATGTTTGTTAAAATCCTTCCATACAAACTTCCATTTATATTTTTATGACCATTTACAACTATCATGAGTCACTATTAGTGGCTTGCTTGTCATTCCAAGCACTATCATGATTCACATGCACATAATTACTATCCTCGTAGACTTTGATTCCTCTCTTCCCATATACAGACAAGGAATCCTTATATGTGTTTGAGATTATAAGCTAACTATATAAATAAATGCATGTACAAAACTTCCATATTAGCATAAAAACCATCAATATTTTTCTTCTATAATTTTGGTTGAATTTACAATAGTATGCTAAAAAGTGTCATTTAAATGCCTGGAAATTAGGACATATAAATGTGAGAAATATACTTTACATCTTTAGGTTATTTCATTTTCAAATCTGATCTTTTTTAGGCTACATGTTAAATATTTGAACTTTGAAGAAATTCCTTAATGTATTTCTTCATGTATGCATAATAGCCCAAGTTTCATTTCTAGAATGATGATCATAGACCCATAGATAGTAGTTGTGGAGTTGTCTTAATGCCTCAAAATCATGATTTATTAGCATACGACTATTACTATGAATGGTGGCTTGTAATTAAGTGAATATTAAGTTGTTTTAGAGTTTAAATGAAAATCGTTTGACAATATTCCAATGTGAAAATGTTCAATTTTTTCATGAGGGATGTTGTGAAATTGCTCGAATGTTGATATTTCTAATGAAATAGGAAAGCATAAATTTTTTTTTCTCTATATGAAAGTCTGTAGTGAACATGTGCTTAAAGGTATGTTTTTTTACAATCAATTTCCCAAAAGCATTACATCAACACCACCGCAAGGCTTCTAAACTTGGTTATGGCATAATAATTATTGACAAACATATATGGGTGTTAGATTTCCAATAACCCTAGCACTTGCTAAATTACTAACCTAGCGAGCCACATGTATACTAAATAACTTACACAACTAGGTTATTAACATTCAACATAAACAAAAATAAAATAACCAATCTCATAAAATGATACATAGGTTCTTCCCAATCAATTTTTTTCATTAGTAATCCAAACTTACTTGGGTTCCCATCCTAGGATAATGGGCCAATTGAGGACTAACTTATAATATTGGATAGGATCTATCTTATCAACCCTCCTTGGTTGATCTGGGTCTCCTTACTACCCTTTCTTGGGCCCAACACTAAATGAGAAGACTCTTTCAATATTGTGTTGTTGTTGTGTGTATTTACCATCTCCCTAGCCTTGATTTTCTAACTTTTCATTGAGCTAAATTGCTTTCCCTAATATCCAAAGTGATTGATAACCAAGATTATATATCATCTCACTTGAGATCAAAGGCTGGGATTAAAAAATGTTCACTAATATACTTTACTTTACTTTTCCTAACTTTCTTTAGCTCAATTAGCCAACATAATAACATTTGATTTTTTGTAAGTTATACCAATGCCAAGTCACCCTAGCAACTTTCTTACGCTAGAGAAAGTATCTATGAATATTGTGAGTCAATGTTTCATACCTAAAAACATAGACCTATGCAGAAGTAACTTCTAATGCTAGAAACATCAACAATGAGTGAATTCATATGTGACTAAACCCTTCCTTCTCCTTCTTGCATGAAAGCATCCTTTATATTTTGTGTAAGGAAATTGTTATAGAGTTTTGAATCCATATGTCCTTAATTTATTCCCACTTTCATAAAAAAATTAATGTAACATCTCTTTAATTTTGGGTTACAAGTGTAAAGACATATGATAAAATATGTGCATCATTGTGAGAGTGTGTACGGATTCCCAACCCTTTCTAAAACTGATCATCACCTTCATATAAATGAAAACAAATAGAGAATAATAAATCCTTCTATTCATTGGGTATATGTATCTTTTTGTGTGAGAATATTTCATAGGGAAGACCACCTTAAGGTCACTTGTGCTCACCTAAGAAAAGTAAGGAAACAAGAGACTATAATGTTAACCTTAGATATGGATTGTTTTTCAAAGTTTTAAAAGGGAGGACACATTTCTTGTTGACCATAGTCTTGAAGACCAAGTTTAGGGACCTAAATTATCTCCTTCATGTTGATAAATATGACGTCCTTCCACCCCATTTATTCATCATGGGTTGTGGAAGGTGTTACTTTAAAATTATCCCAACCCTCAAAGTCTATTAAGAAGATGGGGTTAAAAAATAATATTTCCCAATTTCATCAAAACAAAAAGTAAATACCACCATCACATTCAACTTGTCAAGAGCTCTCTAATGGCATAAAATTTACCTCAATCCAACTCTCGAATTGAAATTTAAGCCCTTTTGAAGTTTAACCCATTAACTACTGCCACATTAGCAGGGTTCTGCCACATGGCACCCATGTATAACCCACATGGATCTACCACATAACCTGTAATGACTACCCAACATCCATGAGGCATATTCATATATTCATGGCACTTGCCATTTCATCTTAGGTTTCAGACCCACGGGACCAACTCCTTCATACAAATCAATGTTATCCTTCATAAATATCTTTGACACATATTTGATGTATGTAGAACATGAGGTACTCCCACATCATACCAGACCCAAATTGTCCATGTGTCATTGTGCCCATTGACATAGCAGGATGAGACTATACTCTAGAATTATCATGGTAGGACAAAAAATTCCACGTTAATTATCAACAACATCTTAGTCTTGTTCCCTTTGTTATTATGTGCCCATCTCCTAAAGGCACCACAACTAAATTGGTGCCAGACAGAAGATGCTATAGGAATGTTCCCATCTCTCAACACCAAATTTGATGTCATGGCTCTTGTTACACTGATGCCAAGGTTACGTTATCCTACCACGTGGCATCCTCCATTGGTGCCATGTCTCATCCAAAGCTATCTCTTTGGCTATCCAAAAATTTTTCTTATACCTACCACGTCACACCATCTAGGTTCCATGTCAATATAAATCCACTTCATCCACCCACATGGTGTCCACATAACCTTTTCAGGCTCTTGTGACCTCTACCACCTCATCTTGGGTTATTGGTCCCATGAAGTCGAGTCCTTTGTGTTTTGTGACTATTTCTCATTATATATGGTTCGAGGGGATATCCAATGTGCACAATTTTTTTCCTTGTGGAAAACTCCCCATACCTTTGGTCGCACAAATTTCTACCTCGTCACAAACATATTTGGGCCTCATGCTTTAACTTTATTAGCGAGCCCCACCCTAGATATTCCTCATTCTTCTCCAAAATATGGATTTGGATCTTTCTCTAGGGTGCACACTTGATTTTTGGTTGGATGTATGAATCCCCAAATTCACCTTCCAAATAAATAATCATTTGGCTTGTGCCGGGGTGTAACACCATCCTCCCACATCTACCCAAATAACCGTCCAATTGGGGTAAACATGTGAAAAAAGGCTACTATGATTTGATTCAATCTCCTAGGTCACCTTAAGGGAGTGGAAAAGACACCACACAACTACAAAAACCTTCTACATCTGCTACAGGACACCCAGGAGCCATCCAAACCTTCTAGGTGGCTATCCCCTGAAACAAACTGACCTTTTTGTGCATCAATCCTCAAGGCGATCCATAGATATAGGCAAGAATGCGACTAGAAATCTCCAGTAGATCACACAACATGGGAATGCATGCGACTGGGGGCTTTTCCATGTAGTTCTAAGCCTGCGACCCTGATTTATGTGCCACTTTTTCAGTCCCAGGGCTTAGGTCATTGCCCAAAACTCCATGACACTTCCAGAAACCAAAGATAAGGGTAGAATAATGATGTAAATGCAATCACATGAACAAGGAATTGACTGTGCCCCTACTAGCCATGATATGAATTTCATCAAGCATGTCATAAATATGCATTCTACAAGTTTAAACAACAGATCTGAGCATAGAGGTCTCATACTTATCTGAAAATCGCTAAGAATCATTGATGCATTATAGCATTAGCTGCATTATCATCTATTAGGTCACATATTCATTTCCCATTCATTTAAAAATCAAAACATGATGAGAGCCATATATTTTTATTGTCATAGAACACATTCATAACCAACATATAAACAACAAAAATACTCAGGATACGACAGTCATAAATTCCACATAGAATCCAGTACATTTTACACATAAATTACCAAGGAAATGAAATATTATTAATGAATGCAAAATCCAACCTGGTATGGGACTACCACGTTCCACCCGGCCATAGATTAGCTGACCCAAATCTCTCTTCAGCCAATCACCCCTGTGTCGTATTCCAAGCATGAATGCGGGACTCAAACCAAAAGAACCAACCAGGGCTTCCTGAGGCAAAAATACCTCAACCTCATCAATAGAACTAGGCCTTACTGCAATCCCCACTTGGTCACTAAGCAAAAATAATAAACATGTAACACCAAGATTTACCATGATCTCCACTAGATCACTACACCAAAACAAGCATGGATGCCACCGGATTTCTCCACCTACACCATGAGGAATTTTCCTATCTCCTAGTCTCTGGGATTTACCTCAATCCAAACTAGATCACTAGGCCAAAACAATAAACATGTAACACCAGGATTTACCATGATCTACATCAGATCACTAGGCCAAAACAAGCATGGATGCCACCATATTTCTCCACCTACACCATGAGGAATTTTCCTATCTCCTAGTCTCTATGCTTTACAGTAATCCACATCGGATCAGAAGGCCTTAACCAAGACTCCACCCTCCATGCTTTACCTTATATACCATCTTGGGATTCCTAGGCCTGATGGAGAGCACCCACCTCTAGGCTTTACTGTATATCCCACCATTCATCGGCTGAGGATTCCTAGGCCCACCGAGGCACAAAATACCTGGCTTTACTGCAACCCACAGTCTGATTAGGGGTTACTAGGCAAGTGACTTTACCGCAATCCACAGTTTGGTTCAGGGATTACTAGGCCATGTGTTCTTTCTTTTAAAGATCTACCTCACTCAAATTTGAATCCATCCAGAAATCTAGCTCAACCAAAACATGAGAACCCCATCACATCATGGCTATCTCGAAATGGCAAGGTAAGGCTAAAGAACACGATCACACCAAGAAAAAACCATGCCAATGAAAAAAAGAGAACCAAGAACACACATGCATAACCATGCATGCCAAACCTAGCAAGGAAATCACACATGCAAATTGATACATGCAAGTAAACTCGTTGTAGTGGCTTGATCCCACTTTTCCTTGCTTGATCTTGGCTTCCTCTTTTCCTTCTTTGCATTTTTGATCCAATGTTGAAGTACTCAAAGAAAACTCTAAGTGTCCAAGAGTGAGAGAGAGAGAGAGAATAGAGAGGGAGCTCCAAAATTGAACTGACAAAAATGTACCAATGATCCTCACAAGCCTTTTTATCAGTTAGGCCTCTATTTTCTTAATTTTCCATTATTTTCTTTCATTTCCCTCCTCGCATGCAACCTGTGACCTTTCACCTTCCTTTTCTCCTAATTTCCATTATTTTCATAAATAAATTGCCAATAATGCCATTTTTCCTATCCAAAGCCTTTTCCATTGCCTTTACCATTTTCCTTAGCCATAATATCTAAAATGAACATCCACACTAGGATGTTTTTCCCAACATTAAGCTTCGAATAAGTATCCCATAACTGTGGTTATTATTTTTACTTTATTAACTTTTATTACATGGAATTTTAACAAGGGATGTTACAGAACCCTCCCCCTTCAGGGAACACCATCCTCTATTTTCAATGACACCTACGACCAATGAGACTACTATAAGCAAAACATACTTCCCATGGAGCTTTATAACTTAGCTCGTTGCAATATTTACAATGATCAACCTGCTAAGAACCAAACCAACATGACAACATAACATCATGACAACCATAATAACATGACACCCATACCGCTTATTGGAGCTTTATAACACAACTCATGGTTGTATTTACATCCATATACATATGTACATATACCAAAGCATATACCCAAACATATAACAAAACATCTATCAAGGACATTTTCTCAACCAATGAATAAACAAGGATACATAGCTCGCATTTGATCTACCATCTCCCATGTAGATTCATTGGTCCCAAAGTGATTTCACTAAAGTTTAACTTGCTCGATTTCTTGGTTCCAGAGCATGAGCACCTTTCTCTGCAATATACACTGAGGTTTCGGTTGGAATTCTCCATCTGGATCCACCTGCAATATAGACCAGTCAATCACATGATCAACATATTTAACATACTTCTTAAGCAATGACACATGGAAAACATCATGGAATTTCATTGTTGTACATAGTGAAGGTCGACAGGCCACTGGCCCAATCCTTTCAAGAGTCTTGAAAGGTCCACAAAACTGAGGTTTCAACTTGGTACATGATCCAATACACAAGGAGCTCTTCTTGGGATTGATGCGCAAGTACACCTATTCCCCAAAACAACTTGTTCTGATCTGCATAAATTTTATGACTATCCTGTGCTTCCTTTAGATTCTTCTTGATCACTTGCATTTCCTGTTCCATTTCTACTAACATGCCTGGTCCAATCAATACCCTGTTCACTAGATCACTCTAACCAATGGGAATATTACAACTTTGCCCCTACAATGCCTCAAATAGACTCATCCTTAGTGACTCATGGTAACAATTGTTGTAAGAAAAATCAACCAACAGAAGGTACTCCTCACATCTCCTCTGTTGATGCATCACATACATCCTCAACATGACCTCGAATATCTGGTTGATCTTCTTAGTTTGTCCATCTATATGCAGATGATAAGACGTATTGAAGGCCAACTATGTACCTAACCCTGAAAATAACTCCTTCCAAAACTTGGATGTGAACTTTGCATCCCTATCTGACACAATATTCTATGGAACACCATGCAATATGACCACATATTTAATGAACACCTATGTCACATCACTCGCTGAATATGTAGTCTTCACTGGAATAAAGTGTGCTACCTTAGTCAACCTATCCGCCACAACCATGATCGAGTCATGCTATCTAGATGTCCTCAACAAACCTGTAATGAAATCCATGGAAATGACCTCCCATTTCCACTCTGGAATTGCAATTGGTTGTAGTAGTCCACCTGGATTCCTACACTTTGCATTTACTTGCTGACAATCCAAACATCTAGCCACAAACTTTTCCACATCCTTTTTTAGATTCAAACAATAATATAATTTATTCATTATTGTCAATGTATTCTATTCTGGTAGCTATGGTGACCTGAATATTGTTTCACATGAAACTCCCTCAAGATCACTTTCATGAGAACACTATTTTTTGGCATATATATCTTGTCCCTAAATCTGATCAAGCCATCTGCTGAGAGAAGATAGTCCACATCCTATGCACCTGTACCTGCACTTGTACCTATACCTGTGCCTGTACATGTACCTGCACATGCACCTATACCTGTATCTATACCTATACTCTGTTGTAACATGTGCATAATCCCTCTATACCTATCATCCTGCTGACCTGTCTATAAAATACTATCTTGTAAGTCTGTCCCATAGGAACTCGTAGATGCAATGTGATTTACCTGTATCTACCTGCTAAGAGCATTTGCAACCTTGCTCTCTTTTACCTTGATGTACCTGATCACAAAATTGAAATCATTGAACGTGGCCAACCGTCTAGCTTGCATGGCATTCAGATTTGGTTGGTCAAACGAGTATCTCAAGATTTTTCCTATCTCTTATTCTCTAGGATTTACCGCAATCCAAACTGGATCACTAGGCTAAAACAATAAACATGTAACACCAGGATTTACCATGATATATACCAAATCACTAGGCAAAAACAAACATGGATGCCACCATATTTCTTCACCTACACCATGAGGAATTTTCCTATCTCCTAGTCTTTATGCTTTACCGCAATCCACATCGGATCACTAGGCCTTAACTGAGACTCCACCCTCCATGCTTTACCTTATATCCCATCTTGGGATTCCTAGGCCTGATGGAGAGCACCCACCTCTAGGCTTTACCGTATATCCCACCATTCATCGGTTGAGGATTCCTAGGCCCACTGAGGCACATAATACTTGGCTTTACCACAACCCACAATTTGATTTAGGGGTTACTAGGCAAGTTACTTTACCGCAATCCACAGTTTGGTTCAGGAATCACTAGGCCATGTGTTCTTTCTTTCGGAGATCCACCTCACTCAAATTTGAATCCATTCAGCAATCCATCTCAACCAAAACATGAGAACCCCATCGCACTATGGCTATCTAGAAATGGCAAGGCAAGGCTAAAGAACATGGTCACACCTAGAAAAAACCATGCCAATGACAACAAGAGAACCAAGAACACACATGCATAACCATGCATGCCAAATCTAGCAAGGAAATCACAAATGCAAATTGATACCTACAAGTAAACCCGTTGTAGCGGCTTGATCCCGCTCTTCCTTGCTTGATATTGGCTTCCTCTTTGCCTTCTTTGCCTTTTTTTATCCATTGTTGAAGTACTCAAAGAAAACTGTAAGTGTCCAAGAGTGAGAGAGAGAGAGAATAGAGAGGGAGCTCCAAAAATGAACTGACAAAAATGTACCAATAATCCTCATAAGCCTTTTTATCAATTAGGCCTCTACTTTCTTAATTTTCCATTATTTTCTTTCATTTCCCTCCTCACATGCAACCTGTGACCTTTCACCTTCCTTTTCTCCTAATTTCCATTATTTTCATAAATAAATTTCCAATAATGCCATTTTTACTATCCAAAGCCTTTTCCATTGCCTTTACCAATTTCCTTAGCCATAATAACTGAAATGAACATCCACACTAGGATGTTTTTCCCAACATTCAGCTTTGAATAAGTGTCCCATAACCGTGGTTATTATTTTTCCTTTCTTAACTTTTATTACATGGAATTTTAACAAGGGATGTTATAGAACCCTCCCCCTTGAGGGAACACCATCCTCTGTTTTCAATGACACCTACTACCAACAATACTAATATAAGAAAAACATACTTCCCATGGAGCTTTATAACTTATCTCGTTGCAATATTTACTATGATCAACCTGATGAGAAGCAAACCAACATGACAACATAACAACATGACAACCATAATAACATGACACCCATAACAACCATAATAACATGACACCCATACCACTTATTGGAGCTTTATAACACAACTCATGGCAGTATTTACATCCATATACATATGCACATATAGAAAATCATCATACCAAAGCATATACCCAAACATATACCAAAACATCTATCAAGGAAATTTTCTCAACCAACGAATAAACAAGGATACATAGCTCGCATTTGATATGCCATATCCCATGTAGATTCATCGGTCCCAAAGTGATTCCAATAAAGTTTAACTTGCTCGATTTCTTGGTTCCAAAGCATGAGCACCTTCTCTATAGTATACACTGAGTTTTTGGTTGGAATTCTCCATCTGGATCCACCTGCAATACAAACCAGTCAATCACATGATCAACATATTTAAAATACTTCTTAAGCAATGAAATATGGAAAACATCATGGAATTTCACTGTTGTACATAGTGAAAGTCGACAGGCCACTAGCCCAATCCTTTCAAGAGTCTTGAAAGATCCACAAAAATGAGGTGTCAGCCTGATACATGATCCAATATGCAAGGAGCTCTTCTTGGGATTGATGCGCAAGTACACCTATTCCCTAACTTGAAACTCCTTAAACAACCTGTTCTGATCAGTATAAATTTTATGCCTATCTTATGCTTCCTTTAGATTCTTCTTGATCACTTGCATTTCCTGTTCCATTTCTGCTAACATGTCTGGTCCAATCAATACCCTGTTCACCATAGCACTCCAACTGATGGGAATATTACAACTCTGCCCCTACAATGCCTCAAATAGACTCATCCTCAGTGACTCATGGTAACGATTGTTGTAAGAAAACTCAACCAACAGAAGGTACTCCTCACATCTCCTCTATTGTTGCATCACATACATCCTCAACATGACCTCAAATATCTGGTTGATCTTCTTAGTTTTTCCATCTATATGTGGATGATAAGACGTACTGAAGGCCAACTATGTACCTAACCCTGCAAATAACTCCTTCCAAAACTTGGAAGTGAACTTTGCATCCCTATCTAACACAATATTATATGAAACACCATGCAATATGAACACATCTTTGATGAACACCTATGTCACATCACTAGCTGAATAGGTAGTCTTCACTGGAATAAAGTGTTCTACCTTACTCAACCTGTCCACCACAACCATGATCAAGTCATGCTATCTGGATGTCCTCAAAAAACCTGTAATGAAATCCATGGAAATGACCTCCCATTTCCACTCTGGAATTGCAGTCGGTTGTAGTAGTCCACTTGGATTCCTACACTTTGCATTTACTTGTTGACAATCCAAACATCTAGCTAAAAAATTTGCCACATCCTTCTTTAGATTCAACCAATAACATAATTTATTCATTGTTGTTAATGTATTCTGGTAGCTCTGGTGACCTGAATATTGTTTCACATGAAACTCCCTCAAGATCACCTTCATGAGATCACTATTGTCTGGCATATATATCCTGTCCCTAAATCTGATCAAGCCATCTGCTGAGAGATGATAGTCCACAGCCTATGCACCTGTACCTGCACTTGTACCTATACCTGCACCTGTACATGTACTTGCACCTGCACCTATACCTGTATCTATACATGTACTTTGTTGTAGCATGTGCATAATACTTCTATACCTATCATTCTGCTACCTGTCTATAAAATACGATCTTGTAAGTCTATCCCATAGGAACTCGTAGATGCAATGTGATTTACCTATATCTACCTGCTAAGAGCATTTGCAACCTTGCTGTCTTTTACCTTGATGTACCTGATCTCAAAATTGAACTCACTAAACGTGGCCAACCGTCTAGCTTGCATGGAATTCAGGTTTGGTTGGTCAAACAAGTATCTCAAACCACTTTGATCACTCATCAATACAAACCTTCTACCAAGAAGATAGTGCCTCCACATCTTCAAAGCATGAATGATCTCTGCCAACTCAAAATCATATGTTGAATAGCTCTACTCGTGCTCATTTAGTTTCCGTGAGTCGTAGCATACAACCTAATGAGGCTCATCAATAGGTACATTATAAAGGGTCATAATTCCATCCTCCATCTTTACAATTGTCTCTTTCTCACATTTATTTACATTTTTTGTCATATTAGGCTTAGTGAGAAGGGTGAAACATGTTTGTCATATCATGTAGCCTAATATGGTTTAATTGCAGTAAATGGAGCAGTTTTTGAGACAAATTATATGTAGTGTCTTGAAGTAGACAAAAAGGAGATATTATAGGGGTTTTTCCACCTCCTTAACTCCCTCAGTCAACCCAAGATCACATCAAGATCTCTCTCATCAGTTCGAGGTCATTGGCACCCAAGAAAGTGAAAGTCATGAGGAGCCAAGCTCCACTCTTATCTAGTTTTAAGGGACAATATTCCTATTTTCTAGGGAGTTGTTGGTAGCTACCATATTTTATAAATAAACATGTAGAATAGCTCATTAGGATTCAAGTTTTGATTTCATCTAGGTAGCTATTGAGCTCGGGCATTGTTATTTTTTTATTTTTATGTGATGTATTCAACCTTGATTCAATGATAATGAGAAGTTTCTATTTGATTCATTACTCAGTTAGTTTCAAAGGGTTGAGGCTCTTGAGTTTGGGCCCAACCCAGTGGCTTAGGTCCCTCTTTTAGTGCAAAATAGGCCCTCAAGGGGCTCTGATCTTGGCTAGAGGTGTTGGTCACTTTTCACCCATTTTCCTTCACTTCCATTCACCTTCCAACCATCTTCTTCACCTATTGAACCTTCTTGGTGGTATTCCTGTTGCATTACAGGGATTCCTGTAGCATACCTCTACATCCTCATTCTCCATCCAATTTTGATCCTTGTTGCAATTTGAACTTAGGTTAGGATTTTATTGACCCCCACCTACGGTTTTATGACTAGTAGAGATTCCTAGGCCACTCCAAACCCTCCATTTACTTTGCTGCAAAAACATAATAGAATTAGTATTTTTATCACAGATTTATAGTACAATGATTTATATGCAAGTGTGAGCTAGTTAAATAGTAGATAGAATCTCGACTTACGGTTTGATAGGTTATGTAAGAGAAAGTAGTTCCCTTTCTACAAATTGTTTTGATAACTAGATATATGCTTGAAATATAGTGTAATTTCCTTTCTGAAAGTAGGTTAGTTTTTACCTATTCATGATTTGTTTCAATATCATTTTCAAGTTGAATTTGATAACATTTCCCTTTTCTCATATAGAATTAGTTTACACATTGCATCTACATTAGCTAGTTTCACTCTAATTCACTAGGAGAAATGGTCGTGAAACATTATTGATCAGAAGACCTAGTTGAGGGTGGCATGAGTAGAATCCATCTACTATGCATATATAAATGTCACCTCAAAGTTTGTACGAACCCCGAGTTGATAAATAGAGTTGAGTAGCCCTTGGGAGTTGCAACACTCTTGGTGCAATAACATGGCTCACCACTTTTTAGCATCGTTGTTGAGGAGGTGTCTAAGGAGATGAATGTTTCTGCTTGAGCATTGTTTTCTGATTTTTGTTTTGCATATATTTTTGAGAAAGAGAAAAAAAACACACACAAAAAATGTCTTTTGTGCCTCGTAGGATTAGGGATAACCAAGTAAAATTTCTACTAAAAACCCCCACAACCTCACACTGTCAACCTTCACTCTTCTTCAACGACTTTGAGCTTCCCTCTATGACTGTAGAGGAGTTAGAATACCCTCTAGGCGAGCACCCTAAAATTTTCGAAGAACCTATTGTTGAATAAGAAGAACCTACTTCACCTATCCAAGCTATGGTTGATAACAAAAACAACGAGACATTTCCCATCAGAGAAACCAATCGGGATGTCAGGATGAAGAACATCAACCCTACTACCATCCCACACTTCCATGCCCTAACCTCTGAGGACCCTGATATCTTCATGTTTTAATTTGTTGTTGTTTGTAGGACCTATGAATATGCCTCATATGAACAAAATTTGAATTTATTCCCCTCTACCCTTAAGGATGCAACCTTGCGCTGGTTCATGGGTCTGCCTAGGGAAACATCACTACCTAGGCCCAAATGTAGGAGTCCTTAAATAAAAACTACATATATTATTGTAGGTCCAAAGAAACCAAGGAAGAAATCTTTAGGATGACCCTAGGGCCTGATGAATCTTTATAAGACTATGAGCAAAGGTTTCAACTTAACTACAAGAGGGCCAACTGCACCCTTGATCCTGGATCACTCAAGTTAGTTCTTCTCTGAGGGATCAGGGAGGAAATGTTGGAGACCCTCAACATGCTATCTAGAGGGTAAATCTATCAATTTTCCTATGGAAACATCAAAATTGTGTTCAATAGCCACTCTAGGGATGCCAAGAAGAAGGGTATAAGTAACCAAGGCTTGGATAGTACCTCTTTCTTCACCTCATCCATAAAAAATGAGATAGAGAACATGTTGGAGGATTTCAGGAGAGAAATTATGCATACATTTTCATTGAAAATGGATAACATGCAGTTCAAGAGGAAACAAGAGGAGGAAGAGAGAGCCCTAGTTATCTTTTGCCCTAGACAGACTAGGAGACACCCTAGGAATGAATGCCCAATGAATGTCATATAAGTTTGCTTAGTCTGTGAGGTGCAATAGAGAAATTCCCTTCCTTACCAGGCCTAAAATCTATATACGAAGGGGTGGAAGGTGGGCCAAAGAAACTCTGCTTCATCAATCAAAGGAGACCTCAAGTACCTCATCCATACCAAAAAGGCATGCAAAGTGCACCTTATTCTTATTATAGTTCAAATCAAAGTGCACCTTTGCAGCCTTGGTACTCTTTCACTCATCCATCATGGTCCACACCTTCATCTTGGCCTTAAGCTCCTCCGTATCCTCCTCAACTTGCCAACCATCATTTTCAACCATATCCTTTCCAACCTCCTCAATGGAGCAACCCATCACAGTGTTGGAGGCCTCAACTTAACCAACCTCCTACTTTACTGCCTCCACCCCAACCTCAACCTAAATTCACTCATCTTGCTCCACCTAAGAAAACTCAGATGCCTGCTCAACGCAATCCAAACCCGAATAATAAACATGCACGATAAGTCTATAGTGGAGAGACATCTTACCCTGCCTATGTTGTGGAGATCCAAGAGATTAACCTTAGGTATGGGAGAGTGCTCCTAGATAACCATCGACCATATTCACCTGAATAGCTTGAAGAGGAAAAGGAAGAGGTACCCCTCAAGTAAATCCACCTCCTTTTCCTGAGAGATCGATCCACCCTAGCAAACACACCCTACAGAAGATGGAACTTCTTGGAGAATTGAAGAATTTGTTTGTTAAGATACCCCTTCTCCAATATATAAAGGATGTTCCCATATATAATTAGCTTATAAAGAAGAAATGTTTCAAAAATCCTGGGAGGAAGAAGAGAGACACCCCCACCATCATTGTTTTCGGAAAATTATATAATCTGATGCTGGGGAGAGTGAATTTTATAAAATACCTAGACCTTGGAAGCCCATTAGTGGATGTACACATTGATGGAATTATTGTCCCTCATACCCTGATTGATCTTAGGGCTGCCATCAATGTGATAACTACAGAAAATATGTTAAATCCAAATCTCTAAGGGGCTTTGAGGAAAACCACCACAATTCTGTAGCTTGTTGACAAATCCACAATAGTTCTTGAGGGATTTTTTGAGGATGTCATGGTTTCCATCGACTCTTGGGAGTATCTTACTGATTTCTTGGTTGTCCAGACAAAAACCAAGTTTAATGGTTACCCTCTTATCCTAGGAAGACCTTGGTTGGCCATTGTTGATGCTTAAATTAGTTGTAGGGATGGAAATATTATAACCTCCTACTCAGCCCTCTATTGAACATGGTCTACCTTTGTGGCTAGAGGATGAGGATGAATATGAAGTGTATAATTTAACACCATACCCAATATATACCATAGATGTTGTTATAGGAGGGGGGAAACTTGATGAAGATGACCTCATTGACCATATCCTTTAGAACCAACACCCCACTATCATTCCACTTGATGAACTTGTGAGAGAATATGAAAGTACTCCTTGGAATGAGCTATGTTCGGTTGAATCAAGCCCCAAACATGTCAAAATTGTAGATTTTGGACCATCTATAATCTTTATCAATCACTTTATTTCGTCCAAACAAGAAGAAAAATTGTGCAATATGTTGAGAGAACGCTTAGATGCTTTTGCTTGGGACTATAAAGAAATGAAAGGGGTGCATCCCGTAGTCTGTACTCACCATATTGACATCAAAGAAGGATGCAAGCCTATGCGCAAATCCAAAATGAGAATGAACCCAACTCTTTTTGACACAATGAAGGAAGAATTGAAAAAATTGTTGGATGCAGAGTTCATATACCCCATATCACATAGTGAATGGGTGTATCCTCTAGTCTTATTCCCAAAGAAGAATGAGAAGTGGAGGATCTGTGTTGATTATAGAGAATTAAACAAGACCATAAAGAAAGGCCATTTCCCTTTACCCTTCATTGACCAAGTCCTCGATGGTATTCCAGGGAAGAATTTCTTCTCTTTCCTGGATGGATTCAGTGGTTACAATCAGATTCAGATTAGCCCTGAAGACCAAGAAAAACTACATTTACATGTCCTTGTGGTACCTTTGCTTATAAAGTTCTCCCATTTGGCTATGTAATGCCCCTGCCACTTTTAAAAGAGTGGTTATGAGCATATTTACTGAGCTTTTTCATGACTCTGTGGAGATCTACATGAATGATTTCACTCCCTATGGATGTGATTTCTAGGAGGCCCTCTCTAATCTTGGTAAAGAAATGAGGGAATGTATTGAAATGCATCTCTCATTGAGCCCTAAGAAATGTGAATTATTAATAAAGGTAGGGGCTGTCCTTGGCCACTCCATATCTTAGGAAGGAATAAAAGTGTACCTGAATAAGATTGTTATCATAAAAAGGGTCCTTAACCCTCATAAACAGAGGGATGTTAGGAATATCTTGGGCTTAGCTGGTTACTATAGAAGGTCTATCAAAAATTTTAGTAAAGTGGCTTCTCCATTTTTTGGATTGTTGGCCAAGGATTCATATTTCTGTTGGACAAGTAGTTGTCAAGAGGTCCTTGAAATCTTAAAAGAGAAATTGACCACTGCACCCATACTTAGAGGTCCCAATTGGGCATTTCTTTTACATATCCATACTAATGCATCAGACAAAGTTGTGGGGATGACCTTGGGACAAATAGATTATAAGCTACACTATGCCATTTATTTCATTAGTAAAAATATGTCTAAGGCTAAATTTAACTACATTGTCAGTGAGAAAGAACTCTTAGATGTTGTACACTACTTCAACAAATTCATCTACTATATCACTGGGTATCAGGATTTTTTGCATACTGATCATGCATCTATTAAATATTTTATGAACAAACCTTATGTGAATGCTAGAATTATTAAGTGTTTGTTATTGTTACAACAATCTGACTTGACTATCATTGACAAGCCAAGAAAATAAAACGTGGTTGTAGATTTTTTGTCTAGACTCACTTCGCCTGTAGATGATGAAGGGATGGTCGATGATCAAATTCTATATGAGAACCTAGTTTCTATCTCAGTGCTCTCTCCCAAGTTTTCTGACATAGCCAACTACTTGGTTGCTGGGATATTTCCTCCAAACTTGTCATCTAGGGAGAATAACATAATTGTCAGAAAGAGCACCCCTTTCATATGTATTGGTGGAAATATTTTCAAGATGGAACCAAATCATATTTTAAGGAGATGTGCAAGGGAAGAGAAATTCTTTGACATCCTCTCTGCATGCCATTATGGGCCCTGTGTAGGTCATTTTGCTACTAAGAGGAAAACCTTCAAAGTTCTACAAGTTTGTTATGATTGGCCCACTCTCCATCAAGATGAAATGAGTTATACCAGCAGATGTGATTAGTGTCAAAGGATGGAGAAACCCACACCCAAGGATGAGATGCATTTACAACCTCAAGTGGCCTTAGATCCATTTGACAAATGGGGCATAGATTTTATTGGGCCAATTGATCCACCATTAGGACAGAGAAAATACATTATTGTATGCACTGACTATTTTTCAAAGTGGGATGAGACAAAGGCTATCAAAGAAACAATAGAGGAAAAAGTATCTGAGTTCTTAAGGGAAAATTTTTTCTAAAAATTTGGGTATCCAAGGGAGATAGTCACCGATCAGGGAGCTCAATTCACATCACATTTTATTGAGAATATCTTGAGGCAACATAATATCAAGCACATAACATATACTGCCTATCACCCTCAATAAAATGGGAAAGTAGAGGTTACCAATAGAGCATTGGAGAACATCCTCACCAAGGTTTTGAGCAACAACATGAAATATTGGGTAGATGGATTAATGGAGTCCACTTGGGCCTATAACACCACCTGGAAAAAAACTACTGGGTTCACTCCATATGATTTGGTTTATGGTAATAAAGGTCTGCTATCTATTGAGTTTGAGTATAACACTTTGAGAATGGCAACCAAATTGGACTTAGATATCACAAGTGCACAACAAGAAAGGTTGCTCCAACTGAATGGCTTAGATGATTTTAGAATGCATTCCCTCCTACACACTTAAGTTTTACAATTACAAACAAAGGTCTAGCATGATAAGCATATCAAGGAAATGATTTTTCAAGAAGGGGATTGTGCCTTGCTCTATGAATCTAGGTTCAAGGATTTTAAAGGAAAATTAGTGACAAGGTGGTTATTCCTATACTTGATAGAGAAATGTCATGACAATAGAGTTGTCCAGATCAGATCCATTGATGAGTAATGCATCCCTCTTCTTGTCAATGGTAATATATTGAAGTTATATAGGAGACCTATTTCTAAGGCAGAATTCATTAGTACAATCAGCAGAGAAGTCAATGTGATTTGGAGTTCCATGACTTCCAGTTCAAAACCCTCCTAGGAAAAGTAAAAAATAATAAAGTAATAAATATGTCTTAATGAAAACCTCTATGAGGCATCCAAGGCCAACTCCAGGGTTGAAAACCTCTTTGACGCAGTCCTGGAGCAAAAAAGAGAAGAAGCAAAATAATGAACATCCCCAGGTGAAAGCCTCCTCTGAGGCACCTAGGGCAGGCAGGTGGGTTGAAAACCTTTTCGAAGGAAGCCTACTTGTCTCTCTAAAAAAAAGAAAAAAGAGAGGAAAAACACAAGATGATGCCATGACTATCGATCTTTCTTTTGTTTTGCAGGATTATGCATAGTGGAATATTATGGGTAAAGGTCAAAAAAAAAAATTCATTCACTCCTCCATCCATTCACTCCCTCTCCATAATCTCCAATCATATATTCATCTCTATCCACCATCCCATTAGCTCAAAACTCAAGTTCCACCTCCTCTCTCTGTTGCTACAAGAGGATCCTGTAATGCTAAAGAAAGGTCCTCTGGTGATACAGGAAGGTTCAGAAAAGCTACAAGAGAGAGATTTAAGGTAAAGGACAACCCAATAGGAGCCTTATGGCCTGGATAATTACGAATAAGGCTACCTCATCCTTTTCCACCATCCATCCATCACTCATCCATCTCACTTCACAAAGAAATTCAATCAAACCCTCCACTCTATCCTACATGTTCAATTTTTTTTTACAAAACCATAGAGGTCTTCATCTTCATTTTTACAAGTCCACATCACTCCCTCATGGTATTAGTACTATCCTCAGGTCTTATCGCACTTTCCCTCATCACCCTATTCATATCGAAGACCCAAGGGTAAAAGGAATGGGATTCTATGGGAAGAGAACTTCCTCCCATAGCAAACCTGTGCAGTCACCATAGAGAGCACTGCATTGTTTTATTTTTCATCAAAGGAGACAATGGAACCTTGTGAAAAAACTCAGGAGAAGTCATAGCACTCCCAGGAAGACACTCCACCAAAAAAAACATCTTAGAAACCAACAAAGTACCTACACACACAAGAATCACCACAATCAAGCATCACGAAGAAAATGAAGAAATATACAGGGAAATAAGCCAGCAAGTCAAACTCCCTTGGTGTCAAAAAAATGGTCCAACCTTAGCATGAAAGTCCTTGCATAAAATTGACCATAAGGTAGGCTCAGGTATGACAGCCTCTCACTCTCTCCCTATGTGTAAATGACTAAAATGGATTAATGTGGAGAGGAGATGTTTTAATAAGCTGGAGGTGGCTAGTTAACTTGGCCACCCTCGACTAGTGAACTAAAAGTGATGGTAAGAACTCATGCAATGGGGAGGTATCACATCAACCAAATTGGGATCACCAATAGTGGGTGGTGATTACGAGGAAACGAGAAGCAATCACTCAGAGTGAGGACAACAGTCCAAAAGAGGAAACCTCATGTTAATGAAAGGTCATCACAATGCTATGAGCCCCTACTAAAAATAGCATATTATGTACTTGGGCTCGGTTTCCTTTGCATATTCGCTCATTTCAAGAAAAATTAGAGAAAGGACGAGCTTGGTGTGCCACCGAGGAGATTTGAACCTCGACTTGCTATTGAAAGAAGAAGGTGCTACAGGAAGCACTGTAATTGCTTCAGGAGAGCCGAGACACTACTAAAGGAAGGTTGAGAGGGTGAAAATGAGCAACAAAGGTTCTAATTGATTCCAAATTTTCCATATTCATCTCATATCACTTTTCAAAGAAGTAATTTTCACCATCTCCCTCCTACATCCATCAAAATTGCATGCAAATTCTCTTAAAAATTTACAGAAAATGGTAGCATAATTGTACAATTAAAAGTTCTGTTTGAAGAGGATAGTGGTTGAAGCATAATTAATTGGAGTAATAAGGGGATTTTTGACACACTACTACCATTAAAATAGATACTCAAGCCATAAATGAAACATCTTTCCCTCACTTAATTAAGGACATAAATGTAGAAATTTGAATAATAGATGAGTTATTCACCGAGATTATCCTGATTACACACTATTTGAGCTTCATGCATAATACATAACCTCTTCTACCATTGATCATCAATTTTCGGAATTAAAAACAATCGCATGCGCACATTGAAACATTAATCAATCACACATATCAACACAGTATGTAATGGGGAAAGCTTACAGCTGAAAACCCCCAACTATCTGTATATTATAATGATAGATAACATGTAACAATCATAATACAAACTCCTCACAAGCTCTTAGCACTATCTCCAATTGTTACACACTAACTAGCTCAGATATGAACAAGTCACAAGTTCAAATCTCCTCCACCTGTTAGCCTGCCTCTACTGCGTAATCCAAGATGAATAATGATGAGATCCAAGTTTGAATCCCACTGGCTTGTACTCACAATCCTCATTGGCAATCTCAATCAATGTGTGTGCAAATCTCATGCACAGGTATAGTCACAACTGATAGTAGACTCACCCCTTCACCCACCTCTAACACTGGTCTCCACTGAACTGTCCATGCACTGCAGTTAGCTGATGTATTCTTTAGTTGATTTATGAGTTAATAATTAGTGAATTAATTAATAATTAATTCACACCACTCATCACTAGTGTATTTATCAGCTAGACTAAATACAACTAGTTCAACTAAGTTAAACCGAACACAACTCCACCAACTGTCTCATCAACTCCACCAAACTCTGCCACATGAGTTCTAACTAAAGTCAACCATGCAATAGCTCAAATAAACCCTAGGAATAGCGTAATTCCTTCTGTCAGCTGCATGTGCCACATCCGTAGCTCGAACTGAAGTGCTGCAAGAGGATAAGATAATGTTTATAGTCCAAATATTATTAAGAGCTAATAATATTCCACTGATCTATTTTTAGACTGACAGTCTAAAAATAGACTCCGCCCAGTATGTCTAAAAATAGAGGTCCATCTATTTTTACCAACTTGACCAACCATCCATAAATAGCATCCTGCAACTCATAGACCATGATCCATATGTCTAAAAATAGGCATAGTCTAAAAATAGGCATAGTCTAAAAATAGACTTTGCGCCAAAAATAGCCTGCGGGCCCACTTAGTGAAGGCGACTTATTTTCACTAAGCTCCATCATCTTGTTGTATTCTCAACACTCCCTCCCAACAAGATATGGATTATCTGCAACCCCTATCCTGCCTCTGTGGTATTCGAATTTGCTCCTGGTGAGCGCCTTCGTCAAGATATCAGCATCCTGATCCTCCGTGGGAATGTATGAAAGTAACATGATCCTCCGCTGCACAAAATCTCTGATATGATGGTACCCGATGTCGATGTGTTTGGATCTATCATGAAATACTGATTAGCCGAGAGTTTTATGCAACTCGTTATCACAATGTATCACGTAGGCTCCAAGTGTGACCCGAACAACCCGACCAGGATCTTCCTCATCCATATAGCCTCGCATGCGCCCAAGCCGTCGGCCATGTACTCGCCCGCCGAACCGAGTGCCATGGACTGTCTTCCCGCCGTACTCAAGAAACTACCGTCGACCCGATACCGAAGATCCCTCCCGATTGTGCTCTTCTCGTCTATTGGGCTCCCCTAATCTGCATCCGTGAAGCCACACAGCTTCACCTCATCCGACTGTCTGTACCATGATCCATATCCCGATGTGCTTCTGAGATATCTCAATACATGCTTGCCTGCTCTCCAGTAGAGCTTGGTAGGCTTAACCATAGCATGTGAAATATGGTTAACAGCATAGCATATGTCGAGTCATGTATTGACCAGATACATAAGCGACCCCACCAACTGTCGATAAAAAATGGCATCCACTACCTCTGCCGAAGTAGCATCCTCCTTCCTCCATCCACTAGGAAGAGGAGTATCAACAGGCTTGCAGCCATGCATGTTGAACTTCTCCAGTATCTCCCGGGCATACTTACCTTAAGAAACAAATAGTCCATCACTGCGCTGCCAAATTTCCAATCCCAGGAAATAATGAAGGAGGCCCAAGTCCTTCATCTCAAACTCTCTAGCAAGATCCTCCTTGCATGAAAGTATCAACAGCTCATCACCTGTCAGAATCAAATCATCTACATAAAGTACAATGATAAGAAACTTACCCTCCACCACAATCTGGTATAGGTTAGGATCCGCCTCACTCTTGGAGAATCCAAGTCCGGTAAAATAACTGTCTATCCGTGTGTACCAAGCACGAGGTGCTTGTTTCAACCCATACAACACTCTCTTGAGCCTGCACACATGCGACTCGCTGCTGAAGATCTCGAAACCTTCGGGCTGCTCTATGTACACCTCCTCTTCAATGACTCCATTGAGGAATGTAGTCTTCACATCCATCTGATGAATGTGCCACCCCATCTGCGCTGAGAGAGCAAGAATCGTCCGTATGGAAGAATACCTTGCGACAGGTGCAAAGGTCTCCTCATAATCGATTCCCTCTATCTGTGAGAAGCCTCAGGCAACAAATCTTGCCTTGTACTTCTCCACACTCCCGTCAGATGCCTGCTTCACTTTGTAGATCCATCTCGAACCCACCACTAATGTCCCTTCCGGTCTCGGGACAATCTCCCATGCACTGTTTCTGACAATCGAATCATACTCTTCCACCATGGCATCTACCCATGCGGGGTCCTCCACAGCTTCCTCGAAAGAGGATGGCTCTGTCACGACACATTTGCTCACAAGAGCCATGTATCCAGTGTACTGGTCCGGCGACTGTCTCTGTCTGCGCTGTGATGTAGGTGCTCCTACAACCTTCTCTACATCTTGAGCCAGTTGCTCAGCTTCTGTAGTGCGCTTCCGCCCTCTGATGGTTGGCGCTGCATGAGTGGTCTCTTCCACTCCATGAACTTTCTCTTGTGGCTGATCCACATCCTGAAGCTCATCCTTAGGAACTAATAGCTCCTCCTTTGCATGCAAGTGTGGCTCCCTCTCAAGCGAACACTTCATGGATTTCTCCTCCTGAAATTTGATATCCCGTCGCACAACAATCTTGCGACTGTTTGGAAAATACACAAGATAGTTGTGGGGTGTATCAGTGTATCCCACAAATATCCCAACCTCTGCAGTCGGCTCCAGCTTCTTCCTGGCATCCTTCATCACATGAATGTAAACAGGTGAACCAAAAATCCTCAAATGGGAAATATCAGGCTTCTTACCAGAAAACGCCTCCTCGGGTGTACTCATACTTAAGTATCTTGTGAGGACAACGGTTACCCGCACATATGCTGCGATGTGCACATGCCTCCACCCACAGGAAGTGAATGGGTAGGCCACGATCATGCGGCTTATCGCTTTGTGCGACACCCATGATCGTTACTGTTCTTAAAGCTCGGCAACCCCGGATTACTGCTTTGTGGGTTATGAGGTGCTATGAGCTCTCTTAATTCTTACACGCCTTTTTAAAAAGTCCTTGAATTCGCGAGAGATGGTCACCACCATTATGTCACTCCTAAGAGCCTTCACACCTTCACAGATTCCTTCTCAACTGAAGCACCTTGAACTCCACGGGAACTTTGAGTATGTCTACATCTTCTTACGCATGAAGAGATCATTTTCGAGAGAAATCATCAACAAAGATCACGTAGTACTTGTGCTTTGCTGTCGAAGCTACAGAGAAAGGACCACACACGTCTGTGTGAACTCTCTCAAGGATCATCGTGGCGTGACTATCCTTCTCGTGAAAAGGTGGCTTTCACATACTTCCCTAAAGTACACCCCTTGCACTGATCTGACTGCGCAAGAGTGCCCTTAGGAAGCCCAGTAGAAATCTGCTGCAATATCTTCAAAGCTCCATGGTGAAGGTGGCCCAATCTCCTGTGCCACAGTTCGCCCTCATCATCCCGGCTCACCACTTCTCCCGCCTTGCATGCCATTGCTGCGCAGCCATCTACTTGCAACTGATAAAGGTTCTTGACTCAAACCCCTATCTTCCGGGTCTCTCCAGTTGTCTTACTGCGCAGGAAGGCTTTTCCTTCGCTGAAGACCACATCATACCCCTTGTCTTCCAACATCGCCACGGACTGTTCTACTGTCTTGGTGCCTCACTTTCACTTCCATACAGCTGGATACACAGACCCCTCCTAAAGAGGCCGTTACAAGCCTTATTGTCATCGTGCTCAGCCCCATCTGGTAATGCACACTCAGATCTCTCATCCGAATGAAAACAAATCTCGATCTCTGCCATGTGAAAAGACTTCCATGTCCAGAACCAAGCTGACTATCACACTTGATACCAAGCATGCGATCAGCGAAAAATCCAGCTCAAAATGCGAGGCTAAGGCCTCTCCCACTGCAGATCCAACAACCTGCTTATTTTTCTTCTTCTGCGGACAGTTAGTGGCATAATGTCCGTGCTGGTGACAGTGAAAGCACTTCACCTTGGACATGTCCTGCTTCTTGCCTTTCGCACTGGAATGAGAAGCTTTCTTGCTCTTCCCCTTCTTTACTTTGGCAACAAAAGCGCAATTCTCTTCATCAGATGCCTTTGATGAAGATCCGCCTTATCTCCTCTTGCACAAGATCAGACCAAAGTCGCTCCCATCCTGGCAATTTCTCCCGACCATTGACAGAGTCCTGATAGGAATGCCGACTCTTCGGAAGCCCAAGGAGAGCCAAGCTCACCAAGTCCTCATCATCTACAATCACCCCCACACTTCCCAGCTCATCCCTGCATTGGGTGAACTTCGTGAGGTACTTAGGCATACTGTCGCCTTTCTCCATCTTTATGTTTCTGAGTTTATCCTTGAGCGCCAAATTCCTCTGGTCGATCTTGCTTTGGAATAAATCTGTCAACGCTTTCCACATCAAGTATGGAGAATATTTTCCATACAGGCAAGACACTATGTGATCCTTCACGCCCTCTAATAGAATCCTTCGACACTTTGTTGTCTTCTTTTGCCAAGCCTCAACCAACGCTGCATCGCTAGGCTTTGGAACTTCAGCATCTATGAAATCCTTTAGCCCATTGTCATCGAGCACCACCTCCATCCTGTCCTTCCATGCAATATAATTCAAGCTGCCCTCAAGGGCATACTCCAATCGCAATCTGTTGAAAGACATCTTGACTTCGACACCAAGAAAACACTGCTGCAAATTCGAATTCCACCAGATCAAAACTCAACTGCTTCTGATCTGAAATTGTGAGAACAAAGTATTTCTAGTACAGAGATCGACTGTAGGGGATTTTACTGGATTTTTCACCTTTCAAAGAAAGTATGGATCCAGAGGCTACCTGGCCCTCTTACAGACTCTGCCTAAAGAAATAAAATGTAATCACTGTAATAGATCCGATGATCAACTTTTCTCTGATACCATGTATAAATTTGAATAATAGATGAGTTATTCACCGAGATTATCCTCATTACACACTATTTGAGCTTCATGCATAATACATAACCTCTTCCACCATTGATCATCAATTTGCGGAATTAAAAACAATCACATGCGCACATTGAAACATTAATCAATCACACATATCAACATAGTATGTAATGGGGAAAGCTTACAACGGAAAACCCCCAAATATCTTTATATTATAATGATAAAGAACATGTAACAATACATAGCACAAATTCCCCACAAGCTCTCAAAGACTATCTCAAATTTTTACACACACAAACTAGCTCGTATATGAACAAGTCACAAGTTCAAATCTCCTCCACCCGTTTGCCCCGCTCATCACGTTAATCCAAGATGAATAATGATGAGATCCAAGTTACAATCCCACTGGCTTGCATCAAGTAATCATCATTGGCAATCTCCTCCAATGCTTGTGCAAATCTCATGCACAACTGTTGTCGCAACTAATAGCAAACTCACCCTTTCATCTACCTCTTCCACTGGTCTCCACTAAAATGTCCATGCACTGTAGTGAACTGATGTGTTCTTGAGTTGAATAATGAGTTAATAATTAGTGAATTAAATAATATTTAATTCACTCCACTCATTACTAGTTGATTAGCTAGTTAAACTAATCTCAACTAGTTCAACTAAGTTAAACCGAACACAACTCCATCAACTGTCTCATCAACTCCACCAAACTCTACCACATGAGTTCTAATCAAGTCAACCATGCAATAGCTCAACTAAACCCTAGGAATAGCGTAATTCCTTCACATACCAGATGTGCCACACATCTCGTAGCTCGAATCAAGTGCTCCAAGAGGATAAGATAATGTTTATAGTCTAAATATTATTAAGGGTTAATAATATTTGACTGTTCTATTTTTAGCCCGGCAGTCTAAAAATAGAAACCACCCAATGTCTAAAAATAGAGGTCCATATATTTTTACCAACTCAACCAATCATCCATAAATAGCATCCTGCAACTCATAGACCATGATCCATATGTCTAAAAATAGACTTTGCGCCAAAAATAGCCTGCGGGCCCACTTAGTGAAGGCGACTTATTTTCACTAAGCTCCATCATCTTGTTGCATTCTCAACAATAAAGAGAAGATGGGAGGAGGGTTTAACACTACATGTCCCTCCTGCATGAGGACTCCACCAAACCCTCTCTTGCAAGGATATGTACACACTAAAAATTCTTTGTCCAGATATGCAATCTTTAAATCTAGAGAATTTGTCAACAACTGCTTCAATTGTTCAAAACTTGATGCACATTCTTCTGCCCATTAGGACTTCTTACCTTTTCGTTGCAATGACGTGATAGGATGTGAAATGCGAGAGAATTTATTGATGAACCTCCTATAATATCCTGCTTAGTCCCATGAATGATATTACCTCATACACAGTCCTAGGAGCTGCCCACTCCATGATAACTATTATATTCTTTGGATCCACTGATATGCCTTCCTCGGATACCACATTCCTCAATTAATGTACCTTTTCTTGAAGAAATTGCACTAGTTGATCTTGGCATACAATTGATGTTCTCTCAACAATATTAATATTGTTGTTAAGTGTTCGACGTGTTATTTCTCATTCTTAGAATATATCAAGATGCCATCAATAAATACAATAAATTTTTTTTTCCAAATATGGATGCAATACACTATTCATAAAGCACATAAAAGTAGTTGGAGCATTAGTCAAACCGAATGGAAATACAACAAACTCATAATGCCCATATCTGGTCTTGAAATTTTTCTTGTAAATGTCCTCTTCCTTAATGCATACCTGATGATATCCAAGTCTCAAATCAATCTTTGAGAACAATGTTCCACCCTTCAACTGATCAAACAAGTTGCTAATCATCGACAAAAAATACTTTTTCTTGATGGTCACCTTGTTCAACTATCTGTAATCAATGAATAATATGAGAGTACCATCCTTCTTCTTCATAAACAATACAGGTGCACCCCATGATGATACACTTGACCGAATTTTTCCTTTGTCAATAATTTCCTTTAATGCAACTTTAGCTCTATTATCTCTTAAGTGCTCTCTTGTAAGGTGCCTTTGATGTTGGTGCTACCCCTTGTACCAAATCAATGGAAAAATCTACCTCTCTATGAGGAGGAAACTCTAAAACCTCTGCGAGAAATACATCTTGAAACTAATGCAATATCATATACCTTCTCAAAACTTTCACATCCTCATCCTCCTTACCTTTGTCACTAGAAATATGCACTGCAACTAACACACACCCTTTTCGGCGACTGCACTTTTCCTGCATAATTGTCACCATCCTAACTGATGTTGCTTTCTTCTTACCTTGTAATATTATATTCTCGCCATTTTCATTCAAGCACTCAATGGATTTATCATAACAATCCCCATTGGTCATATGAAGATACAACCAGTCTATACCCAAAAGCATGCTATACAAACCTAACGATAATATATTCAAATGCATTGATGATCTGCCTGCCTATTATCCAACGTTGCATAGATACGAGGAATGCTCTTCCCAACATCCCCAACAGTATATGACTCATGTGAACTATATATTTGAGGCATACCACCCTAATTCTATGCACAATCCCTTTTAAGATGCTCCTTACCACATGTCCAACACTCGAGCCATCTTGTACCATCACCTCTATTCTACTGTTGTGACCCATGTCCCTGTCTAGCTACATTGAAATTCTTATGTGGTGCAACATCCTCTTTCTCTTCTGCATTCTGAGGCCTTGTTCCTTTTGGCTTCCATTTACCTTTATCTTTATCTTTTCCTTTCCATCCTTGTTGAGATTCATTCTTATGCTTTGATTGATCATAACAATGCTTTAGTTTCCCTATAACTTCTTCAAGTGGTCGAGGATCATCATACTCAATCTGATCTCTAAATTCTAATAGAAATCCACTGACAAATCTATTAAATTTGGCCTTTCCATCTTTAATAAATGGTACATACCTCAATAACTCCTATAACTTGGTCGTATACTCTTCATCTATCATCGATCCCATCTTTAGCTCGTAGAATTATTTGGCCTTACTATCATAGTACCTTTCTGACAAGTACTTATTCCTGAAAATCCTCTTGAACTCTTGCCAACTCAAGTCCTCTGTCCTAATGTATCTAACCTACTTCACATATTCCCACCAGATATCTGCTTTACCTTTGAGGCAAAAGATAGCTACTTTGGTATTCATATTATTTGTGTAGTGATGCATCTCAAAGAACTTCTTCATCCAAAGTATCCAATCCTCTGCATCTTTCGGATTATTCAAATATCCATCCAAAGTAGGCGGCTTTTCTTGCTTAAACTCATCCAAAAATTATCCCATATCACTCCTCTTGTACAGATGATAATGATGACGATCATAATGCCTGTCAGAATGAGAACTAGAATACTACCTGTGTCCATCACCTATCCTATCTAGAGTATCTAATAGTCTTCCATCTCTCACTTTGTCATCTCTATCCGACCTGTGCCCACCATGAGATCTACTGCCATATGCCCCATTAGTTCTGTCCTCTTGCCCATGGTTAATCCATAGTGGCCCCTGTTGTTGCAATTCTAACAAACTTTGAAGGATTATTGCATTAACCTCTGCTTGTTTCTTTATTCTTGCATGATTCTGTCATTGTCCACCTTAAAAATCCTTATTTCTGCCACATTTCTGCCTTCAAGCTTCTCAAGGTGTCTTCTGAGTCAAAAGTGTTGCAAACACCACGTTGCTCATTTGACCCATAAGGAGAATCTCGTGAACTGTAATCTACCATATTGTTATTCATCTTGACCTCTTCATTGCAAGGTATTTTGTGTCAGCTAAACCAAATCATAAACAAAACAACACACCTTATCATAATTCGAGAAGGATATCTCATCTACAAGATCAACCAAATCAACATAATACATGTGTAAACATAATCATATCAACATATAGATATATAAAATATAGACATGTCAACATATAGAAATAATTCTAACCAGAGTCATCAATGCATGACCATATCAATCACATACCATGACCTCATGCATGAAAACAACAACCATATCGATGTATACTGACAACATGTAAGCACTAACATACATAGAAAATGCATAACCAATCATACACCCATGAAAACACATTTCACAACAACACCATCAACCTTCACATGGCGACATCACTACAACCATGACCAACACCATGCATATGCAACAAGCATATAGACCACAAGTATGAGTAACACATGTGCAACTGACACGAATGCATGACCAACACACACTGCCCATCCAGTCTAAGGGGTGAACCATGCTCTGATACCACTTTATAACACCCTCCTCCCACATCTACCCAAGTAACCGTCCAACCAGGGTAAACATGTGACGAGAGGATAATATGATCTGATTCAACTTCTTAGGTCACCTTAAGGAAGTGGAACTGACACCACACAACTACACATACATTTTTCACCTCCTACAAGACACACAAGAGCCATCAAAACCTTCCAGGTGGCTAGCCCCTGAAACAAACTAACTTTTTTGTGCATCAATCCCCCAATCGCTCCCTTGATATGGGCAAGAGTGTAACTGGAAACCTCTAGTTGCTCGCACAACATGGGAATGTGTGCGACTGGGGACTTTTCCAGGTAGTTCTAAGCCTGTGACCTCGATTTTTGTGCCACTTTCTTAGGTCCATGGCTCAGGTCACTGCCCATAACTCCATGACACTTCCAAAAATGAAATATAACAACAGAATAATGATGTAAATGCAATCACTTGAACAAGGACTTGAATGGACCCCTACTAGCCATGACAAGAATTTCGTCAAACATGTCACAAATATGCATTCTACAGGTTTAAACAATAGATCTGAGCATAGAGGTTTCATACTTTTTTGAGAATCGCTAAGAAGCACTGATGCCTTATATCATTAGCTGCATTATCATCTATTAGGTCACATATTCATTTCTCATTCATTTACAAATAAAAACATGAAAAAATCCATACATTTTCACTATCATAAAACACATTCATAACCAACATATAAACAATAGAAATATTGATAATATAACAACCATAAATGATATGTAGAATCCAATACATTTACACATATTGCCAAGGAAAGGAAGTCTTATTAATGAATGCAATATCCAACCTGGTATGGGACTACCATGTTCCACCCGACCATTGATTGGATGATCCAAATCTCTCTTCAACCAACTACCCCCATGTCGTATTCCAAGCATGAATGTGGGACTCAAACCAAAAGCAAAAACCAGGTCTTCCTGAGGCTAAACCACCTCACCCTCATCAATAGAACTAGGATTTACCACAATCCACATTGGATCACTAGGCCAAAACAATAAACATGTAACACCAGGATTTACCATGATCTCCACCAGATCACTAGGCTAAAACAAGCATGGATGCCACTTGATTTCTCCACCTACACAATGAGGAGTTTTCTTGTCTCCTAGTCTCTAGGATTTACTACAATCCACACCAGATCACTAGGCCAAAACAATAAAAATGTAACACTAGGCTTTACCATGATCTGGACCTAATCATTAGGATAAAACAAGCATGGATGCTACCATATTTATCCACCTAAACCATGAGGAATTTTACTGTCTCCTAGTCTATATTCTTTACTGAAATCCACACCAGATCACTAAGCCCTAACCGAGACTCCACCCCCCACGATTTACCATATATCCCATCTTGGGATTCTCATTCCCGATGGAGAGCACCTACCTCTAGGCTTTACCGTATATCCCACCATTCACCAGTTGATGATACCTAGGCCCACTGAGGCACACAATACCTGCCTTTACCACAACCCACAGTATGATTTAGGGGTTACTAGGCCAGTGGATTTACCATAATCCATAGTCTGGTTCAGGGATCACTAGGCCATGTGTTATTTCTTTTGGAGATCCACCTCACTCAACTTCGAATCCATCTGATAATCCAAATCAACCAAAAAATGAGAACCCCATCACACCATGGCTATCTGAAAATGGAAAGGGAAGGCTAAAGAACATTGTCAGACCTAGAAAAACCCATGCCAATGAAACCAAGAGAACCGAGAAGACACATGCATAACCATGCAAGCCAAATCAAGCAAGGAAATCACACATGAAAATTGATACCTGCAATTAAATGTGTTGTAGCTACTTTATCCCGCTCTTCCTTACTTGATCTTTGCTTCCTCTTTGCATTCTTTGCATTTTTGATCCAATGTTGAATTACTCCAAGAAAACTCTAAGTGTCCAAGAGTGAGAGAGAGAGAGAGAATAGAGAGAGAGATCCAAAACTGAAGTGACAAGAAGGTACCACTGATCCTCATAAGCCTTTTTATCAATTATGCCTCTATTTTCTTCATTTTCCATTATTTTCCTTCATTTTCCTCCTTACATGCAACTTGTGACCTTTCACCTTCCTTTTCTCCCAATTTCCATTATTTTCATAAATAAATTACCAATAATGCCATTTTCCCTTTCCAAAGCCATTTTCCAATTTCCTTAGCCATAATAACCGAAATGAACATCCACACTAGGATGTTTTTCCCAATGTTCATCTTGGAATAAGTGTCCCATAACCGTGGTTATTATTTTTCCTTTATTAACTTTTACTACATGTAATTTTCACTAGGGATGTTACACGGGGTTTGGCCAAGTAGGATCCACCTCAGATTCAATATAATATCTACCCTTGAAGGAGTTCAAGGTGGCACAAGCATTGATTTCTTGACAATCTAGATTCCAAGATTCAATATTTAGCTCCAATAACACCTGTGTTTTGATGCTAATTAACCACTCTAGTGGTCCCCAGCACGCTTATCAGGTCTCCACAATATTTAATGGAATTCATTGTGCATGGTTTCAACATTAGCTAACAGGAAAAGCTTTCCATTGTGGCTTACGTTAAATATGCCTAGGTCCAAAATGGTTCAACTATCCCCTGTGTTAATGGGTTGTGTGACATAAATTTTCCCATCATTTGAATTTGACCCTTGACGTTGCACTATCTATCTACCATGCACATTCCAAAGGGTTGTCACCATGTAGCTAGGTGTGGCACAAATATTCACTAATCCCACAGATTAATGTTAACCCCATCATTAAAATAATCATAGTAATTAACACTACTAACTCCTGCTATAAGCTCAAAGCCTCCCTTTCCCAAATTATTCCTGAATCGAAGCATGCTAAGGGAAATTAAGATCATGGGGACAAAGACCTTATTCCAAACCAATATTGGAGGCATTACACACAACCATGATGCCTCAATAAAGAATTCAACATGCCTACCAACAAGCACAAAAACAAGGCAAACCATGGCTACATTGTTATGTAACTTCAAGCATTATGGGATCATATTAACCATATAATGGGTCTGAGATAAACTCCATTATATTTGTTGGTAAAACATATATTGGAATACAAAGATGCCAATCATATCAATCAAAGAATAACCCTGACCATGCTAAATGAAGGAATTCATATATTATATTGTTAACCATGCAGAACAAGCATTCATTTAATACATGCAAACAACTCTGTAATTTAACAAATATAAAAAATTACATAGGTCTCCAACCCCTGATAACCATGAAAACATATAAATAGCCTCTCATGTGAGATCAACATGGATAAAAATTCCTCCATAAACAATGTTGAAAATCCCATCGTTATAGTACATTAAACATCATTCTCTATTCACAGTGCAACATAAGTACATGTAAACAGACTTATTTGTATATATTGAATGACTGCCAACTAAGGGAGGGACTTCGAATCTCCACCCAACAATAGGCAGTTGCACTACAATATTTCTTGCAACTTACCACCCTCGAGCTAGATTCAGACTCTGAGGAGTTAAGTGCTCAAGGGTATTCACACTAATAATCAATCAACATGTAGGAAAGTGGTGGAGTCCACTATTCAGGTGGTCCAACAAATGCTCCAAGGTAGTAAACACCACAATGGCTCACTCAATATATTAGAATACAATCACAGGAACTCAACCAAGATTTAAGGAGGGTTCTCTCTATTCAGGAACCTAATCTCATTTCAGAGGGTTTTTTCTTAGCCCCAAGGAAAGCACTAAGTGAATTAGTAATTCCCCTGAGCCTTCTTCACTAAATCCAACACCAATGCACTCACTGGACCACACAAGAATGCATGGAATGAGTTTTTATTCAAACAAAAAGTGATTGCTACATGTTTTTTCTCGTGTATTCCCCGCTCTTGCACATGTGCTTATTTTCACCACTCTTTTTATCATGCAATTTCCCAACTTCCCTCCACTCGATTTGTGGGGAATTGTGGGAACTTCTTCTACTCAATCACTCCTTTCCCATACTGGAATGTTTCATTCTACTAATAAAAGTTTCCTCCACCTCTTCCTGGATCCCACTTCTTCACATCCCTTCTCTTTTGTATTGAATTCCTCAACACATCCCACGATATTTAGGAAAATATGGGCACATCCTTTGCTGTAGCCTACCCATACGCAACTTCAATGTCTTCACCAACAAAGCATTTAATTGTCAAGGAGATGGTTAGGTAAATAAATGAAGTTGATTGGGTTTGGGTTTAAATATTTCACATGCGACTCCCCCTTCTCAGTATCTAAATCTGTATTCCTTCCTCCATCTTAGTCATCTTTTCCATTTCCACATTATTTTGCATAAATTACAATTCATAGTGTCATTTTCAAGAGGGATAGAAAAAGAATTGTTACAAACCCCACCCATTAAAGGAACATCACCTTTGGTGTTCTTATGCCCACGACACACAAAATATTAACAATGACCTTTATACGCACAACACTTTTTAAATTTACTTATAAAATAAACAAAAATGGGTAATATACCCGACCTGATCAACCATTTCCCAAGTGGCTTCATTTGGTCCAACATACTTCCATTTCACCATAAATTGTTCAATTTCTTGATTTCAAAGTGCGGCCTGCCTTCAATCCAGGACACACTATGTCGATGGATCCTTCAGGGAACAATTTAAGCTAGTTTCTTCTTGAGACTGAATTGATGCATCTATGATACCAAGAAGTATGCAAATGATTCTATGAAAACCGGTTCACTTTTCGAGTTTTGTCATCTCCTTCTCTACTTCATGAGTCTCTCAGGTGATATTTTTCCTCTTTTGTGTAGTCACTCGCCTTCCAGGTTCAAGCATCCCCTTCTCTACTTGCTCAATCCCTCGAATGATCCATCCCCTGGAAAGGCTTCCTCGCATAGAAATAATCTTCTCATCCAAGGCATCCCTCTGCCTTGCTTGAATAACATAGCACATGTGTCATGGCATACCACATGGCGATCAAGTCATATCACATGGTTCGAATGTTGTTGGGTGTGTGTTATATTCTTTCCACGACTAGCCCCACATGCTGTACGTTGCGCCGAGTGCAGCAGGGGGGTCACAGGGGGGGCGACAGCTCCCCGGTGAAATTTTTTTTGGTATGCGGTCCCACTCATAGGCGGACCCACCCATGTTTTGTGCATGAGTTTGCACATGGTTTTCGACCCCTGGTATTTTGTAGATCCGGTCAAGGGAACTACAATTATGTTTTAATCCAGGGTTAATGGATTGGGGTTTATGTATGCTTTGGCATGTATATATATGTGTTGTAACACTAAAAGGAATATAATGAAAAATCAAGCTGGTCGTCCCGATTTGGGATCCAGGGGAAAATCTCTGTGTTTATCTGTTTTATGTTTTATGCTCTCGCTATTGTCTATTTTATGTTATAATATTCGTGTGTAGATAATTTCTGTTCAGGGTTAAAACCTACATTTGGTATCAGAGTTGTTTCGACTTCAAGGGGATGCCTTTGTTGTTGAGGGTTTTTTGTTCGGGCCTGAGGTAGACCCTGTTCAGTGGTAGATCTACGGGATTGATTCTTGTGGTGAAAGAAGATGGCGAGTGGTGGAAAGATAGAGATCGAGAAATTTAATGGTCAGAGTCTTGAGTTATGGAAGCTCAAGATGGAGGATCTGCTGGTGGATAAAGATCAGTGGATCACGGTAGATCCAGGTACTAAACCAATGGCAATGTCAGATGAAGACTGGAAGAAACTGGATTGGAAGGCTAAGAGCACAATACTGTTGTGTGTCTCAGATTCAATATTGTTGAATGTATCTGGGGAAGCTACGACGAAGAATTTGTGGGAAAAACTTGGGACTTTGTACCAATCTAAGTCTTTGGTGAATAAGTTGTGCCTGCGAAAAAAGTTGTATAACCTGAGGATGAAGGATGGAGACTTGGTGACAGAGCATCTAAATGCCTTTAATAATGTGGTAAGTCAGCTGTCATCTGTTGATATTAAAATCTCAGATGAAGATAAGTGCATCAGTTTGTTGTGTTCTCTACTAGACTTGTGGGATAGTCTGGTTATTGCAATAGGTAGCAATACAACTACCTTGAATTTTGATGACATTGTCTCAGCCTTGCTGTCGGAGGAAATGAGACAGAGAAATATGGAGGGCCAAAATGGAGATGCCTTATCTGTACGAGGAAGGTCCCAAAATAGAAACAAGAATAAAGTTTCAAGTGGGATATATAAATCTAGAGGGAGATCTAAATCTCCTGGAAAATTTGTAAAGGTATGCTGGAAATGCGGAAAGGAAGGGCACTACAAAAGGGAATGAAGATCTAAAGCTCCTGAGAAAGGAAAGGGATCTGATGATACTCCTTCTGCAGAGGCAAAAACCACCTCGGATGAAGGTGGGGATGTGTATTTGGCTTCTTCTTCAAATACACATGTAGATCATGAGTCATGGTTGATTAACTCAGGTGCATCTTTTCACTTCACTCCCCATAGGGAGTGGTTCTGCGAGTATGAGAAATATGATGGTGGTGATGTCTTCCTAGGGGATGATAGGAAGGCCAGAATCGTCGGACGTGGAAAGGTCAAGCTGAAGTTGCAAGGTGGGAGGATTAGAACACTTCCTGGTGTTCTGCATATTCCTGCATTGGCCAGAAATCTGATTTCTGTAAGCAAGATGGATGATGCAGGTGTAAAAACAGTGTTTGAGAAAGATGTCTGCAAGATGGTTCGGGGAGCACTGGTATTAATGCAGGGAGTTCAGATTGGAACTCTGTACAAGCTAAAAGGTAGCACTGTTATTGATGGGTGTAACAGTTCTGTGGTTCCTGAAAGAGGAGCGGAAAGCCTAGCTGTCTCTGGAGAAAATACCATGCTATGGCATCAAAGGCTTGGAGATATTGGAGAGAAGGGCCTTCGGATACTGCATAGAAATGGTATGGTAGAAGGTATGTATAATTTCTCTCTGGATTTCAATTTCTGTGAACATTGTGTATATGGGAAGCAGAATTGGGTGAGTTTTCCTTCTGGTGCTAAGAGGGCGAACAAGATATTAGAGCTTGTGCACAGTGATGTGTTTGGACCTGTGTCAGTTCCATCACTGGGAAAGTCTGTGTACTATGTTTCATTCATAGATGACTTCTCAAGGAATACATGAATATATTTCTTGAGGAAGAAATCTGAAGTCTTTGACAAATTTAAATAATTTAAGGCTATGGTGGAAAACCAGACAAAGAAGAAGATAAAGGCGCTGAGGACAGATAATGGTGGGGAGTTCTACAAGAAGGAATTTGAAGAGTTCTGTAAGAAGTGTGGTATAGCACGGCAGAAGACTACTCCATACACACCTCAGCAAAATGGAGTTGCAGAAAGAATGAATAGAACACTTATGGAAAAGGCAAGAAGCATGCTCAGTGGTACCGGGTTAGGACAAGAATTCTGGGCAGAGGTAGTGGAGACTGCATGTTACTTAGTTAACATATCACCTTCATCAGCGTTGGAGGATAAGACTCCACATGAGGTATGGACTGGTAAGAAACCCTTTCTTTCACATCTAAGGATATTTGGATGTGATGCATATGTACATGTTCCAAAGGAGAAAAGGACCAAGTTGGATAATAAATCTGAAAGGTGCATCTTTATTGGGTATAAGGATGGTTTAAAGGGTTACAAGCTTTGGAACCCAGAAACAAGGAAGGTTGTGTACAACCGAGATGTTGTGTTTAGAGAGGTGAAAGATGTTGTTACACATGAAGTCCTACCAAAGGAACCTGAGAAGATAGAGTTTGAGCTAAAGGAGGATGAATCAGACTCTACAACAGAAGAAGATTCAGAAGAGGAAGAGCCACAAACCCCAGCTTTGAGAAGATCAGTTCGGGAAAGAAGGCAACCATAAAGGTATAGTCCATCTGCTTTTTGTTCAGGTTTTTCCTTAACTATAACTGATGATGATCCCAGAACTGTCAGGGAGGCAGTAGATTCAGAGGATGGAAAACTCTGGAAGGAGGCCATGGTTGATGAAATGGCATCCTTGCACAAAAATGAGGCATGGGATCTGGTGGAGTTGCCGGCTGGAAGGAAGCCCATCGAGAGAAAATGGGTGTTTAAAAAGAAGATGAATGTAGAAGGCAAGGTGGAGAAATACAAAGCTCGGTTGGTAGCAAAAGGTTATTCCCAGGTGCCGGGAATTGATTTTGGTGATATTTTTTCTCCCGTTGCCAAAGTTACTTCTATTAGATTACTTTTATCTGTTGCTGCTGCATTTGATTTTGAGATAGAACAGATGGATGTGAAGACAACATTTCTTCACGGGGATCTAGAAGAAGAGATCTACATGAAGCAACTTGAAGGCTTTATGGTGAAGGGTAAGAAAGAACTAGTATGCAGGTTGAAGAAGTCTCTGTATGGGTTAAAACAGTCACCAAGGATGTGGTATCAGAAATTTGATACCTATATACGGGAACTTGGCTTCACCAGAAGCAAGGAGGATCACTGTGTTTATTTTAAATTAATTGGTGACCGTGTTATTTATTTGGTCTTGTATGTGGATGATATGTTGTTGATTGGAAATGACAAAGAAATTATCCAAGATTTGAAGACCCAATTGTTCTCCGAATTCGACATGAAGGATCTTGGTGCTGCAAACTATATTTTGGGCATGGAAATTAAGAGAGATCAGGCAAAGAGGAAGCTCTAGCTAAACCAGAGGAATTATGTTGAGACTATATTGCAGAGATTCAATATGCAGGATAGTAAACCGGTAAATGTTCCTATTCCTGTAGGTGTAAAGATATCTGCTAAACAGTGTCCCAAGACACAAGAAGAAGAGGAGGATATGTCCCATGTTCCATATGCAAGTGCAGTGGGTAGCCTGATGTATGCAATGGTCTGTACTAGACCAGACATTGCACATGCAGTGGGAGTATTGAGCAGGTTTATGTCAAACCCAGGGAAGGAGAATTAGACAACAGTGAAGCGGGTTTTCAGATATTCACGTGACACTAGTGGTTATGGCTTGTGCTACCAGGGAAGACCAGGATTGGAAAGAATGTTGGACATTCGTGGTTTTGTTGATGCAGACTGGGCTAGAGATCTAGACCAAAGAAGATCTACAAGTGGGTATGTGTTTAGCCTATTTGGAGGCGCAGTGAGTTGGATGAGTAAAAGACAGTCTGTAGTGGCGCTTTCAACTACAGAGGCAGAATACATAGCAACCACTTATGAAAGCAAGGAATCAGTTTGGTTTCAGAGTTTGTGTTCAAGTATGGGGTTGGTACAACAAGCTATAAGGATAGACTGTGATAGCCAAAGTGCAATTTTCTTGGCTAAGAACCCTGCTTATCATTCAAAGACAAAGCACATTGATGTTCAATATCACTTTGTTAGAGATATGGTTGAGGCTAAAAGGGTGTTGCTTGTAAAGGTGGACACTTTGAAGAATGTTGCAGATGCATTGACGAAGTCTGTGAGCACTCAAAAGTTCTCTTGGTGTAGAGAAACAATGAAGGTTAAAATTTTCCACAAGTCTGTATCCAAGTGGAGAAACAAGGAGAATGTTGGGTGTGTGTTATATTCTTCCACTCCATCAGTCTCATGCCCGTACACTGCCTAAAAGCAGGCCACGTGGGGGCGGCAGACCCTGCCAATTTTTGGGTATTCGGTCCCACTCATAAAGGACCCACCCATGTTTTGTGCATGAGTTTGCACATGGTTTTTTGGGGTACGATGGTTTTCAACCCCCGGTATTTTGTAGATCCCACAAGGGAACTCCGATTATGTTCTCGATCCAGGGTTAATGGATTGGGGTTTATGTATGCTTCAAGATGTATATATATATGTGTTGTAACACTAAAAGGAATATAATGAAAAATAAAGCTGGTCGTCCCGATTTGGGATCCAGGGGAAAATCTCTGTGTTTATCTGTTTTATGTTTTATTCTCTCGCTATTGTCTATTTTCTGTTATAAGAGTCGTGTGTAGATAATTTCTGTTCAGGGTTAAAACCTAAAATGTCACACAAATTTCACCACAATGGCCTAATTCTTTAAGTCTTTGGCTCAATTATATAGTTGTAGCACATGATAGTATTATTGAGCTTATGTTGCTTACCTTGCAGTTAGCATCACGTACTCATGCTAGCCAGTTCAACAATTCATGTACGTCATAAACATATAAGTCTCATGAGATTCATCATAAGAACTTCAAATAAATTCAAGCATACCTTCATCAATAGATTTATTTATGAGGTTAACCATGAAATTTTTAAATCAATTCAGGTAAAAAATTTAATAGAAAAATTCTTCATACTGGTAATTAATACTCATCTCTTTAGTTTTACTATTGTCTTCCTCGATCTTACAAGCATTGAGTAGTAGCTCCATGTAGTCTTTAGCTCCATCTCTAAGTCCAACTCATTGAGTGTTTCTCAGCCACAAGGAAATCACTCAGTAATGATTATACTTCTCCATGGCTCCACATAGTAATTCAACAAGATTCATCTTTAAATACGGCTCATTAAATGGTTATCAACCCCAAGGTAAGCACTCAGTGGTGGTCACACAACTCCACAGAGTATTTTCTCACATCCTAGTAAGCACGAGCATATTTATTCTCCCACCAACAACTCACCTTTATGGGCTCTCCCACCAACAACTCACCTTTATGGGCCCCAATAAACTACTCACCTATCCAGGCCTAATAATTTTCCATTCTAGGGATTCTATCTATCCCAAGGCTTTCATGTATGGGGTATTCATTAAAGTATCACAACCTAGCAGTCATCTTGCATTCTCCAGTGACATGTGCATGGAGTCTCATATTCAAGTACCCATTTGGCATGCTCCACTGCACTACTCATGAAGTCTAATAGCTAAGGTCTCATTTATGAATTTCTCCCATGAGATAAAAAAAGTGCCATAGAGGGGAATTTCCATCATGAAAATCTTCTCCCTAAGCTCCAAGCTCCATTACTAGTGCCACAACATTTAATTTATTTCATGAGATATACTTAAAATTTCAAACCATAAATTTTAATTGCCCAATCCTTGCTTCATCCAAAAGCCTATATCATAAATATGAGATTTTTAGTCATGTTGTTGGGATCTCACACCATTTCAGCACTTCCCCTACAACTTAATCTTCTATTGAACCAATTACACCAGTCAATATATATATATATATATCCTAAAGTGACTTCAGAATTGTTACACTACTAACAGTTTTATCACTTCAATTCAAATAAATTGAAATGTTATTGTTATTGCATTAAACATGTGCATCATATCCATTCTAAGCATTTCATAATGCAATTATTCATTCATTCTAATATACTAATAACGTAGAATTGAGAATTGTATCTCTCTAAATTCATCAAAATTTTAATTCTCCATTTCACTCAACAGGCATTGCACTTAAAATTTCAAACCAAAAATTTTAATTGCCCAATCCTTGCTTCATCTAGAAGCCTAATCTGATAAATATGATATTTTTAGTCATGTTGTTGGGCTCCTTTGCAAGTGTTGTTGATTTTTCATGGTGGCTTTGATCTCACACCATTCCAACACTTTCCCTACAACCTAATATTATAATCAACCAATTACACTAATATATATATATATATATATATATATATATATATATATATATATATATATATATATATATATATATATATATATATATATATATATATATATATATATATATTCTGTAATTTGTCACACTCCTAACAATTCTATCACTTCAATTCAAATAAATTGAAATGGTATTGTTATTGCATTATACACATGCATCATATCCATTCAAAGCATTTCGTAATGTAATAATGGATTCATTCTAACATACTAATAAGATAGAATTGAGAAATGTATCTCTCTAAATTCGTCAACATTTTAATTTTCCATTTCACTCAACAGGCATTGCAAAAGTGATTGCAATATTTCATAGGAAATTCTTCCTCCCCTTCACCATAACACTTCCTGGTATCCATGTAAAGCATGCATTAACCTGAAGCATTAGTTTCCAAATTCATCTTAAGGGATTTTTACCCAATTGCTTTTCTTGCCAAAAAAATTCACCTATGCTTATTGCTTGGTTTATTTTCTTTCTATCATTACCAACACTTCTAGCTAAGTATTTTTAAATGAACAACTTCTTGGAAACATTTATGTTGTTGCAATATTTAGTTGCCCGTGAAATTATTTATCAATTTAATTATTTATAGATTAGAATAAAATTCCATAAAGGAATTTTCATTTGCATTCAGTTGTAGCATATCTTCACTCATGTTGTCCATATGTTTCCATTTTGTAGCCTTTATCATTTTAATTCATGCACACAAAAAAGGTTAGAAGCATAAGCATAAGCACATTAATAATGGTATTTTACAACAATAGGTCACTTTTTACACTTTCCCAATGGATGTTCCAAGTAGCATGTAGTTCATTAAACAACTTCACTGTATTGCTCAAAATATAACAAGTAGTATACCATTCACCTAGTGCTCATATTAACCCTTTCCCTACTGAAGTTGATGATCTCTCACCTTATTTACTTTGGGACTTAATGATTTTTGCCATTCTAATGCATTTTTCCTATTCCACAAAATAAAAATTCATATATAATATATATATATAAAAGAGTGAAGAGTAGCATATATTGTTATGTTAGTATATATACACATATATATGTGTGAGTGCATATATATATGTATATGTATATATATATATATATGTATATATATATATCAACCATGCACAATTTTAGTTAAGGGAACTCCCTTCCTATGCCATTTTCATGGTTGTTGCATTATTGTCCATTTTATTCAAGTGGACTCAACCACATCCATTTTAGTCGTTCGATCATCTTCTTCTACCCCCTTATTTCCATTCATCTGATGTACAAGGTTTAATCAGGGTCATGTACTTCTGGTGTTAAGTGGGTCCGTCACCAACACATGCACAAAATTTTAGTCATAGTCCCTTCCAAGGTTTATAGTGGTCTAAAAAATCCAATAGCCCTCTAAATAATTCAATAAGGGATATTTCAAAGAGCTTAAGGGGATGCTCCCTCATATCGCTCCTTATTTGAGTCACTTCCTTTGGTGTTGTTGGTTGCTGGTTCATGTGCTTGGTGTTCACATGAATAATTCTTCTTCTTTCTCCATTTATTAGGGCAACCTTTTTTTAAATGTTCCTCTCCATATTTCTAGCATGAAACTACCTTTCTCTTCTCTCCAACCTTATGATGTTTCTTTATGGTCCTTTCAACATGACATCCCTCTATATCTTTGAAGGATGATGCATGGTCCAACAACTCTTGTTTATATGATAGGTGTTGTAGTAGTATTGTGTTTAGTTTTGCCTACTCTTCTTGCTTTATGATGAGTCTTTCATTCTTTGCTTTATAACTCTTCAACTCAAATTTCAATCTCCTCAATGTTTGTGTTCTATCATGGAAAATTCCCCTTCTTGTTCATGATGGACTTGGTCTATGTTGTGTTCTACCTCACAACTATCCATCCTTTTATTTATTTTTGTAACTATGTCTTATTGTGTGTTGTCACATACACATAGTTGTTAGTTAGATAAGCATAAACAAATTAACTTGTTACCTTGCCATGCCAATACTAAGCATGTTGATATGATTTTGTTCATATGTCTAGAACCCGTGTTAGTCAAGCATTGCAAAAAGCATACCAACATGTTTATACTCACACCAATCAACAAGATTGAAATCAAAATTTTTACAAGAACGATTAAGAATGACATATGCAAATTTAAAATTATATGTTGGATTTTATAACAATAGTATAAATATGGAAAAAAAATCATCAAAATAAGTTTTAATCATTTGCATTCAAGCCTCCTCAAGTTCAATGTTAAACCTTAAGCTCTAATTCTAAAATTCACCTTAATGGCCCATCTATTCCAAGTGTTGAACTATGCTCTGATACCACTTTGTAATACTCCCTTCCACCCCCTTGAATTATATCGGGGCATGGAATATGTTGCTTTATAACTATCCCAGCCCTCAAAGTCCATTATGAATACAAGGTTGCAAAAATTATCTTTTCCAACTTTATAAAAACCCAAAATAAATACCACAATCACGTTTAGCTCGTTGAGAGATTTTTGGAAATTCAAATTTTACCTGTATTCAACTCTTGGATTGAAATTTATTACCTTATGAATTTTATCCCATTAAATACTACCACCTCGTTAGGGTTCTACCACGTGACACCCACATGTAACCCCTGTGGCTATGCCACATCACCCACAATTCTTACTTGGCATCCACACGACATAGTCACATATATCGGGAATTTACCACCTCATCTTAGTTTTCGGATCCACATGTCCCACTCCTTCGTACAAATCAACGTTCCCCTTCATAAATATATCTAAAACATATTTGATTTGTGCAGGCCATGAGGCACTGCCACATAATCCTGAACCCACAACGTCCTCGCACCACTATGCCCAACACCACAATGGGATGAGGCTATACTCTAGAATTGATGCGACATAATAGAAAATTCCACATCAATTATCAATGACATCTCCATCCTGCACACTCTGTTAGTCTGTGCCCATCTTTCGAAGGCACCACAATGAACCTGGCACTAAACAGAAGGCACTACAAGAATATTCCCATTTCTCAACACCAAATTTGGCATTGCACCTCCTATATTACACAAATTCCTAAGTTACTTCACCCTACCACATGGAATCCTATGACAATGTGACGTGTCTTCCAAAACTAGTTCTTTGGCCATCCAAAAAGGTCACTCCTGCCTACCACTTGTCATATCATGTAGGTGCCAAATGATCATAAATCCATGGCATCCATGGAACCTTATCAAGATCTTGTGGCTTTTGTCACCTCAACTTGGGTTGTAGGTCCCACCAAGCCAAGTCCTTCATGTTTTGTGACTCTTTCTCGTTTATCCAGTTTGAGGGGATATTTGGTGTGCACAAGTTTTGGCATTGTTGCAAACTCCCCACACCTATAGACCCCCAATTTTTTTCCTCCTCACAAACATATTCAGGTATCATGCCTTAACCTTCCTAGTAGGTGCCACTCTCAACAAGCTCCATCCTTCTCCAAAATCCAAATCTGTGTCTTTCTCTAGGGTGCATACTCGATTCTTGGCTAGATGTCCATATCCCTAGATTCAAATTCCATTTGAATAATCATTTTAATTTTGTTGGGGTTTGGCCAAGTAGGACGCACCTCGAATTCAATAGAAAATCTACCTTTGAAGGAGTTTAAGTTGGTGCAAGAATTGACCGCTTGATCGTCTTGATGCTTAGATACAATATCTGACTCCAATAACACCTATGTTCTAACATTTATTAACCACTATACTGGTCCCCACCCTGATTATCATGTCTCCATAATAGCTTTAACGAAATCCATTATGTGTGCTTTCCACTTTAGCTAACAGGAAAACCTTTCTTTCATGACTTATGTTAATCACGCTCTGGTCCAAAATGGTTCAATTATCCCCTGTGCAAGTGGGTAACATCACAAAAATTTTCCTATCATATGAGGATGATCCCTGGTGTCACGTTTTCTATCTACCATGCTCGTTACAAAGTGTCATTACCTGGTAGCTAGGCATGGTGTGGATTATGCACTAATCCCATAAATTAATGATAAACTAGTCATTAAAATACTCATGGTAATTAAAACTAATACCAGATCTCGCTACAAGGCCATGTTATCCTTTACTCACACTTAGAAATTCCACGAAATTTCCACGGACTTGCCCAAATTGTTCTTGAAGCAAAACTTTCTCTGGGAAATGAAGATCACAGGGATTAAGCCCTTCTTACACATTGATATTCCACCCCAAGGCAAGCACTGAGTGAATTAGTATTTCCCTTTAACCTTATAAACTAAATCCAACACCAATTCACTCATTGGGTCACACCAGAATGTAGGGGATGAGTTCCCAATCACAATACAACAGATTTTTGAATGTTGTTACTCTTACACTCATTGCTCCTATGAATACGCTTATTTTGACCAATATATTTTCTCATGCAACAACCCAAATTTCCTCCACTTTATTCATGGGAAAACTAAGACAATTGTGGTCACTCCATCTGCCCAATCACTCCTTTCCCATACTAGAACATTTTGTCTTGCTAGTAAAAACCACCTCCACCACTTCCCTACTCTCGCTTCTTCATGTCCCTTCTCTTGTGTGTTGACTTCCACCACATGTCTAATGAGATTAAGGATAGTATGGGCATTTAATTTACCATAGACTACCCATACACAACTTTAATGTCTTAACCAACAAGCCATATAATTTGTTAAGGAGATGGGTAGGTAAATAAATGAAGTGGCTTTGGTTTGGGTTTAAACATTACACAAGCAACTCCTGCTCCTTAGTCTTCGAAAATGTGTCCCCTCCTCTAGATATACCATATTTTCCATTTCCAAATTATTCTACATGAATTACAATTCACAGTGCCATTTACAATAGGGGTAGAAAATGGGTTGTTACATTGCCAATAAGATATTTGAACACTTCCATCTTCATAGTGAGAACATATTCTAAGAATATATACATACATTGTACCGATAAGGAATTATTGTTATCATCCATATCTTTTCATTACCTCAAATCAAGATTACATACACCAATTTTTTTTTTCTATTGGTCTACCTGAAGGGAAATCAAACTAGTAACATAAGTTCAGAGCCTTGAGGTTGCTTAGACAGTAGAAATTTAATACAAAATATGTATTTCCTGGATTCTCCTGATCTAACAATTATATTCCACTGTTAAATACATAATCGCTTCTACAAAATATTTGTGGAATTTAAAACACAATCGCCAAAAGCAATATCATGAAGAAATATCAATCACACATAACACATATAATTTATCGGGAAAGCATAAATCTAAAAACCCCACTATCTTCTATTATGTATTATATCATGGATCATGAAACAATTACATACAAAGCTCCAATCCAAGAGCTCTCAGTACAATAGCTAACTGTCTCACATTGTCATACAAAAATTGGAAAGTTCCTTAGCCAATTTATTGCCTCCAGACAGCCTACCTCCATTGTGTAATCCCTGATGGTAAATAACCTATGAATGAATTATCCTTGCCTGCCTTGACTGCACAATCCTCATAGGCACATTCAATGTGTGTGTGGTTGCATGTGTGCAACTGATAATGTCACAACTGATAGTCAATCTGTCCCTTTCACCTACATCTCAATTGGGTCTCCACTAGATCTGACATGCATGTAGTTAATAGTAGTAAATATTCAGTTGCATGTGAGGCCACTGATTGTGAATTAATTAATAATTAATTCACTTGATCTCTCACTAGTGTATCTTCAGTTACAACTAGCCCAACTGAGTTAAACTACTTTACAACTCTCATAACTACACTTCCAACTCAGTTACAACTTCGAATCACTCAGTCACAACTAATTCCACTTGCATGTCCCACCAACCAACCTATTAACTCGAATTCACTTAGCTAACTGATTTTCCACTTCAGTTAACTATTTCCAAGTGCTCATTGAGAATAGGTTATTGTTTATTGTCCAACTAATATTAAGGGATAATAATAGTCGACATGCATCTATAAATAGACATTCATTTTATAAATATATTATGCACATACATCTATAAATAGACATGCATCTATAAATAGAATTTTCTCATCAATATATAAATAGACATCCACCTAAAAATAGTCTGTGTGGGCCCCACCAAGTGTAGGTGCTTAATTTTCACTAGGATCAAGGATGTTGTTTCCGGATGCCAATTTCACTGTTTCTTGTTGAAAACTTCAACACTCCCTCTCAACAAGAAAGGAATGTCCTTACATGCGACATGCAACTCCATGCATGCGCCCTGCAACCTTTGCATGTGCTATGCAACTCCATGCATGTGCCCTGCAACCTTTGCATGCAACATTTTCGAAACTGAATAGCCTCCAAACAACTGAATCAGTATAATGCATCTGTCATCAAAGTATTTTAAATTCTGTTGGTACCAACTGCACATATCTTCTGGATCCACTGCGTTGTTGACCTCTGCATCCATGCACTCTACACTTGTTGTCAACTCTGATCTGCGCTCCAGTATCCGACACTGTCACTTTGATTTCATGTCATCATGACATCTGACTACATCGATCCAACTGATCCTGCTACTGCTGCTCTATGGGCTCCTCATAGCCAGGTTTGATTCATGATATCCACACCATCTAAATGAATCCTGCCCATAAATTTCTTCTTGGGATTATCCATGCATGTCGCCCCACCTCTCACCTGGTGGTATAGCTACATGCACTCCCTCTGCCCATTTGGCTCAAAATTTCTCTACATGAGTGGTTGCTCCCACTCCATGATCCTCATCTTGTGGCTACTCCACATCCTGAGGTTCACTCTTACCTGCATGCAAATCCAACTCCCTCTCAAGGGCCAATTTCATGGATTTCTCACACTTCCCAACAATAGGAAGCTCTATATAAATCCCATCTACATCAATTATATAGAGATTCTTAACTCAAATCCAAACCTTCTTGGCTTGCCCTGTTGCTTTGTGTCACAGGAAAAATTTTCCTTCACTAAAGGCAACATCATAGCCTCTATCCTCTAACATTGCGACTAAGACTAAATTTTTCTTCAAACCTGGTACATGCAATACATATTTTAAATGAAAGAGTTTACCTGATGCCCTTTGAAAGGTAATCGTACCAATGTCATTCACACTGTGTCGTCCATCGTTGCCAAACTCAATATGAATCTGGAGATATTTCTCCTCCAAGTCACTGAAAGGTTTCTTATCTTCTGTCATGTGAAAGGAAGCGCCACTATCCAGGTACCACCCTGATCCCATTGCACTTGACACCATGCATGCGATCAATGAGAAGTCAAGCTCAAATTGCAAGGCAAGGGCCTCACCAGCTGCAGCTCTAGCAGCCATCTTGTTCTTCTTCTTTTGTGGACAATTTGTGGCAATATGTCCATGCTCGTGATAGTGAAAACACTTCACTTTGGACATGCTGTGCTCCTTGCCATCTTCATCAACCTCATATTTAGAATGGAATTTCTTCCCCTTCCCCTTATTCACCTTGGAAACCAAAGAACAATCCTTTTCATCATCATGCTTTGATGAAGAGCCATCTCCGGTGTTCTGCCTGAACTCATCCTGCACTAGATCCGACCACAGTCGTTCCCAATCCGACAATTTTTCCTGTTCGTTGACAGAGTCTTCATAACTGTGCCAACTCTTAGGAATTCCCAAGAGATCCAAACTCACCAAATCATCATCAACAACACTTATTCCTACACTCCCAAGTTCATCCCGACATTGGAAAAAATTTGTTAAGTATACCATAATAGTGTTGTTCTTTTCCATCTTGATCTTCCTGAGTTTATCTTTGAGCGCTAATTTCCTATGGTCGTTGTTGCTTTGGAATAAATCCATCAAATCCTTCCACATAAAATATGGTGTGGCTTTCCCATGGAGTCTTGAGACAACGTGGTCTCGTACTCCCTCCAACATAATCCTCCTCGCCTTTGCCACTTTCTTTTGCCATGCATCAAGTAATGCAACATTTGTCGAAGTAGGCTTAGGAACATCATTATCAATGAAATCCTTCAAGCCATTATCTTCAAGCACCGCTTCCATCCATTCCTTCCAAGAAATTTAGTTCGAGCTTCCCTCGAGTGCATACTCTAACCTCAAGCCATTGAAAGCCATTTCGATGTTAACTCAGCTGTAGCACCAAGAAAGTCTTTCTACAAATTCGAATTCTTTCCACCAACAAACTCAGCTCCTGCTTCAAAATTGTAATCTCCTATGCTCTGATACCATGTATAAATTTAATACAAAATATGTATTTCCTGGATTCTCCTGATCTAAAAATTATATGTCACTGTTAAATACAAAATCACTTCTACAAAATATTTGCAGAATTTAAAACATAATTTCCAATAGCAATATCTTGAAGAAAGATCAATCACACATAACACAAATAATTTATTGGGAAAGCATAAAGCTAAAAACCCCACTATCTTCTATTATGTATTATATCATGGATCATGAAACAATTACATACAAAGCTCCAATCTAATAGCTCTCAATACAATAGCTAACTGTCTCACACTGTCATACAAAAATTGGCAAGTTCCTTAGCCAATTTTTTGTCTCCAGACAACCTGCCTCCACTGCGCAATCCCTGATGGTAAAGAACCTATGAATGAATTATTCTTTCCTGCCTTGACTGTGCAACCGATAATGTCTCAACTGATAGTCAATCTGTCCCTTTCACCTACATCTCAACTGGGTCTCCACTCGATCTGACATGCATGTAGTTAATAGTAGTAAATATTCAGTTGCATGTGAGGCCACTTATTGTGAATTAATTAATAATTAATTCACTTGATCTCTCACTAGTGTATCTTCAGTTACAACTAGCACAACTGAGTTTAACTCACTTAACTGATTTAAACTACTTTACAACTCTCATAACTACACTTCCAACTCTGTTACAACTTCGAATCACTCAGTTACAACTAAGTCCACTTGCACGCCCCACCAACCAACCTCTTAACTCAAAATTCACTTAGCTAATTGATTTGCCACTTCAATTAACTATTTCCAAGTGCTCATTGAGAAAAGATTATTGTTTATTGTCCAACTAATATTAAGGGATAATAACATTCGACATGCATCTATAAATAGACGTGCATTCTATAAATAAATTATGCACATACATCTATAAATAGACATCCACCTAAAAATAGCCTGTGTGGGCCCCACCTAGTGTATGTGCTTAATTTTCACTAGGATAAAGAATGTTGTTTCTGGATCCCAATTTCATTGTTTCTTGTTGCAAACTTCAACAAAGACTTCGTATAACTAGAGCATCTTGTAAATAGAAACTTATGAAAACAAGTTAGACATGTCTTTTGTCTTGAACATGATGGTTCTTCATGTATTTTGTCTTGAACATTATCGACATGTAAATTCTTTGTATGTTGTGGCCATGCACATATATTCCACCCATTCTTTGCAAAAATAATATCTTTTAAAATTCAATGAAAATCCATGCTTTCTATATAGTGTAACAAAATTTGCATAAATTGATTTATCATTTATAAACGCCACTAACATAATTTGGTGAGTGAAATAATTTTAATAGTTTAACTTGAGTTAAGAGATACTTTGTTACATAATGAGAATCGATATTGGAGCATGCACTTTGACTAAAATAAAAAGAAATAATTTAGGTGAAAAGAAGATTGAAAATTAAATATTAGACTCTATAGTAATAATTGGATAAAAATGTACTTATTCTATAATGAAATTGTCTAGTGTAGTGCTAATGTCTAGATTTACACCTTATGGAAATATGGTATTAAATCTAGGTTATTTGATTCATCAACCATGTTTTTTGAAGTCTTCATGTCAAGTTTTCCATCAATGAAAAAGATAATATTGTTATGAGCTAGTTGAAGTGATTTATGTGCTAGGAATTGATGAATATTGTTCTAGATGTGAAAAATATTGTTGTTATTCATTTGAAGATGTATTTACTTGAAGTACACTACACATATGTTGGAGTTCTGGATAAATTGAAATACAGATAATGTTGATCTAGAGATTGTGTTCTTTAACCCTATTTTATGATGCATTCATAATAATAAAATGGAGGATTCTGAGTTGATTCAAGGAGTTACTAGTAGCAGTGGAAGTTGCTATTGGGATGAGAAGAAGAACTATGTTGTTTATACATTGTTATAAGGGAACTTATTGTTTAGGTATTCAAAATTTTAGTATTGGGGCAATGTGTGCATAATTACCTGTTTGAGGGGACACCCTGTGCTACTGTAGGCCTAGGACTTGCACAATGATAAATAATGAATATTTACGAGTGTTAAGGGTGCTATCAATTCTCACTTTTGTATTGATATGTGATGCCCAATTTCATAGCTATTTCCTCTCTTTATAAGGCCATCAGTGCTACACAAAACATTTTTGTGGCAAATGGTTCAAATTTATTCATTAATAATCTCAAAGTTGTGTCTTCTATTTATTAAAGAGTCTATGGAAAAGAAAAGTAATTGTCAAGACCTTTTCATCTATATGCCTAAATTGACTGCAATCCCGTGGTGATCAATATATAATGGAGAATATTAGTTTTCATTATGGATAACTAAGGAAATATTTTGTTACTTACCAAGTTCACAAGAGATGGTTGGTGTACTTGTTGGTAGTTTTTATTCATTTGTAATTCAATCGTAAACAAAGCACCCAATGTGAGACTAGTTGGGAAACTGACATGTCCTTTGGTCCTAAAATTTTCACCCAAGGCTTATTGTGGTTAACAGTGTTTTGGTGCTATTTCTTGGGACTATGCTGAGTCCATGGAATCAATATATCAACTACAACAGATTTCATGATATATTTGTTGAAGGTAATTCATCTTGTTTGGTGAATCCATAGAGAAAATACACCTTTTTCTATAGATTTTAAATCCATGTTGCTCATATGTGTGTTATCACCTAGTGAATCCATGGTTTACATGGCGATATAGTGAAAATATACTAAAATATTCATATTGATCATGGTTTCTCACATGGAGTGATGGATACAATGAAACATATCCAATTTTCTTTAGTTTTTAAGCATGTAAATGTATCAAGATCTTCATATTTGTCATGGATCCTCAAATGGAATGGTGGGTACAATGGAACATATCCAATTTGCATGAGATTGCATGTATTTGTAGAAAGAGATAGAGATTTGTTTGGGGATTTCATGTTAATTTCATCAAGGAATATTTGTGGGTGCATCCATCATTTAGACTAAGAAAGTTTGTTTCTGTAATTATCTATAGAAATGCTCTTGATCTTGATCTAGAGTTAGGTCTTGCTTGAGAAATGTGCACCCCAAAGTTTTAAAATCAATGAAAATTCTTAAATACCTAGAAAAAATTATCATCAGACATGCAATCAATATAATAATGATCTAGCACATGATAAGGAAGTAACAATATCTTGACCAACAACAATAGCCTGGGCCATACAAATTTTCTTAATGTGATTAGGTCAAAGGGATAAAACTAGTGCACACCATGTATTCACTCCCATTTATAATATGGATTTTGAATTTTTCATTTGAATACATAATGTTTCGAGGAAGATGATACGAAGATAGGATTTGGCGATATTGAAAAACCTTTTAGCCCTATCAAAGATCACAATGTTTCTCAAGCTCTAATTGGTGAGGTGGGTAATATGCTAGAGGATGATAATGGTAATGGTAATGGTAAAATATATTCTTCTTATACTTTGAATGAACCATGTGAAGTTATTAAGGAAAATATGAATGAAAAATATTTGTACAATCATAAGAATGTAACCCTATTTCATTAATTTGGAATAGAAACCTACAAATGGAAATCTTTGCTAGCTTTTTTTGACTATGTATTTTCATGTCGTTGAGTTGAATGTGAACATTGATTACCATGAAGAGAAGCAATATAATTTCAAACCCCTCCTAGAGCCACCTCTCATTGTAATGTTCAATCCCACTAAAACCATTGCTTCACATAAATGTTCCTATGAAAAGAAAGATGTCTCTCAATCCTTAGTGATTTGATTAAAGCTTGGATGGAGTAAGTTTGCAGGAGTAAATATTTTACTAAGGATCAAGTGTGCACCCTATTATTCAAAGGTGCAAGCTTTTAGTTTTCATTTTCTTTCAACGACATAGAATTTGAACATTGGTCCATTTTGAGATATAGTGAGTAGTGTCCTCAAGTTGGATCATCTTGGAACTCAACAAAATATATTGCACTTTTTATGTTATCCTTGGGTGTTTGGATTAGAAATATGATTTGACGTCACCCTCATTCTCTTACATAGGCTAGAATTTTAAGATCTTAAGCCCTTCCATAAAAAAAATGGATAGAAACTGGACAAAATCACAAATTTCACATGCTATAATTTCCAGACCTGAAACCTCCCTCCTAAAATCGGGCAAAAAAATTTGATTGGACCAAAAAAAAATTAAGTAATAACGATTTGAGAAAACTAGACATATTAATACACAAACGTGTGAATCAAAACAATTTTACATAAATATACAAAGTATATAACAAGAATGCATAACATGAATGTAACCAAAATAACATTGAGTGCAATCCATATTTGAATCAAAATACATCAACAAAGAAACATTAAATGATCTGTAGAGTTCAAAATTAAACATAAACATATTATTAATTACTAATTGTAGTCTATACTCTACAAATTTTTATTTTTATTTTTAAATTTTAATCATAGCAGGTTATGTGTTATCATTGTTCATAGCATACTTTGAAATATGTTTTAAGGCCATGTAAGCCAAAGAGTTAAAAAAATTGTAATCTTGTTTCTAAGAAGAATTGTATTATATGTAATTTACTATATAAAAATTATATTGAAAAAAGGTTAAAGTTCAATTAATAAGTAATGAATATTAATTTTTGAATATTGTAGAAATCATATTTTTAAAAACAATATAAGAATAAAGTGGTTATACATTCATTTATACACTAATTTTTTTTTAAAATTGTTATACATTCATTAATATATCTAAATAATTTCCTTTTAATTTACTTTTAAGGAATATATTCAACATTTTTTAATTATAGAAATATAAATGAAATTTAAAAATTTATTTTATTATTAAAATGAGAATTTTTGTATTAAGATAAAATTTTGTGCCTAGATCGCAACCAGTACTTCAAGTACTACATATCAACATCAACAAAAATTCATAATGTTCTCTCTTGTCCAATAGAATTACAATTTTATCTTGAGAGACACGACTCTAAACATCATAAAAGGTGGTTTTGTAAGTGTACATCTTGCAAAATTGTCCCATGAATTTTTTTTTTTAACATTTCATTCAGCTACTGATTTATGATATCATCTTTCATAATAATGAACTTGCTTAAGTAATGGGCAAGTTTATTTACACGAGGACTATTGATGGGATCTAGAATGCTTAAAATAGACGTGTTACTCGCATCTTGTTCAGGTTAATGCAATTTAGGTCAATTAACATCTTTCAAATTTCTTGAATTGGTCATATCCATCATGTTGAGAGACAAGTTGTTCACATGTGCTAGAAGCTCTTCTATCTACCTCCAAAGTGCATCCATTTTCATTTTTCTCTAATTTTTCTATCTCCTCGTGGATATTTTCTGTGACTGAAGAAGTAGAAGCTATGTGTTCATTATGCTTCAATTTAAGCTTGAAAATATCCAATTTCAGTGAGTCAATACTCTCTACAAGTTGGGCAAAGGAAGCCTTGTGATTACAACCCATGGATTCCTTACTATTAATGCCAACAATGTTGTAACTATCAAAGGAAATTAAGTTGACACCTAGGCCCTTGAGAAACCAAATAGTGTGAGGGTAATTTGTTGTTAATTCCTTGAGTGATTGAAATGTGGACACAAAGTTCTCTGTTTATAACTAAAATTTGAATCATATCAAGGTCAAGAAGGCCCCTTATTGTAGCGGCCAAAGAAAAAGGAATGTGACCACGATACTCCACAAAGACCCACAAAATTATCCAGTTTTCAGACACATAAAGGAACGTTGCTATAAGAGGATTCACAACATAGTATATGGGCCATTTCTTCTAGTAATTTTTTACTATAACCAACATGACACTTCTCGAATCAAACTGAGACATACACCATTCATGAAATACAGCCTAGGTGACGCTACACCATAAATTTTTAAAAGTAAATTGAATACATTGTTGGAATCATTATTGTCGTTAGACCAAAATCCGCAAGCATCAGTAAACGAACACATCTCTAGATTTAAGGACCATTGGGAGGCTATTAAACCATGTCATGACACACATAGAGAGCCATTGTCTTTTATTCGTGCAACAATCTCTCCCCCAATGCGAGTTGGGTGTGTATTGAACCCATGACTTATGCTCTGATTCCACCTGTTGGAATCACAATCGTCGTTATACAAAAACCTACAGGTGTTGGTAAATAGACGTATCATCAAATTTAAGGATCATCGGGAGGTTTTTAAACCATGTCATGATACACACAAAGAGCCACTGAATTTTCTTCGTGAAACATACATTTCCCCACGATAACACACTTTACATGCCAATGTGCAGACATAGAGACAGATTGAATACCTTCTTGGAAGATGTGCACACCTAACCTCAAAACTTTCAACAAACATCACTGAGGAGAATCACATGGTCTCCCCTAGCCAACACAAGAGCTTGTCCCTAAATCAAAGGGAAAATATCCCCCTTCCCCCAAAACACACTTCTTTATGAGGAAAATTTCCCAAATAGAGAATGATCCCTTCGCACGCTCCTCTCTATTAAATTAATTTTCATTTGGACATCATACACTAATAAGGTTGGCAGCAGGATTGACTCGATCCATCCTTTCACCATTTTCCCAAATTCACTAACACATCAGCCAGCATAAATCTTCATAATTAGCTCTCCATGTGAATTGAAAGCAATCCATACAAGCATGATTTGGGAAGTGAGGTACTTGGTACTTGGATCCCTGGAAACGAAAACCATCCAAAGATTCACAACTTCTGAAATGATATAGGAGTGATTGTTAGGTATGATTTCATGCAATATCTTTGTATGGGTTACCACATGGTTCCATGCCCCCCCCCCCCACACATATATTTTGAATTAAAAAATAAATTTTAACATAATTTTTCTTTTTTAAGTTTAACTCCATCTATTTCTAAGGGATTAGAGAAGGCCTAATTTATCCATTAAATTTCAATTCACCCATACAAAATTTACATCCCTCATTATCACAGTGGCCCACATTTTAATTGAAGTCTCGTAGGAGTCCATGGAATAATTACAGTGAGGGGATTACTTCAACAACTTTTTTAGATTCTTTTCATAAGGCACTCTAGATATTTTTCCTTTGTGGAGGAGTTCTAAACCAAATGCTGAAGAATTAGGACCTTGATAGAACCATAGGATTTGGCTTGGTTATTCTTCAAGTGCCCTAAAAACCATGAATACTCTATAATGTTGACTTCCTTGGGGTCAGAAAGCAACTCTACCCCTCCTGCCACCCCTTAAAATTAAATTAAATTATGTAATACAATATTATAATAATACATAATACTGTAATCATATTAAGAAAGAAAAATAAATAATATACTTAAAACAATTTGTAATTTCCCCTAAGAAATATATTATACATTTTTAATTATATACATATAAAAAAATCATGTAACAAATAGTTTATTTATATTGAATATAATAAAATTTTAGCTATTGTTAAAAAATATAGTAAATATTGTGATAAAAAAACATAAAATTTCAGTATGAAATTTTGATCATAAACAAAAAGGTATACCATATTTGCATGACCCAACAAGACCAATGCTACAATGTTTATTTATTGTAGATATCATAAAAAATGTGTGATAGGAAAATCAAGTCACTATAATGAAGATATGAGAGTATATTTTAGAACTAAAAAACCATAAAGCTTCTAAGAATTACAATAAAACCAAGGAGACCTATGATAGAGAACTCAATTGATGGAGGAATAGGCAAGTCGTCTAGAGTGCTAAAGTGGGTTGACGATAGGTTGGCTAGGAGTTGGATGGAGGATATTTCATCATCTTCTATGTGCATCCCAATTAGCTTCTTCTGTGTGGCCACAAGTGTTAGCTTCTTCTCTGATATGTTAACCCTAATTTCCAGGTTGTCAACTAGATGCTTGAGATGTGGTAGAATTCTTAATGACGTGTTCAAATTTTTCATCGGGGTGTTTTCCAAAGCCTCCAGTATTTCCAGGAGAATATCCTTGTTGCCGCATAGTTCTTCAATTGCCATGGAGTGTTAGAATAGGGAGCTATGTGTGGCTCATATCTCCCCATAATCCATAGCCACTATGGAAAAGGTTAGTGTTGAAATATTGTAAATAAATTTGATCACCCAAACAAATCAATTAATCAAACTATCGATCCAAGGAGGAAACCAAAATTTTGCATAAGAAGCCATGTATTTTCCCATAGTTATTCCATACTTGAAGTGTGAGAAAGGACAGATGTGATTAGACCCAAAGCATACACACTATGGTTCCTAATGGAGAGGGGAGGTGGATGATAATTGATCATGATGCATGGAATATTCCAACGATTCCATGTGATACAAAGAAGAGTTGGCACTTGGTAGATTAAGGAGTTAAATAATATGATGATTTTCATGTATATATTTTAAAAATATTCCTCCTTTTAGTCTAGGCTAATAGAGTAATTATCTTAGTGATCCATTAGTTTATTGAGATCTCTCTTAATGTGATACCATTTAATTGGGCATGCTAAATGAGAAGCTTGAGATTGTACTTGAAAGATGATGGAAGTGAGTTTGATTTGTTGTGCATTTGTGCCTTTTACCATATAATTTATTATGAGTTGGGAATCTCCAAACACTAAAAGCCGTTATGGGTGAAGAACTTGAGCTAGAGAAATGCCTTTTAAGAATGAATAATTTTCCATTATATTTTGGTTTGTGATTCAAGTTTCCAAGCAAACGATTCTTAAATTGTTCTAATGTTGTTGATGTTTTGAATCCAATAAAAGGCCATCTTTGGGAAATCAATTAAAATATATCCTCTTTTATATTTGTAACATCGAGATTATTCAATAAGAACTATGGATAATAATCTAAGTTTACCTGCATTGAAATTTAAAAACAATAATTTAGAAACATGCAAATACAAATAACACACACACACACACACACATATAACATGAAAATAATAAATAATAAATATGTAAATATATGTTTTAAATATATATATAGAAGGTTGGCCCCAAATCCTACTATTTGGTTCGTGAAATTCCAAATAAAAGCTATCCATGCTCAATACTAATAACAAAAGAGGCTTTGTAATCTATGATATGCATGCAAACAAGACACTATAAACATATAGATTAATTAAGGACTGTGACAAAACTAGGCATACTAATAATGGTTGTAAGATATAAAATGTGCATGTAGTCATCCAATTGGTGGAGGCTTCGTCGAGGGTGGTTGTTCTTGATCTCTAAGGAGATCTACATCCAAGCATTGCAGTGGACCATCCATAATCTAATAGAGCAAGTGAAGTTACCCAATGTGAAGGTCGAGCTCATCCCTACTCTCTTTAAAATCAAATAACACCTTACCCAATAGGTGGTTGAGGCATCAATACAAGTCTACTCTGTGGAGGTATTGGTTTCTCGAGGGGGTAACCCAGGTCGAGGACCCAATCCTCCACGTAGGACAAGACATTTGAATCCAAAGGCTATGTGTGCAAGCGTCTATCAATTCCTGTCCAATTTAGAAATTTCATGTTGCACGACCACTGGGGTGTCCTCTTGAAATCACTCTGTTAATGCTCAGATTTAGGCCTAATATTTTGTGTTGCCTTGCATGTTGGGACCACCTACTCCTCTCCATGCTCAGGCTCATTTTCTTGGCATTGTGGGGAGAGTCGAGACCAAACATGAGTGGATGGAAGAACTCTATGCGAGAAATACATAACAAGCTAGAAAATATTCAAGACTGAAATCAAGGATGTTAGGACTCTCGGAAAAGAATAAGCATAGAGAGAAGTTGCAACGAGAAATGGCAGGGGAGTATAGGGCGAAACAAGGGATATTAGAACTAGAGGGAGGACCAAAGGGTGTATGAGGTGAACATAAATGAAACATGATATAATTTCACATGGATAAGTTGTCACATGTAGGGTTGCAGGGAGTGAAGTTTTGAGGAGTATCAGTGATGAAGGAGTTCAATGAGACTATATCAAGGGGTTTGGTCCTTAAACTTGCAAGGTTATCATAATAGAGGCATTGATCCAATTTCTCTTGTTGGTCTGGCACCATTCCTTCATGGATTTATAACTCTAATATGAAAATTGTAACCTTGTCAGATTCATTCTGCTAGTAAAGTGCGTCACATTGGAAAGGTTAGTGCATTGAAGTAAATCCTTCAATGCTCCCTTTGTAAAGTAAATTCACCTAGCGGGGATAATTCCTGTTTATGATTCCACACATGGAAACTGAAATGTCACCCTCCCTTCCTTAGCTATGCCAAGTATAGGTGAGAAGTGTGTTCATATCTTGTGTCAGTTGGCTTCCCCCCCCCCCCTCGCACAACGAGTAATGGAATGTGTGCTCTGATGTGATCAAGCGATAACTCATATATTTAATGCTTCATTTTGATATATATATATATATATATATATATATATACCCTCCCCCATTTCGACATCTTATGTTGGAAACATGTCAATTTGTGCATTAATGTTTCCTTTTAAGTTTTTTTTTAGCAAGTATTGAGTTTGGGAAATGGCTTATGAGTGGATCTCACAATGTTTTCTCATAAGAAATATGGTTTCATTGTGTGATGGATGAAACCATGGATAAGAAGGGGAAAAATTATAAACTCACAAATGTTCAAGGTCCAACCCAATAAGGAGACACAACCTTGGTTGGCACATATGTAGTAAGTGTCCAATAGTCAAGTTGTAATTTGGACTTCATTGATCATGGTTGTAAACACTAAAATTCAATTAAATATGTGAAAATTTGAATGTTGGACCCCATATCCAAGTTTAGAGGGGTCATCAACACAAACTTGGTTATTGTAGTGTACACTTTTTAAACAACTATACAATTATCTATGCTTTTTATTTAAAAAAGAACATGATAATATTTTTCTTATGGAAACCAAAAAATGAGGGTTTATGTTGGAAATCTTATTGATGATATTTATAAATTCACAGTTAGAATCACTAATTACTTGTTTTATCAAACATGCTAAGAATAATAATTAACTATGTTCTAGACAATAAGAATGATATGTTATTCATTCTTTCTTTGAGTACAAAGATAAGTTATCGTTATTTTACAATTGTTTATGAGCATGACAAGGTTGAATCTAATGCTACATTTCGATGCAAAGGGAATAAGGCATGATGCCATTCTTGAGTTCATTGAAGATGCCATGGCTTGATCAACACGATGATGCCTTTATGAATGGTTGCGACTAGTAAGGCGAACATGAAGGGCATATAATATGTTGTAATGCGTTGTCTAATATTTTGGGATTAGTTGTAGTTAACATGGAGCAAAATGAATGGACATGCGATGATGACAATGCTAATGGTTGAGACCAATAAGGTGAAACATTATTAGCATTTCTCATGCATGATCTAATTGTGGATATTAGGAGTAGATTAATGTTCAATATTGTTATAGAAAGGGAAGAAGAAAGTTGCATTTATAAAGGACCCTACTTTACCACTTTGGTGCTATATATAGATTGATGAATAAATATGAGATCTCAATTTTTTTAAATGCTAATAATGTAGAGACTCATATAGAAAATACTTTTTTTATATAGTGCACTTTAATAATATGGTAAATACTAATAATAATTTAATTTTAAATAAAATAATAATAATTTAATTTTACATTCATTGTTAAGTCACATCAAATTGGTGAATGAGACTATTTAAACCACTCGGTTGTCCAATGAGGAGACTTAATGACTTGTACATCTCTATAATTTACAAAGATGTACAAGTCATTAAGTCTCCTCATGGACCGACCGAGTAGTTGGAAAAATAGGATGTTATTCCCTCCACCTGGTTTCATATATACACTATTGAATATACTCTTACTGCTATAGTCATAAAATCCTAGTATATCTAGCTTACGAGTTATTAAATATACTCTTGATGTTATAGTGGTAGCCATTAGGTTTGATCTTGAGCCTCACCAAGATTACTCCAATGAATTATTGATTCACCATGGTCTAGATAAGGAAAAAAAGAGTGTACATAAATAAACATATTCTTCTCCTAAAATAGAAATTTTAAAAATAACAAACTTAGTTAAAAGAACCTTTCCTCAAAGAAAAAGTATATACTAGCAATTGCCCCTAAAGGTGCAAAGATACACCAAAGGAATAAAACATGCCTTTGATGTTACTGCAAAAATATTGCAGCAAAGGAAAGATAGCAACCTAAAGGGTGGAGGATGGAAGGGAGCAAATGTGTTTATGCTTGCAAAAATATCACACTTGTGCTGATGCATGTACATATTATATCCAAGCTATAACATGTAGGGTAATGAGGAGAAACATTAGTCTTTAGATATCTAATTAGTTTATAGGGCCTTGAATAGACGCTGATTGGGTGGGATGTTAAGGCACTCCTAGATGCTAGAAAAGTAGAGGGAGGTTTGGGAGTCTCACCCAAAATGGCATTGTTGTAACCACCATATTTGTCCATGAAATTTTGACAATGATGAAGTGATGAAAAGCCCTCCTCTACCCCAAAACTATGACCCTTCATTCAGGAAAAACTCCAGGTCTTTCCATGTATCAAATTGAGCAATGAAAAATCCATTTGACCACAAATAGAGGTCATAGTTTGATGTCCAAGTGGAAAAAATCCATTGATGCAATGCATCATATTTTGGCCAAAAGCCATTAAACCTGCAAATACGAGCATTTGATTGGAGAGCGGTGTGGAGAGAGTTTACTTGCATGATTGGAGCTTGTTCCATTTGTTGGGTATGTGTTATATTCTTTCCACGATTAGTCACATGTTTAGGGGGGCGACAATACCCCTTGTACGTTGTGTTGGGCGCAATAGGGGGGTGGCAGCCCCCCTTGTTTGGGGTTCGGGGCAACGCCCCGGGAAATTTTTTTTCGGACCCTATTTTTTGGTGGGCGGACCCACCCATGGTTTTGTGCATGGGTTTGCACATGGTTTTGGGGCATGGTGGTTTTCAACCCCTAGTATTTTGTAGATCCGGTCAAGGAAACTACGGTTATGTTCTAATACAAGGTTAATGGATTGGGGTTTATGGATGCTTCGACATGTATATATATGTGTTGTAACACTAAAAGGAATATAATGAAGAATCAAGCTGGTAGTCCTGATTTGGGATCTAGGGGAAAATCTTTGTGTATATATATTTTATGTTTTATTCTCTCTCTATTGTTTATTTTCTGCTTTTAAGATTCGTTTGCAGATAATTTCTGTACAGGGTTAAAACCTACATCATTTTCTCCACGATATAGAGACATGGAATATTTTGGATATGTTCAGGATGGTTGAAGGCCTTCCCCTTCACTGCATCTATAAAAGAGACAATTACTCTAGGATGGATGGAACCCAAAGCTCCACCTCTCAGTCTTAGATTCAATACGATAGTAGCATTCCTCAAGATACCATAGTCCTTCATCTCGAATGGGTTATATAGCATTTTACCCTAAAAATTAGGCATTGAGAAGATACACTAATGCCTAAAAAGCTTTGAATACTTTGTTTTAAATTTTGCACCAGGTTTGTTTCCTTAATTCGGAGGAGTGTGGACTTTCCATTAAGTTTTTTCATGAATATTTGAAAGGGGCTATCTTTTGTATCTATCTGAACAACAACATAGAAAAATCTTGGAAAATGTATGGAGGCGACATCCCCAAGCATCGAGACCCTCACCACAACAACATAATGGGCAAAGAATACATACAAAATAAAATAAAATAGGAGACAAGAAAACAATGAGAGAATGTGTCAACTGCTCCCTCCACGATCCCAATAGATAAGAGAAGGCGTCTTTGTAAAAAAAATATTGGACGTTTGTCTGCAATTTGCACATAAAATTTATGTACAGAATAGGCCATGGCAGAGGAAACATATTCAGAGCGAGGGCCACCAATCACTATAGGGTCAAATAAAGCACATGAGAAAATATTCTTTCGGGAGGAAACTTCCAAAGGAAGCCAAAACCGACCATGTCTAAAGTAAAACACTAGATTGAGCATGTGTTCCCTAAGCCATTGGCTGCCATGAGCCTTGAAGATGAACCAGAACGTGATGACGACGCAATTTTCATTGCAGAACAAACAAAACCTAGTGCTCCTCATTTGCCCCTCTTTTTTTTGTATATGAGTATAAATTATATTTACTTAAAAAAATGATATACATTTATTTTAAACTAAGGGATATTTATACTTTTTTAGTTCATTTTTATATTTTACTAAAAAATTTAATAAATTTGAATTTAATTAATTTAATTTTAATGATATAAATTATTATTTTAATAAGACATATAGAGTATGTTTAATATATTGTTTTCAAAAATTAAATTTAAGTATATAAAATATAGATATTTTTTTATGACTATCTAAAATAAACTTAGTTGATAATAGTAATAAATATTATACATATAAAAAAAAGATATTTTAAATTTTAAATATATATATATATATATATATATATATATATATATATATATATATATATATATATATATATATATATATATATATATATATATATATATATATATATATATATATATATATATAATACAGACGGGTAGTGTTTTATATTAAAGCCATGGCCAAGAATGCCACAAAACAGATTACAAAAAGCAGTTTCAAAGCTCAAGTTTCCTCTCTTGTCTGGAGCTCATTGGCCCAGAGGATTAAGAGACAGTGAGTCTTACATTTAGCAATTGAGCCAATCTCCAAAATTTTCCCTTGCTTGTGAATACAAACAAATTGGTTCAGAAAAATTTGATAAAACATGATTACAAGGAATTAGGGAATTGGATCCCATTCTTCTACCCGGTCTCTTAAAAGAGAGCCAACAGAGAGATGGACAACTTTATTGGCTTCCAAATCTGCTTCCTTGTTATTCTCCCTCAGCACATGAAAGAATTTTATTCTCTGAAAGGAATTGACCAGGGTTTTAATTCTAGCCACCACTCTTGCAAATCTAAAATCAGATGGTACTGACTTTTCCACCATGGTTTTGATGATGGTCTGAGAGTCCCCGATTACAATTATTTCTTTGATGCCTAAGGCCTTGGCTTGCTTGAGACCTTGGAATAGAGCAAGTGCTTATGCTTGTATGCTTGTGTTGTAGTCAAATCCCCAGGAAAAACTGTGATCACTTTTACGTTTTTCCTTCAATGTTCTTGATTACTCCTCCAGCACCAGCAAGGCCAGGGTTTCCTTTGGCTACCCCGTCACAGAAAAGAGAAGGTTTAAATTTCTTGCTGGACCATGTTGAGAAGTCCCTCTCATTGCTTCTGATTTTCCATTCAAATTATGGCTTGCTTCGTCTTACAGTTTCAGAAAACTTGAGGCCCATCATGGTGCCCCAATCCAGCTCTTGTTGTCTTAGATTAGTATCCTCAAGTTGATCCCCCAAAATTTCTTTCAATTGGCATTTAATATAATTTTCACATCCTGTCCTTTGTCCCTAAAAATTCTCATGTTTCTCTCCAGCCAAATTTGCCAGCAAATGATCTTTGGCAAGGTGAGGCAGGTAGCTTTGAAGCTTTCATTCTTTGGAATTTCCCCTAGAAAAAATTGTAGCCAATTAGCAAATAAGTTAGAGATTGAGGAGGGAAATTAATATTATTTTTCCAAGGACTTAGAATGTCCTGCCATATTTCCTCTGCGAACTTGCAATTCAACAGGAGATGGCCAGCGTTTTCCTCATTCTCACTGCATAATCGACATTTGGAAGGTCCCTGGAAGCCTCTGGTCTTTAATATATCATGTGTCAGAATTCTGTTATGGCAGATTAACCAATAGAATAAATCAATTTTTGGGATGGATTTGTGTCTCCAAAGCCCTTTCCACATTGCTGGGTTTGGAGGAACGTAAGGCAGCTCCTTCAGTTTTTTATAGCCCAACGACACAGAGTATGAGCCCGATTGAGGACCCCAACCACGTTTGTAGACTCTCCTCTCATGGATCAATGCCTTTCCTTTGAGCAGCTTCAGAAATTCGTCAAAATCATGAATCAGCTCCAATGGGACTTGGATTCGCTTTGAGCTATGCCAGTGATTTTCTTTCCAAGTCGAAACGTCCCAAAGAGTTTTGTAGCTTGCGTTAGTCATCCAGCTCTGCAACGCATGAAGGGAATTTGATTCAGCAAGGGGCGGGTTATCCATGATTCGATCCTCCCATATTTTTGTATTCTTGCCATTGCTCGAGATCCAGAATGAATTAAGATTGATCAGTGGGGTGGATTTGACCCAAAGCTTGGAGATTTGCGAACCAACCTTTGTTCTAGGACTGTCAAGGCATCGTTTTCTGGAACCATGAAAATATTTCTTCCACAAGGCCTTTTGGGCCTAGCCATGATTGGGAGCTATAAGACGCCAGATGAGTTTAGCTCCCATGGCCACGTTTTGTGTACAAAAATATTTAAAACTTAGACCTCCTTCCCAAAGGCTTGGTGACCTTGTCCCAACTTACCAAAGGAATTATGTTTTCATTATGTCTTCCACCTTTCCAGAAGAACTTTTGAATAAACTCCTCCATTTTTCTGAGGATACCTGAGGGGGCGAGCATAACAGAGAATTGAAAAATAGGCAGGCTACTGAGAAATGATTTAATAAGAACTGACTTACTTGGGAGATTAAGCCATGAGCAGCCCTAAGCCTATATCCTGAGCTTGAATTTTTGAAGCAGAGGGAGCTAGTCTATGATGAAGGCACTTCTTTGGAAGATTGGGAGGCCCAGATACTTGAACGATGTCCAGTTTTATGATGCAGCAAAGCCCATACATCTAGAGATTGCACAGAGAACACTGGCAGAAGTGTTCCAACAGTAAATGTGGCATTTGACCTCGTTTAAGATGATGCCAGTTGTTTCACAGAAGTAATCCAAAACCTCTTTGAATCTTGATGCCATAAGAACAGAGGCAACCCCCAGAAAAATCGAGTCATCGACAAAAAGAGCATGATTTATGCTTTTGAACCCTCTTGCAATGTTGAGGCCCATGATCTCTTGATTTGATTGCTTCTTGTCCAAGTAGAAGCTTAGAATAGAAGCTTGGATTACGAAGAGAAGAGGGGAGAGAGGACACTCCTGACGAAGTCCTCTTGTTGCTTTGAATAATTCTGTAGCTCTTTTGTTCACCAACGGGGCAATCAAAGGCTCAGAAATACAAGCCTGGATCTAATTTATAAAGTTAGACCCGAACCCAAACTTGTGCATTACCTCCAAGAGAAAGTTGTGTCTAACACGATCAAAGGCATTTTCTAGGTCTAATTTGACAACCATGCCCTTTTCTTTACGCTGCAGGCTTGAATGGATTGCCTCTTGGACTAAGATGAAATTGTCCACAAGTTGCCTTCCGAGAAAAAATCCCCCTTGGTTCTCCGGGATGATGTTTGGAAGGATACTTTTCATTCTATTGGAAATCACCTTGGTAATCAACTTGTAGCCTATGTTACAGAGCGAAATTGGGCGAAATCTGCTGAAGATATTGGCTCCCTTTTCCTTAGAGATGAGTGCCAGAAAGGTAGAATTGGTGCTGCCCCCAATTTTCTGGTAGGCTTGGGATTTCAAGATCATTTTATACAGATAATTTTCAACTATCTGCCAACAGACTTGCAAAAATATGGCAGTGAATCCATCCGGACTGGGTGTTTTGTCAGGCTCCATGGCAAAAAGTTCCACCTTAATTTCCTATTTGGTGACTTTAGCTTTAAGGAACTGGTTCATCCTAACGGTGATTCTCAAAGGAACCTCATCTAAAAAATTTGAATTGCTATCTCTCCCCCCATCTTCACTAAAGAGATTTTTAAAATGAGTAAACGTTGCTCTTTTGATGTTATTGAAGACCTTGTGTATTGTGTCCTCTTCTTTGATTTCTAAGATGGAGTTGAAGCTTCTTCTCACTTGGGCTTGTTTGTGGAAGATGGAGGAATTTCTATCTCCCGCTTTAAGCCAAAGGCTATGAGATTTTTGTCTCCAGTACTCTTCCTCCGCCAGACATGCCTTATGCAACTTGAGTTGTAATTCTGCGTCCTTATTTAGGACTTATTTAGTTATTTCAACTTCTTCCGTTTGAGATTGATGAAGTTCAAGATTGATTTGAGATTGTTTTCTTATGAAGGATGGATTTTGAAGGGATTTGGCCCAAAATTTTAGAATAGCTTTTACTCTTCTGAGTTTTTCTTCCCAAACAAAAAATGGGGAGCTCTTGACAGGAGTCCTCCAACATTCCTTGACCTTATTCAGGAATTTAGGGTCCTTAATCCATAGAGGGTTGAATCTGAATGGAATAGGGCCCTGATCCTTTTGGGGCAGCAACTCTAATTTAATAGGCTTATGATTAGATGCACTACAAGGGAGAATATGCATTCTAGCTTCAAGTCCTAAAAGGAGAAAGGAGTTATGTACCAGAAATCTATCAAGCCTTGTAGCAATTTGCCCTGAACCGACTCTTTTGTTCGACCAAGAAAAATTACCAGAGGAGGGCTTGATGTCGAGCAGGTCCCAATCCTACATGAGATCCTTCACCCATTCCCTTGCTGGATCCCTTATGATCTTCATCCTCACTTTTCTGACGAATGCAAGGTGAGGTTTAGGTCTCCAGCAATAATAGTGTTTTCAAGGTTCTCTAATTCTGCTAGGTTTCTGATAGAGTCCCAACAAGCCTTCTTTTCCCCTGCTTTCACAGGGACATATACATTGAAGAGAGAGAGAATCTCCTTTGTGTCGAGATGCTGGAGTTTCAGGATCAACCAGTGAGTATTTGAAATCTCAGTGACCTTCGTGAACTTGCTGCTATTCCAGAGAGAGCCCAATCCACCAGAGGCTCCTTGAGCAGAAACTGCCTGTCCATTCCCTTTATTCCAAATTTTCTTGCTTTTTTGGAGGAAGTCTTTGTTCTGCATTTTTGTCTCTTGGATTAATAGAATGTCTGGGGTTTCTAGCCTTTGTATACTTCTTAGGGTTTATTCCTTCACTTTTCTCCCCATACCTCTACAATTCCAGGAAACGATCTTCACCATTTACTCTTTTGAGAGTGAGGAGCTCCCTTGGAGCCTTGGATTTGATATCTAGTCATCTCTGGAGTTTTAGCAAGGAGTTTCTCGAGAGTAGGTTGACTGCCCTGGAGCTTATCCTTGTAGGTTTCCTGCTCTCTCTTTTCCTGGGCATATTTTCGACCTCTTGTCGATCTTCTAGCCGAAATTTGACTCCCCTATTTCTCCTTCCTCCTCTAGTTCTTCCGTGTCTTGTTCCTGCTCATCTAGTTCTGCATGTTTCTCTTTAGGCCTTTATGAGGCATTCTTTCCTTTCCTCGAGCTTGAGGTAGTTCCTTTGTTAGGGGAGGCTTTCTTTTGTATTTCGACCTCCTGCACTTCCTCTAATGCTGAGCTTAAGGATGCAAACTTGTTTTCCTGTCCATTCAGGAGAGGGGCTTGCTAGGTGGAAGCCGGCAGGGGGCCTTTACCATTTGGAATTCCAGATTTGGGGGTTTTATGGGAGGTATTTGACTGCTTGATCTGATTCCAACCCTTCTCCTTGCCTTTCTCAACTTCTCCATTGCTCGGACATCCTTTGGCAAAGTGACCGTAGACATGGTATTTCCAGCACTTGAATGGAAGTTTCTCATAGTCTAGCTTTTGCACATGCGTCCAACTCCCTACATTAATTTTTATTGCCTCTAGCAATCCCACTTCTAGATCCACCTCGATGTATATTCGGGCATAGTCATATTGATCTTTACTATTTTCCCGATCAATAAATTTTCCAAGGGCGTTTCCAATGTGTTTCAAAGAATCGCAGTTCCAGCAGTGCACTGGGAGATTCGACAACCTGAGCCATACTGGGACTTCTGTTGGGACATCCACTGTTGGATCAAAATCCAGTGTCCACTTGTTGAGGTACAGGCCCTGGGGTCCCATGAAATAGGGTCCATTTCGAAAGATCAACTCTTTGTCCTCTTTTGTGATGAATTCAAATAGGAAATATCCCCTCCCCAGGAGTATGAGGTTACAATGTTCTTGATCAGGGGCGTCTAGTTTTTGACAACCCAATTCTCCATGGTTTTCGGCGAGGGCCAAAGTCCAGTTAGCTATCCCACAAGGGCCGGATCTGCAAGAGACAAAGAAACCTGGATCGGTCCATCCGGAGGATAAAGAATTCATAGTGAGTTTAGATAAAGATTTTTTTTGAGAAATGAATTTACTATTATGTTAAGATAACAAATAACTTTGTGTGATCGTGTTACACTTAGAGGCTCTCATGATATCTTCGGTTGATTTGTTTGAAAAGAAGTTCTTTAGAAAAATTTAGCCTGTTCTGTTGGGAATTGAGACTCATACCCTAGTTGATTCGATCGACCACATCCCTTGCAATGGCCTTGCTTTCCTGTAGAAAAATTCAATCATCTTTATGTGCATCAACGTTTATTGGAAATATGCATGTGTAATCAAATCAAATTCAAATCAAATCAAATTCAAATTCTCAAGGTTGGTAGGAATGGCGGATGCAGGGATGGGCTCAGTAGCAAACCAGTTGCACCTGTTGATTAGTTGTAGTTGAGAGTTGATCCTATACATGGAAACTTGGATGACGAAATTACTGGCCTGCACCACAAAATTTCACAATTGAAATATGTAAGTTCGTTATATCAATGTTGTTTTCTGATTAAGAAAAGGTATAATTGCAGAATTGCCAATTAAAAATTCTTGATTTTCATGCCACCATATGGTATATCGAGAATTTACTACACTATAAATATGTTAATTGCATATGCTATGTAAAATATGTAATATATAATGTGTTTGTTTGAAATATTCTTCTGATATTAGATGTGTTTGGGAGGATCTTGATAACTTAAGCTATCTAGATGGTTGAGGACCTTCGACCATGCATTGGCACAACTTTTAAATTGGGGTAGTCTTCATTATTGAGCGGAGTGGCTCCTTCTACAACTTAGTATGAGGGGATGTGTAATTATGTTTGTGCTCAAAGTGGAGTTGACACTTGTCCATCTTAAAATAAAGATTAAATATGCTCTAAATAGAAAAATAATGTAGCCTATAATAAAAAAACAAAAATGAATATGCTATGCATGTAAAATAACTTCATGTAAAGTAATTAGAAGTACAAAAATGTGTGAGTAAGATGTTTGAACCTTATACTTATAAAAAATATTTCAACATAGGATTTAAATAAACTATTTGAAGATCTATGTTAACTAATTTATATAGATATCAACTTCATAATATATATATATATATATATATATATATATATATATATATATATATATATATATATATATATATATATATATATATATATATATATATATATATATATATATATATAATTTTATTAAAGAAAATATTTTCAATGCCATATATCATAAAATATTCAATGTGGTTTATGAGTAAAATATTTTAATACCATTAATAATATGTATACCTATAAATATATTAATAACAAAAAACCAATTTTAATTTGTGCGATAAAATATCTTGATATAAATGTTATGTAAAATATTTTTGTCAACTATATATATATATATATATATATATATATATATATATATATATATATATATATATATATATATATATATATATATTTATTTATTTATTTAAAAAAATTATGTATATATCATATAAAAATGGTATAAAACTTTTGAAAAAAATAACTTTTTATGGCTAAAACGTTTGAAGTGTTCTCAATATTTTATAGTTTGGTCCTCTATATACTCTATATAGCATTCAAAAATACAATTTAAACAAATGAAAAATTACACATTGTATTTTGCACTCTAAAAGAAGTTTGCACGTGAAGGAATTTGGTCCCTCTCTGCTCATGTTAGATCTGTGATTAGATAGATCTATACTGGTATATATACACAATTCTCTTCTAGGCATTGGAGTATCATTCTCTTGTTGCGACATTACTTTTTATGACCAATAGATTAAATTTGATTTATTTATTAGTATGATTTGATATATATAAATCTTGGCTTCTGTTAGTCTAGTAGTTGATTGTTAGGTTCAGTCAGAATGAGGGCAAACAACCCTTCTATCAAGTAATTCTGAAAATGAAGTAACGGATTTTTCTTAGTTTTCCTCTCCATTTTGATTAATTTCTCAGGTCACCAGTTCATTGGCGGAGGGCATGTTGGTGTAATTCTTCAAGCTCAAGTTTGTAGCGCATAGACCAACCTAGATCTATCTTAACTCCGGATCTATCAAGCGCTGAGAGGGATCAAATCTCTTTTGCATTGAAAAAAGAGGTTTGCACCTTGAGAGATTTGATCCTTCTCGACACTTGATAGATTCAAAGTTAAGATGGATCTAGATTGGTATTCCATATGATAAATATACATGTTTTGGTCCTTGAGAGACTGTCAGCCAACAATGCTCAAAACAATTACAAGGATATACTCATGATGAACTCAACATGTTATTATGTGGGAATTGAACTTGGGTAGCGAGGATAACAACATTTCTCCCAAACACTTGAGCTACATCCAATTGACATGTGTATGTGTGTGTGTGAGGAATATGCATGTTTCGGTCCTCATGGTAATCTTAGACAAAAAGGCTCGAATCCATTACATGGATATATATAAGTGTCCTAGATATCTCCTCTTCTCCTCCTTAACCATGCTTCCTCTTCCCTAAGTGTTTTATCAAACCCTAGTCTTCTTTACATCCTTAGGGCAAAACCTTAACCTTGGAATTTCACTTGAATTATCCAAGAACCTGAGCACTCCAAGACAAAGTGAGAGAAAACACTAAAGAGGAGTAAAAGGAGAGAGAGAGGTGCACTTCACTCACATTTCTTACACAAAATGGTGAATGAATGATTGAATGGAATGACTCTCTCTTTCCTTTATTGATATGAGAGGTAAGAGAGATCAATGATATAAAGTGGGCCTAAATTCTTACAAGCAACCTATCTCTAACAAATAGGTCCCCACATGTCAAGCACATGCCACTCTAAAAGCAATAATCTAAGCCCCAAGGCGATGTTATCCATTAAGAAAGAATCCAAGACATTAATGCCCCATAAGATTTGTCCAATTTTCCTCCTCCAAAATGCTCCAAATCTCCAATTCTCCTTTGAAGAAATGTGCTCCTCTAGGTCCACCACACCTACATGACCACTCCCTCAACTGAAGCATCCTCAAGTCAATTATAATCCTTCATGAAATTAGCCCCAAGTGTGCCCAAAATCACTAAAAAAGATTTCAAGGAGAGAGAGAGTGTTTTGCTTCACTTCTCACATTTATTACATGAGATGGTGAATGAATAATTTGTTGATTTATGGTAACATCGGATGTGCTCTAGCCTTGTAATTTTGTATATATGCTAAGACACATGTATTCCATAATACCCAGAAATAATTTTGGAAAATTCCACTTAGAGATGGTTTAATTAAATTAATTAATCGTTTTTTAATGTTTTCCTAAGTCTAAACTTAGGGAAACTGATTAATTAAAGGGTATTAATTAAACTAAGTGTGAATATTCTAGATAAAGTCATGGATCAACTCCCACTTAATCTTAGCCCTTGATTATGTTTTAATCTTGGCCGTTGAATGGACAACGAAAGATTTTAAGGAGGGTGAGGGGCCTATGGAAGACACATTGAGCATTTGGCATTTTCTAGTTTGTGGGAGAGACACAACTTTTGATCAAGATAAAATCACTAGGGCAGGGTTGGCTAAGTGATTTTGATTTAGTGATAATTTCCAAAGAGGTGCAGATGCATTAATTGGTCAGGAGGACCAAGAGTACATTTCAAAGAGAGAGGTAGCAGTGACGCAGTAGAGGCAACACAGTCATCTCGAGGGGTGATGCAGTTCCTTAAGGAGATCACACAGAAGTGATACAGTGCCTTCTAGATTCAGTCCGAAGATAGCTGGAAGCTGGGGTTTTTGAGCCAGGAGGGCCAAAACTCAGTTCCAGATCAACTTGATCATTGTAGAGGAGGAGGTGACACAGTGCCTTGACTTGCCCACGCAAGCTTACGTAGTAGTAGCATAGGCATCACACAAAGGCAGAGAGGGGCTTCACCAGCGCTACTCCAGATTAGCTGGGGACTTGAAGAGTGAGGTATATCTCACATTTATTCTATTACCAAGATTTTCTCTGAAGGGTGAGCTGGATATTAGCACCCTAGTTGTACTCAAAATTCTACTTCTTTATAATACAAAACCATCAGATCTGCTACACCGGTTTTCCCAAGTTGGGTTTTTCTGAGACTTAGTCCAAAAATAACTGTGTCAAATGTGGATGTTTTTCATTGTATTTTGTTTAGTTTGTTTTAGCACTTATATTTATTCTACAACATTATTTGTGTAGACTGCTTCAGTAATTACTTTGATATATAGAAAATAATAGGAGAAGTTGTTGGAAATAATGAGAGGGGGGTGAATCAGTATTTCTTTTCAATTTTTAATTTTTCCCAGTTAGATTCTTCACAATTAAAAAACAGAGAGGTGTATAATAATATTATTATTAAGGATTAATAAGAACTTCAGTCCTTTTTCAAATAATTGAGTACAATAGATGTGTGAGGGCACCAACCCTTCAATGAATCAGGCACCAACCTGTTTCCAATCACCAAATTGGACTTAGATGAGGCTTTGACCTCTAGGGCTTCGACCCTATCTTCTCAAGGCACCAACCTTGTGTTTAGGAGCTCCTACCCCAAGGACACCAATACTTCTTCGTTTCTTTATTGATTCTGCACCAAAGTTTACACCAAGAGTTCTCCACCACAGTGCATTAATACTTTTGCACTATATACTTAGCAATAAGTGTTATTTATTCTGCATCATTCTTTATCACCAAATCTACCCAATTCTTTTGCACCATACTGCACCAGAAGTTTTGAAACAAGTCTCCACAGGTCACTATTTGAGCTCTCAAAAGTCTGTCGACTTATTCAAGCACAAGTCCAAACCATTTTTAGTAAACCGAGCTATCAAAATATAACTTAACCATTGAATTTTCCCAATAAATAAACCTTTATATTCTCTTCACAAGGTAGCTGTCCAAACCTTTGCAATTGAGCTTCTAGGTAGTCACGCAACAACAATTTCAACCCCAGCAAAACCAAAAACAAATTTTACTTGAACCCTTGGATCTTCGATGTTCAACATATCCCACAAGAATTCTAGATTATCTTCAATTCACAAGGTGTGAACACGCTTCTCCATTTCTCCTTTCTACACCGAGATGAATAAGAACTGAACGCGCTCAACCAAATATATATACGCTTAACGTCCAATGTCCATCATTTTAGACGACGTGTATGGTATAGTTAGGGGTTGTCACAATGCTAACTCAACTGAATATTATACCAAGAATGTGTATAATATAACAAGGGACAAGTCACTGGAATTGCAGGTCCGAGGCATGAGGCTACATAAGCTTGAAATCACTGGCCAGAAATCTGACCAAAGCTTCACAGGTCTGCAACAAGTGAGGTCTTTCCGAGCTGCAAACAAAAATTGTGTCGAGCCCTCTCCAAATGGTGATTGTCCTGAAATCTGGCAAGAGATGGCAGGTCCGAGGTGGATACAGTCCAAGAATTTCTTGATGTTCTAAACCCAAACAAAATTATCTATACTTTATCTCCTGCTCCTTTTCTCCCTTCTGTTCACGAGCTATGAACAATGATAATATTTGTTGTGGTGATAACTGAAAAGAATGATGGAGAATGGAGTCCAAATGTTGTATATTATAGTGCTTTTATCAATGCTAAACGAAAAGACATGTCTCCACAAGTAGGCCGACATGGGAGGCTAGCACAAGTTAGCTCACAAACCAGAAAAAATTATTATAAACTTAAAAATTTGATAACTTTCAAACCGCTTGGAGATTTTGGCTTAGTAATAGCTCGTCAGAAAGCTAACATTATGCTATATTATATGGTATAGGTTTCATGTTAATATACATCCTTTCAAAGGTAGAAATATGTTTTTTAAGTGATCGGTCAATAAATGGTGTAGAAAAAATAGATGACAGTGGATGGGCTTCTTGGTGGATGGGCTTCTTCATTGTTTGCCTTCATCATGGGATCAACATGTCATCATATAGCATATTGACATCAATGAAAACTTAGATTAAAAATCTCCCCCTTTTTCATTGGATGCAATATTATTTTTCTCCTCCCCCTTTGACATCAATGGCAACGGGGTGTCAATGTGCTCCCCCTATTATGATGCTCCCCCTATCATGCTGCTCTCCCCGACATGCTACTTGTTTTAATGTGATGCAAGAGTAATGACCCCCATATTTTGGCGAAGATACTTAAATGATTCTCATGGAAGGGTTTTTGTAAAGATATCTGCAATTTTTTCTTTTGTATTGATGTATTCCAACTTGATATTTTGTTCAGCAACTTGTTCTCGGAGAAAATGATATTTGATTGGAATATGTTTGGTCTTTGAGTGCATCACTGGATTTTTTGAAAGACTGATGGCACTAGTGTTGTCATAAAAAATAGTAATTGGTTGCTTAGTTTCTATGTTGACATCCTTCAAGGCTTCCTTCATCCATATAATTTGTGTACAACAATCAACAGCAGCTATATATTCGGCTTCAGCTGTAGAAAGAGATATAGATGATTGCTTTTTGTTGAGCCAAGATACAAGACAATCTCCCATAAAGAATGCATTTCCACTGGTACTTTTTCGATCATCCACGCTTCCATCCCAATCAGCATCAGAGTAAGCTATCACAATAAGAGTTGAAATCTTAGGATACCAAAGACCGAAATCAGTTGTTCCTTTCAGATATCTGAGAATTATCTTCACAACTGTTAGATGGGATTGTTTAGGACTTGACTGAAATCTTGCTACCATTCCTACTGCTTGCATAATGTCTAGTCTTGTAGCAGTTAAGTATAGGAGAGCTCCAATTATTGACCTGTAAAGAGTTGCATCTATGAGAGGGGTATAATCATCTTTACTTAATTTACAATCTGTGGTCATTGGTGTGCTCATTGGTGCACAATCTTCCATCCCATATCTTTTGAGCATATCTTTAAGATATTTTTCTTGAGATATAAACATGTCTGTAGAGGTTTGAGATATTTGTAGCCCAAGAAAGTAAGACAACTCACAAATCATTGACATTTCGAATATTTTGGACATATTTAGAGCAAATTCATGGCTCATCTCATCATCATTGCTAGCAAAGATTAGATCATCAAAGTATACAAGAGTGATCAAAAGTTTTTGCTTGTCCATCTTCATGTAGAGATTGCTTCCAGCTACTCCCTTTTTGAAACCTTCTTGTAGCAGATAGTGATCCAACTTTGCATACCATGTTCTAGGGGCTTGTTTTAATCCATACAAGGCCTTTTTTAGCTTGCATACAAATTCCTTCCCTTCCGCAAGATCAAATCCTTCTAGTTGCTCCATGTAAACTTCTTCCTTGAGATATCCATTCAGGAATGTTGATTTTACATCCATTTGATAAACCTTGAATCCTTTTGAGCAAGTAAATGCCAAAAACATTCTTATGGCTTCCAATCGAGCTACTGGTGCAAAGGTTTCTTCGAAGTCAATTCCTTCAATTTGTGAGTATCCCTTGCAAACAAGTCTGGCTTTATTTTTGATGATTTGTCCATCCTCATTCATCTTGTTTTTGAATACCCATTTTGTTCTAATTATATTTTTATATTTTGGGTGAGGTACTAGCTCCCACGTCTCATTCTTTTCAATTTGAGACATTTCTTCTTCCATGGCCTTTATCCAATAAGTATCTTTGCTTGCTTGAGAAAAATTTTCAGGTTCTATTAAAGATAATAGAGCAACACCATCTTTTCTTGGGGTGTTTATCATCCTTCTTCGAGTTTGAATTCCTTCATCTATATTTCCGATGACTTGTTCTTCCGGATGATGTCTTTGAATAAAATTGATCTTAGAGGGAGTTTGTGAAGGTTCACTTTGAGGTTCTCCATACTCCTCTTCTTTTTCAAATTCTTCTTCTTCACTTTGTTCAAAGAAAGGCTCAACTTCATGATCTTCAATTCTTTTTTCTGGAAGGCCTTCATCAATATTCACATCAATTCTTTCCACTATTCTTCGTAGACGATTGTTGTAACATTTGTAAGCTTTGCTCCTAGTGGAGTATCCAAGAAATATTCCTTCGTCAACTCCAGAATCAAATTTACCTGGTGAGTTATCATTTATTTTTATGAAACATTTGCTTCCAAAAATCCTGAAATATTTTACTGAAGCAGGTCTTCCTTTCCATAATTCATAAGGAGACTTTTCATTATTTGGTCTTATTTGAGTTCGATTTAAGGTATAAACTGCGATGCCAACTGCTTCTCTCCAAAATTTTGGTTGCAAATCAGCTGCTAGTAGCATTGTCCTTGCCATTTCTTGAATGGTTCGGTTCCTTCTTTTAACTACTCCATTTTGCTGGGGTGTCCTAGCAGTAGAGAGTTCTCTTTCAATTCCATTCTCTTTACAGAATTCATCAAATTATTTTGAGGTGAATTCTCCTCCTCCATCTGTTCTAAGACATTTAATCTTAGAATCTTTCTTATTCTCAATGAGAGCCTTAAGATTCTTAAAACATTCAAATGCTTCGGATTTATATTTTATGAAATATATCCACATCATTCTAGTATAGTCATCAACAAATAGAGAAAAGTACCTTTCACCTTGAAGAGCTGGAGTTCTAGTTGGCCCACACAAATCTGCATGAATGATTTCCAAAGGTTTTATTGTTGAGAACTCCTTAGTTTTGTGGCTAGTTCTGGTTTGATTTCCATGTTGGCATGGGCCACATACAACTTGATTTGGTTCACACATTTTTGGAATATCCTTTACTGCATTAATTTTGCTGATGTTGACTAGGTTATCAAAACTTGTATGCCCCAATTTCTTGTGCCATAACCAAATTTCATCTATTTGACTTAAGTAAAATTTATCTTCTTAGATTCTACTGAGAATGTAAACATTATGTGGTGTTATTACTCCTTTCGCCACAAGTTCTCCTGAGGATGAGTCTCTTATTTCACAATTTTTTGTACTAAAGACAACATTATGTCCTTGGTCACAAATCTGGCTAACACTTAAGAGGTTGTGTTTGATCCCTTCTACCAGCAAGGTATTTTGAGCCTTTCCAAGTCCATTGACAAGGGTAGCAGTTCCTTTTCTAGTGATTTTAGTGGATCCACTTCCAAAGGATACATTTCCATTTTTCTTTTTTAATGAGATAAACTTCTTTTGGTCACCTGTCATATGTCTTGTGCATCCACTATCCACGAACCAATGATTTTCTTCACTATGAGCACATAGAGCTAGGCCACATTTATCAGTTTTGAGATTTACATTTTTAGCTTTCTCCCTTTTGAGAGGGAAATTTTGTTCATTATGATCATAATTATCACATAATGAGCAAGATGGATCAAACTTAGCCAAAGGATCAAAGAAATTGTAAGTTTTGATTTGTCCTTGTTCTTTAGGACCACATAGTTGGTTTGTTTGATCATTCAATCTTGGTGCTTCTTTCTTATGAGCCTTGCAATGCTTAGCTTGATGCCCAAAGTTTTTACAATTGTAACAATGCCTAAGAAAAATAGTTTGATACCTGTAGTAGTATCCAACATTCTTCCTTGGAGTTGCTCTTTCTTCAATTCTTGGTTTTGAGATGGGAATTTGTTCCTGACGAGATGACTTTTCTTCTTTTGGATGGCAAGAGAGTACATCATCATAACTTATGGCATTATTCTTTGTACTTGATGATTCTCCTTTGAAACCAATTCCAGACTTTTCATGTTGAGGTTTTTGAGTATTAAAAATTTTGTCAAGAGCTAGAGAGCTTTGCCAACTCCTTTTAACTTGATCTAATTCCTTTCTTAGAGATATTATTTCAGCTTCACGTTTTTCATAGATATCATCCTTCTCTTTTAGCTTAATGTTCAAGAAGTCTTCCCTTATTTTTGCTTCCTCTCTTTCTATTTTGAGATAAATTATCTTCTTTTGTAGATTCTCATTTTCTTCAATGGCACTTATTAGCAGACTATCCATGTTTCTTTCATCGTCTAGTTCTGAGTCATCATCATTTGTAAATGCCATGAATAATGCTTCTCTACTTCCAACATAATTACTTTCCTCATCTGATTCATCATCACTTTCTTTGTAATGATGCACATTTCTAGTTGATTTCTTTTTTATGACTACAAATTCATCTTCATGAGACTCATCTTGTTTGGAGAAGAAGTTATTCTTATTAAACCCTTTCTTTTTGTACATCATTCTTTTAGAGTCCTTTTCATCATCACTATCTTGTTTATGAGGACATTTTGCAGCATAATGACGTATTCTTCCACAATTGAAACAAATAAGAGGGTACTTACCTTTTAGCTTAGATCCCCCTTTTAGTCTCCGTACAAATTGAGCTAACTTGTTTTCAGTATCAGATTCATCATTGTTGCAATTCCATCCTTTTCCTTCTTTTGTAGATCTTGAGGCTTTGAAAGTTGCTTCTTTGAAATTTGGGCTCCCTTTCCTCATCTCATAGGCAATAAGAATTCCATGAAGTTCATCCATCTTGAGAGTATCTAGGTACTTCATTTCTTCTATGGCACTTACTTTGGAGTCAAATCTGTCGGGAAGCGTTCTCAGGATTTTTTGAGCAATGGTGCTTTCTTCAATATTTTCTTCTAGTCCTTTAAGAGAGTTAACCACTTCAGCTACTCAGAGGAAGTATGATGCAATATCTTCTTCATCATCCATTTTTCAGACTCTCAAAATTTCTTCTATAGGTTTGAAGCTTTGCCCTCTTAACTTTGGAGTCCCCATCATATAGAGAAACCAACTTATCCCATACTTCTTTGGCTGAGTCACAATTCATGACTTTCGTAAATTTGGAATCGGTAATTCCACTAGTGATGGAATTTAAAGCTTTGGCATTAGCAATGTAGGCTCTTCTTTCATCTTGATCAGTTAGAAGATTGGCAGGAGATTTTTACCCATCCAAAATAGAGTGCCATACTTCAGGACCAAGAGACATTAGATTTTAGGACATCCTCTTTTTCCAAAAACTAAAATTTGTTCCATCAAAGATAGGTAGTTTCCCTGTTGCTTCCATGTTCTTCATTGTGCCTAAGAATCCTTCTTCTGGCTGTTAGGCTGATAATGAAGAGGCTGGATTTGATACCAAGTGTTGGAAATAATGAGATGGGGGTGAATCAATATTTCTTTTCAATTGTTAATTTTTTCCAGTTAGATTCTTCACAATTAAAAAACAGAGAGGTGTATAATAATAATATTATTAAGGATTAATAAGAACTTCAGTCCTTTTTCAAATAATTGATTACAATAGTTGTGTGAGGGCACCAACCCTTCAATGAATCAAGCACCAACCTATTTCCAAGAACCAACTTGGACTTAGATGAGGCTCCGACCTCTAGGGCTTCGACCCTATCTTCTCAAGGCACCAACCTTGTGTTTATGAGCTCCTACCCCAAGGACACCAATCCTTCTTCGTTTCTTTATTGATTATGCACCAAAGTTTGCACCGAGAGTTCTCCACCATAGACCACTAATACTTTTGCACTATATACTTAGCAATAAGCATTATTTATTCTGCATCATTCTTCATCACCAAATTTACCCAATGCTTCTGCACCATACTGCACCAGAAGTTATGAAACAAGTCTCCACAGGTCACTGTTTGAGCTCTCAAAAGTCTGTCAACTTATTCAAGCACAAGTCCGAACCATTTTTAGTAAACTGAGCTATCAAAAGATAACTTAACCATTGAAGTTACCCAATAAATAAACCTTTATATTATCTTCACAAGGTAGCTGTCCAAACCTCTACAATTGAGCTTCCAGGTAGTCCCACAACAATAATTTCAACCCCAGTGAAACCAAATTTTTTTTTTACGTGAACCCTTGGATCTTCGATGTTCAACATATCCCACGGGAATTCCAGATTATCTTCAATTCACAAGGTGTGAACACGCTTCTCCATTTCTCCTTTCTACACTGAGATGAATAAGAATTGAACGTGCTCAACCAAATATATATGCGCTTAACATCCAACGTCCATCATTTTAGACGACGTGTATGGTATAGTTAGGGGTTGTCACAATGCTAACTCAACCAAAGATTATACCACAGAATGTGTGTAATATAACAAGGGACAAGTCACTGGAACTGCAGGTCTGAGGCATGAGGCTACACAAGCTTGAAATCACTGGTCCGAAATCTGACCGAAGCTTCACAAGTCCACAACAAGTGAGGTCTTTCCGAGTTGCAAACAAAAATTGTGTCGAGCTCTCTCCAAATGGTGATTGTCCTGAAATCTGGAAAGAGATGGTAGGTCTGAGGTGTATACAGTCCAAGAATTTCTTGATGTTCTAAACCCAAATAGAATTATCTATACCTTATCTCCTGCTTCTTTTCTCCCTTCTGTTCACAAGATGTGAACAATGATAATATTTGTTGTGGTGATAATTGAAAATAATGATGGAGAATGGAGTCCTAAAATTGTATATATAGTGGTTTTATCAATGCTAAACGGAAAGAAATGTCTCCACAAGTAGGACGACATGGGAGGCTAGTACAAGTCGGCTCACAGACCAAAAAAAATTATTCTAAACTTAAAAAATTGATAACTTTCAAACCGCTTAGAGATTTTGGCTGAGTAATAGCTCGTCAAAAATCTAAAATTATGCTTTATAATATGGTATAGGTTTCATGTTTAGATACATCCTTTCACAGGCATAAATATGTTTTTTAAGTGATTGGTCAATAAATGGTGCAAAAAAAATAGAGGACAGCGGATGGGCTTCTTGGTGGATGGGCTTCTTCATTGTTTCCCTTCATCATGGGATCAACATGTCATCATATAGCATATTGACATCAATGAAAACTTAGATTAACAGAAGTAATTCAGATTTGTTGCAGTAGGAATCTAGATTTAGTATTTTTCACATGGTATCAGAGCTTATTCAAGCTGAAGTGCAGGAGAAACAAGAGTGAATCAGTAGATCAACGCTGAAGGGATTGGGAGCTGCGTAAGTAGTAGTAGACTACCCCAGTAGTTACGTAGTCTAGGCTAGGAGGGAAATCCAGCGCAGAGAAAGCTCCCTCTGAGTGTGTTGACAGAGGGGTAAACTTTCCAGTTGTATAAGAGGTAGCATAGCAGACGATCGTAGCTAAAGGATGCAGTAGCTGCACAATAGTGAGTGTTGGTTCATAAGCGTCAAAAAATTTCTGAAAAACAAAGTTGGGGATTTCTCGACCTCAGAGGGTTCTCTTACTCAAAGAGACTTAGTTTTTCCCATGCGGCAGCAGAATCATTGACTTACTCCTCAAGGAGTGCGTAAGTCTAGTTGAGCAAAGGGTTAGAGGGAGAAGTCGACAGTTGAGGAGATGGCCAGCAATGAATTGCGTGACCAAGATAGGTTGGAGGGTGCCTCCAAATATGTCATTTGGAAGTTAAGGATTCAGTTTCTCCTTGATGAGCATGATATAAAGACCCTCATTGACAGCACAGTTGCAAAGATGTTGGATGCATCACATCTGAGAGCCTTCAAGAAGAACATGGCAAGAACCAAACGATTGATCCTAGATGGTGTAAAGGATCACATCGTACCCCACATAGCAGAAAAGGACACTGCCAGAGAAATGTGGGTAGGGTTGGAAAATCTATACCAAGGATCTTCCGAGCAGCGAAAGATGTATCTAGAGGAGAAGATGCGTAACACCAGGATGAAGAAGGGAGAGAATTTTGACTCTTTCCTATCTCAAATTTAGGAAAACCGAGACCAGCTGTTAGCAGTGGGATCAACACCTAGAGACTAAGAGCTGGTAAGGCTCACTCTGTTGTGTAGATTAATCCATCTTGCGGACAAGACCGATCTCTCTAGTACTAAAAGTAACTAGCAACAAACAACCAATTATACTAATCTCTCTCTAAGCATACAAGATTCATAAAAATGCTATATAGGTGTAAGGCCTACCTTATGTCCAGCGCTTGCTTGATCTCGTTGAAGTCCTTCCCGTGCACTTGAAAGAACGTTCCTCATGAATCTGCAGTCACAAACAAGCAAAAAGATTACATAGCACCTGTATAGACATTATTATAAATCATACTCATCATAATGATCAAGGAATTTATGAAATAAACCATGAATAGACAGTTTAATGAGAGAAATGAGTATATTTGTATTAACTTCAAATAAAAGAAAACCTTTACAACTTGTGCCTTGATGTCGTGCAGGTCCTCCCGGGGTCCGAAGCAGGAATCTCTTCTAATTTGACAAGCATTGCACTCTTTGAACCAAGACAAATAGAGATGAGTGATTTAACCTCACAGAAAGTCTTAGTTAATTGAGTCTGAATCTCAATAGCATTTAACTTCAAATATCTTAAGCTTGAACTCCCTTTGAGGCTACCCAAGGCCTCTTTTTATAGTGGAAAAGAGGAGGTTTTCTATTCCAAATATGAAGGGATAGAATCCTCCTTCAAAGGGATTAGCTCCTTACATCAAGGGGTTAGCTCCATCAAGTGAGGGATGCATGAACCTTCTCAAAGCGTATCCATTCCCGAAAATTCCCATCTAGAATCTTATAGAATTCATCTGAAATCAATTTTTTAACTTTAATTTCTCACCTTTTTTAGTTTTACAGAGGTCTGCACCCATAACACAAAGAACGTGTGATGTGGTTCCGCAGGCAAGCTGAACTTTAGGTGCGGGACCGCAGGCAATGAATAGAGAAAGTGCGATACCAATGTTTAGGGGATTTTTAGGAACTTTTCTCTGATTTTGAAAGCTTGACATGAGGAACTGATATGTTAGACTTGAAAAAGGAGGAAGTATGAGTAATAATGAGCTCATACTCATAGAAAAATGTCAGGATAACAGTTTTTAGTGTAACAAATTGCCCCATAAATTGCAAAGTCTAGAATAGATGAAGCTGAAGTCTGTCATATATGAAGAGTGCAGTACTTTATCATTTCAAAGATCATCCTATGGACACCCCAGTCGGAACCTGTAAAAAAATTCAATGCAAAATATATACATATATATGTCATCATTGAGGTAGGCATTCCCATACTCAGATTGAAACTAACTAGAAACTAACTCAAATCGTTCTGATACAGGAATGATTTTAATATTACATCAATAGCGTAGACACAGCATGGGCGCAACCATCTGTAATGAATATTCTACTGTATAATAATAAAATTCCTCGCAGCCTGGATGGTGGAAACTAGATCCAGGGTCTTGATTTCCGCATCTCGAACTAGTACGATTCTATCCATGTGAATAAATTTGTTGAAGTCGAACATGGTAGAAACCACTTGATTACTAGTCAATGATGTGAACTGTTAACAAGTGTGAGAGAAACCACCAGTAATGTAAATGGCTCTCAAAGTACTCAGTACAATCCATGAAATGTGAATGAATAAGCTGAAGTCGAACATGTCACGGAACCATTCGATCGAAGGTCAATGATGCAACCTGTCGTCGAAGGCGAGAAACCTGCTATTGAGGCATGCAGATTACAAGGTACTGACGATTTCTGGATCAACTTCCTAGATAATGTGCTGATGTCGATAGAAAGTAATCTGTCGTAGGAAAGCCCACAACACGAAATCATAGATCAAGTTTTGAAAATATGTTGGCAAGGACTGAATCAGGGATGGTCAATAATGGATGACAGATATTTTGCAGATGAATGGTTTATTTGAACTGTCCTCTTGAACACATAACGACACTGCAGATGGCTTGGTAACAATTGACCCAAAGCTAATACCTAGAAACCGGCTGAAGACAAGTGGTTTGATTAACTGTTAGGTAAATGATTCCCCAACCCAGGTGAACGAAAGTGTCGTGTTCAAGAGTGGTTGACTGAATTTTCAAAAAATTTAAAATATAACAAACACGCCCATTTTTCTCTCTTTTTCCCCCACCATTTCTGGCAAGTACCTCTTTATTTTTGACAAGCTTGAGGAGGATAACATTTGCTTGATTATAAGCTCATCCTTCGAATGAGTCCAACTTAGTTTGATATTCGAACCCTAAGAAGGAGTGGTTCGTTCCTGTTGAAAATTAAACAGGTCCTTTACTGTTAAGTTTTAACGAGTCCAGTATAGGAGAAACTCGGTGTTTTTCAGTTTTAGGGAGTCAGAAGAAAAACTTAAGAAAACTCCGTGGGTGTACTTTTTTCGTAAATTTAGTCTCTCGAGCCCGAAAAAGGATAAAATAATGCGGGAGATAACTCTATTGACCGTAATTAGTCAACGTATACCTTTTTCGTAAATAGTCCATTTCAGTCCGTAAAAGGGGTAAACTTATACTGAAGGGACGACTGTTCATTTACTTTAACGAGTTCGAATAGTCAAGTACTCGGAAATATTTTCATGTTTAGAGAGTCTGAAAAGGGCTTAAAAGAGAACTCCATGGTTTCGCTTTTTCTGTAAGTTTGAATGAGTTCGAAAAAGGGATAAAAATGTACTCATATGGCCGACTTTCAATTTAATTTACGAGCAGGAAAAGACGGAAAGAACTCGGCATTTTTATATGTTTTACGAGAATTAAAAATAGCAAAATGATCTCAGGATTTTCATGAGTTTAACGAGTCTTGAAAATAACCAAAATTGACTCCAATGTTTCGCTTTTTCGTAAAATTTTTGAAAGAGTCCGAAAAAGTGATAAAAGTATGCTCTTTGTTGAAAAACGATCAATTCTCCTGAAAAATCCAGTTTCTGCACAAAAACTTGAAACATTACACATACCTGTTTAAGATAAGTAAAAATTCTTTCAAAAATACCCTTTTTAAAGTGAAAAATAAATAAATTAAAAATTCATCCATTCAAAAAACTTATAAAAAGGACTTTTTCAATTTCATTTTTACTGTTCAGTTCCAGAGTGAAAAGTAAAAAGCTTTTGGGTAAGAAATTTCCTGTGAATATTCTGGAAAATCCGTCTGTTGGAATCGAGAACCGTCAGTCCCAGGTAATCCACAACCTCTCAATCTTGTTTTTCATCCATTTCAAATTTGTTTTTAGGCTTTAGTTTGCATTTTTGGGGCAAAAAATGGTTTAAAAGTTCGCCCGCGGGGTCCGCAGGTGGGACACACGTTACCTGCGGACCCCGACTTTTTTCTATAAGGAAAAAGTCGTGGGTTCCACACCCGGCACACATTACGCGTGCGGATCTACGCACTGTGTACAAAGCGTAGGTGCGGTACCTGCGCGGTTGATTTTAAAACATTCATTTCTCATTTGTTTGCCAAAAAATTTCAAATAAGACTATTCTAACTTGCCTTTTTATGTATTGTAGGATTGACAAGATGCTGATCTGGCGAGAATGTGAGCACGAGGAAGTGGATGAAGCCGCCATACTCCATTTTCCCACACAACAGGCATTAAGAGCATGTGGCTTGTACAAATTTTGGGCCATCTCAGGCATGAGGGCACAAGTAGAACTCTTGACATGGTTGGTGAACAGATGGAATGTGCAGGACCAGTGCTTCTTCATTGGTGGCCACCGGCTCGAAATTGAGCTGGAGGATATATATTTCTTGACTGGTTTGTCCAAGAGGGGCGAACAAGTTTATTTTTTTTGGACTAGGCCAGGTGGCCAGTCTGTTGCTAGTCTCCAACTAGAATTCTGCAATGACCAGGCAAATCCTCGGGACAAATGGATTGACATAAAACACATCATCCGTCCTGAATTGAAAGTTATTGCTTTTACTGTTACCAAACTGTGTGGGAGTGTTGCGCTTCATGTAGCTACTGGTTCCCAAATGCGTATTGCCGTGGACTGTTTTCGCGGCACCATCTTTAACTGGTGTGAAGCTGTGTTGGCTAATGTAAACGGCCAACTAACCAGAGCAAAAAATGGGAAACTAAATAACTTCGGATATGGGTCCATTGTTGTTTCTTTTGCTCTAGAGAGGATCCCCATGTTAGCTCCACAGAGTATTGTTGTTGATGTCGGTCGACTTCGAGAACCGAGGATGGTTCGTTGGTCCGCATTGATGGCTCGTCATGCTATCGAGGGTACTGAGATTGTCCGATTTCCTCCATATTTTCGTTGGCTAGATCGCCAACTTTTTGTGATAGAGGATTTTCCATACGCCGGGATAGATTTCCGCGGTGACCGAGAGATGGTTCTCCCAGCAGGGGATCAGTGGGATGAGTCAGGTGCAATCATTTTTCAACGTTTGCTAAATTCTAATTTTTTTTTATTTTTTATCGTCTTTGAAAACTAATAACCAAATTTTTTTTGAATACAGATGTGGGTCCACAAAGACCAGCCCATCTCCAACCTTACGAGAGAATACAACCAGTTGCAGCCGCACCAGCCCCAGCAGGCCAATCAGCGGAGATTTTGACTGATTTAGAGCATCATCTAGAGCGTTTGACTCTAGATATTCCAGAGACGAGCATAGATGACATTCCTCTCAGGTTGCAGAGATATGTGATTGGAGTTCCAGGACCTTTTAGGAGGTTCATATGCAGGGTAGCCCGAGCAGTGGTTTCTTATCGTGATCATCATCAGTGATGGGATGATCGTGTAGACTCATATTTTTGACTTTTGTATTATCATTTTTGCCGATCATAAGGTGTTTCCAACCTATGATCGAAGACGATGTATATTTTTTGAAAACACTCCTATACTATGATATATCACTATTTGCCGGCTATCTTTGTACATATATGAATGCGTTTGATTTACTGTTTTGATTATTGCAAATGTCTATTTATCATACTAGAAGAAATTGAATCTGCTAATGTATTTAAATGTCTTGGAATATGCTGATATTCAATGTAATCAAATTCACGTTCCAAAAGATGAACTCTTAAAAATAACCGTAATAACACTGGATTTCTAATGGTATAAACTCTGTTAAGTTGTAATACAACAAGTTCAAAATCCAAACTAACAATCAAACTCCGAATTCCAAATGATATGGATTCAGACAATAACTCAATCACTGCACTATACTCGGCAATGTTATTCGTTGTTTGACCAAGGCTTACCCCATGCATGGATACTAACTCGTCAGAGGGTGAATAGATAACCCAAGCTGCAGAAGAAATGTTCCGTGTACTACGAAAAGCACCATCAGCAAAACCAATGTAGGTTTGAAGAGACGTCGACATCTGCAATATCAAGAGTAAAACTCAGATAAGCAGGGATAGTGATAAAAACACACTCTCTAAACTAGGCACACTTTTCTAATCTAAAACACACCAGCAGTAAAGAAATCTAAACTAACAAAATCTCCACACCACATTTAAGCATAATATCTCTTTAGATAGAGCCCATTTCTGGGTTTATCCAAAGGGACACCATCAAAATCTATCAACTCATAGGCCCCTTTTGCTAACTTTCGTTTAACAATATAAGGACCATGCCACATAGGCACAAATTTCCCAGCTCCTAGTTTGTCGTTAGCTTGATCATAAAGTAAAACTAGGTCTCCTTCTGAAAAATTTCGAGGGGTCACACTTTTATCATACTGAGCTTTTATCCTTTTAACATGAGCTTCGTTTGCTATTGCAGCATTTCATCGATTCTCATCTAATTGGGCTAAGTATAAGAAACGTTTCTCCTCTTCAGACGTAGCTGGAAGTAATTCTACGGCTAATTTTAGTGACGATATTTCGCATTCAATCGGCAACACAGCTTCCAAACCGTAAAGCAGTTGAAAAGGAGTGAAACCCATTGATGTTTTGACTGAGGTTCGATATGCCCAAAGTGCTAAAAATAACATGGAATGCCAATTCGTCTTGTGAATACCAATGATTCGTTTGATCATGGTGACTAAAACTTTGTTAATGGCTTCAACCAGACCATTGGCTTGCGGATAATACGGAGTGGAACTATCGTGGTGCAAGCCAAGCTGGTCTGTCAGTTCAGTCATCATGACATTCCGAAAATTACTTCCATGATCCGTAATAATAGCTTGAGGAACACCGAACCTAGCAATTATGTGATTAAATAAGAAAGTTGCAGCAGTCTTGCTGTCAGCTGAAAATGTAGGCATCGCCTTGGCCCATTTTGTAAAATAATCTACTGCTAAGATAATATAGGCATGCCCCCCAGCCGAGTGAGGGTTACATGTAATAAAATTGATACCCCATTTCGCGAAAGGACCAACAGCAATTATAGGGTGAAGAGGAGCGGGTGGCGCGCGTATTTTTCGATCAAAAATTTGACAGTTGTGGCATTTCCGAACTGCATAAATACAATCTTTGAACAACGTTGGCCAGAAATAACCTGCACGCAATATATTTTGGGCTGTGGAATACCCAGACATATGACCGCCACATGCTCCAGAATGGCAGTCATTTAACACCTTTTCAGCTTCTTCATGAGTTAGACAACATCGGAAAACAGAATCCGCTCCATGATGTTACACTAAAAATGTCACCTTGACATTCTGCTGACTGTATGAGCTTATTAAACACTCATACTTACCTCCTCTGCAAGTCTTACAACCTTTGTTCCTCATTCCAAACCTTGAAAATCAGAGAAAAGTTCCTAAAAATGGAGGAAAAACCCTTAAAACTCAAAAAAGCCTTGGGAACACAGGTAACATGAAGCCTGCATGCGTTTTTAGCTAGGGTACGCATTTAAGGTGAAGATAAAATGCGTTCTAGAACGCACTTTCTCTGTGTTATAGGTGCGGTACCCCTGTAAAGTCAAAAAGCGCGAAAGAAAAGATTAAAAAGTTGATTTTTGGTCAATTCTGGAAGCTTCTGGATGAGATTTTTTGGGGATGAGTACGCTTTGGTAAGGTGCATGTATCCCACACCTTAAGGAACTAATCCCTTGATGTGAGGAGCCTATCCCTTTGAAGGAGGGTTTTATCCCTTTTAAGGTGGAATCCTAACCTCCTCATCTGCTCTATAAAAGGAGGCATTGGGAAGCCTTTTGGGTTAAGTTCAAGAAGTTAAAGTTTTGAGAAGTTAAATTAATGGAGGATTGAAGAATATTTTGATGGGTAAAATATTTGAGTTGAAGTGCTGTTGAGATTTAGATTTCCTTCTGCTGAGCTTTTGAGAGGAAAGATCACATACCTCTTTGTGCTTTTGGAGGAAGAGTGCAAGACTTATCAAAGTAGAGGAGATTCCTGCTTCGGACCCCGGGAAGGCCTTTTGAACATCAAGGCTAAGGTTGTAAGGTTCTTCTGTATATTTTAAGATTAATACAATCAAGTTCTGTTTTTCTCAATAAATTGTCGTTTGATTGTTTATTTCAATAAGCTGTCGTTTGATCATTTATTTCATAGATTCCTTGATCACTATGATAGGTATATTTTATAATTATTTGTTATACAGGTGCTATTGATATTTTCTTGTTTGTGATTGCAGATCAACGAAAGATGATACTTTCTTGTGACAAAAGGGCCCTTGTTGCGACAAAGGATTATTGATGCAACGGAAGCACTGCAACCACAAATAAGCATTTGGATCTAAGGTAGGATCGACACCTTCATAGCATTTATTTGTAAAACGAATATACTTAGAGAAAGACAAACTTAGTTGTTCGTTTGTTGCTAGATTGTCTTCTGACACTAGGGAGATCGGTCTTGTCCGCAAGAACGATTTATCCGGCCAACACATGACGATAAAGTGTATCACAAATGATATTATACTGTTGGGATTGGAAGCGTATTTTCCGTCGCTGAGTTCGTGAGATGTCAGGCCGAAAAGATTGGGTTTGGAGATAAACAATAATATCTCCATACCAAGGATCAAGCGTACTGATGAGAAACAAAGATTCGTCCGCAATGGACTCTTCTGCCAATGTTTCAGTATCAGTAGAGGGGAAATCGCACATCAGTTCCGCAAATACCAAAGATTTCTTTGCCTTGGATTTTTCAAATTCCAAGTCAAATTCCTGCAGGATAACTATCCATTTGGAATATTTGCCCCCTAGCAATTGCTTGGTCAAAATATACATCATAGGGTTGCAATTAGAAATTATCGTGGTTTTACGTAACAAGATGTAATGTCTAAAACGTTGGACAACTTGAACAGCTGCCAAGGCCAATTTCTCCACATGTGTGTATTTGATTTCAATCGGATGCAGATTCCGACTAAGATAATAAATCACATGTTCATTGTGAGATTCATCTTCCTGAACTAGTACCATCCCAATGGTGGAATGTGAAGCAGCGAGGTACAAAATGTAATCTTGGTTGTAGTTGGGAGGATGCAGTAACGGTGCATGGGTCAACGTGTGTTTAAGTGCATCAAAAGATCAATCAGCGATCTCGTCCCAAAAGAATGGAATGTTCTGTTTCAACAACCGGGTAAAACCCTTTGTAAGCTCGGCATAGTTAGGAAGAAACCTACGTAAAAAGTTTGCTTTCCCCTACAAACTTTGGAGTTGGCGTAAAGTCGAAGGAGGAGGTAATTTAACAATGGCTTCGACCTTCGATGGATTGACGCGAATGCCTACTTTCGAGACAACAAATCCCAGTAATCGACCCGATTCTACGCAGAAAACACATTTATGCAGATTCAGCCTTATCCGATAATGCCTACATCTCATAAAAATTGCTCGTAAATGAGTGAGATGGTCGGCCCTACGTAATGAATGAGCAGGTAAATCATCGAGATATGGCTGGACAATGTGCTTAATGTCATGAAATGCATAAGACATAGCCCGTTGAAAAGTTGCTCCAGCGTTTTTTAATCCAAAAGGTAGTTTGCAATAAGCAAACGTTCCCCATGGACAAATAAAAGTTGTTTTTGGTTGATCAGCAGGGAGTATGTTTATTTGATTGTAGCCGGAAAAGCCATCCATGAAGGAAAACAATTCACTGCCAGCACAATCATCGATTATTTGATCGATATAGGGAGTTGGATAATTATCTTTTGGACACGCTCGATTAATATCCCTATAATCGATACATACTCTTATCGTTCCTTGTTTTTTAGTTACAGGAACAATATTCGATACCCAATCCGTTAAGGGAATTGGATAAATGAATCTTGCGTGAAGTAATTTTTCAACTTCTGCTTTTATAGCAGCAGCTTTTCTAGGATGAATTTGACGTAATCGTTGACGAACAAGTTTAGCATCCGGGTAAGTCTTAATCTCATGAACAACGATCGATGGATCAATTCCTGGCATTTCTTCATAAGACCAGGCAAACACGTCACGAAATTCTTGAAATAGGGCTTTATAAGCTTTAATTTCATCTTCAGTACAACAAGCACCTATATGAATGTTTTCAATTATTCCTGGTTTTACTGAAATGTCAATGGGAACCGTTCGAGATATATTTTCCAAATTTAACTCAGAATCAGGATTTTGCAAAGGATTCTGCGGTTCTTTAACGTATTCAGTAGTAAAAATTGAAGCGAAATCATTTTCAAAATGATCTAGCTCAGGTAAAAATGAAGATCGATGATGTAGATCTTCCCATGGTAAATCATCAACAGACAAAAACTCACGAATTTGCTCATCTGTATGAACAAGTTCAGGAAATGTCGTTGTAACTGAACTAGATATAGAAAGTGATTCTTCATGGATCCCATTCATTGGATCAGTTTTGGTTGAAGAGGGGTTGGAAAGTGACTGTACAGCCTGATACACAATTTCAAATGGACTCAAAGGCATTATGCCATCAAATGAATCAATCTCGGATTCGGAAGGTACGATCCAAGGATCATCAAACATAACAGTGTCTGATGAAATCATGTGAATATTTGCAGTAGAAGGTGATACGTTAGGAGGAGGAAAGGAAAAAGTTCCTAGTAAACCAGAATCTTTAATCAAACCTACCCCAACATCCTTATAAGGGATAGCCGTTTTACCAACAAGCTGGATTGTTTCTGAAGAGGCTGGGTCAGACGAGAAATAAGTTAACTGATCTATTGTCACGATCTTTCCTTGATATGGAAATTTTATGAGTCGAAAGACCGAAGAAACAACAACAGTCATAGCATAGGACCAACTACGACCCAGAAGAAGTTTGTAATCTAGAGGGGCATCAACCACTTCCACATCTAGATTAACGATTTTACCTTCGACCCCTATGGGTAAATCCTGCAAAATACCAAAAGGTTGAAAACCTCGACCATCAAAAGCCTTTAGAATTGTTGGAGATTGGTTAAGTGTAAGAGAACCAAGCGATTTCCAACACTGAATCGACATAATACACGTTGAAGCTCCCTCATCAATCACAGTCCGAAATATTGGTCTGTTTTTGACTAACACTGGAATCTGGAAAGCCATTTGGTGAGGTAGGCGAGGTGTAATATTTTCTAAATCGAAGATTATAAGGTTAGAATCCTGAACATCGACAGCTCCTATGGCAGACAATAATAATTTACGCTGTGCTGGACACGATTGCAGCACTTCCAAAGCCGACATTGCTGAAGGAGAAATAGCTAAGTCTTCAACAATGTTCTAATTCTGAGCAGCTCTCGCATGTGGATTAAAAGCTGATTTACGAAGAAAACCTTTAGCAGGCGGTTTGATTATTAAGTCTGGATTTTGTTTCTCGATCTGTAGCGGACCAGAAACAGGAGGAGGTGTAGTTGATGTGTTTGTATTAGAAGATTCTGCTTCTTTACCATCAACAGGATTCTTAGAACCGTAATCTTGCGATCGCGTCACAACCCTTATATGAGACATCATCATAATAGGCTCTTCTAAAGTAGTCAAGGAAGAACCAATCATCTTACTATCTTGAATTGGAAAAGGATCCTTCAAGACAGCAGGTTGTTGCGATCCTTTAACGAATTTCGTAACTTCGGCTCGATATGGACATTCTTTCGTGAAATGATCTTGTTCACAAATGAAACAAGAATAGCAAGGTTTACGTTTTTCATCATTGGATTCATCTTTATCAGTTTTCTCTTTCGAATTCTTTTTGTTTTTATTCTTCCCTTTCTTTTTACCACCGGATTTCGATTTGGTCGTAGATGTCTCTACGACGTGAATATCGGCAGAAACTTCGGGGGAAGATTCTCCTTTCGGGGAATATGGTAAAGTGATAATAGGAGAAGAATTCTTTGAATATTTCTTCTTGCTTTTAGAATTGACTATACCAATCATACCGTCAGCGGCATGAGACCCTGAAGGAGCTGCAACTATTTGACCTTGCTTTGGAAGATCGGGAATTTTCTCATGTAAAGTACCTGACTGTGTATATACGAGGTCAAGGTACTGAGCTTGGGCAATTACTTGCTCTTCAGTAACAACACCAGCCTTAGCTACATCTTCAGTGATCTTGGGTAACAATGATTTAACAAACCATTCTGCCAAAATTTGATTTGGAATATAAACTTTCACCAAACGTCTCCTACGTCGCCATTCATGAATATGATAAGAAATATACGTTGACATAGATTGTTTTAGCGAAGTTAATAATTCCGTGCCATTGTCGTATCTGACAGGCAACTGAAAATGAGTCAAGAAAGCAGTTGCTAACTAACTAAAGTTATGAAACGAGCCTCGTGGCAACTCAATGTACCATTTGGCTGCAAAACCTATGAGAGTTCTTTGAAAAAGACGTAAACGAATCGAATCATCAATAATTGAATTAGATGCACACCAAAGGTGATAAGTCATAACATGATTTGATGGATCCTCTCCTGACTTACCTTCGAATTTTGGTATATCACTGGGCAACTTATGAGGCATTAGCGGCCAGTTTTGATAATAAAAAATGGGATCATTTGTAAGGCGCGTCAAATCAGGTAAGTTCAAAGTTGCGATAAACGGTAATTGACGGTTAGGGTCACGAAAAATTTGAGAAGCCAAAGCAGATCTAGGAGGCGGATACCCAGGATAACTAGGAATCGGATTTGCATTAGGTATTGTGTAACCTCCCGGAAAACCAGGATGAACCAGACCATACTGAGGTTGTTGATAAGTATAACCAGGGTAGGGTTGATACTGATAGTTCGGATTCTGTACATAGGGACCGAATTGCGGTTGTCCCTGGTACGGTTGATACGTAAATTGAGGCTGACTTGTAACAATTGTACTTGTACCAGCTTGTCCTGCAGGCATCTGAACTGTAGTCTGAATGGAAGGTCCTGACTGAGGTACAGAGACTTGAGGGATTTGCACGGATACAGGGATAGAATAATTCGGTGCTACAGATACTCCAGAAACAGGTGTGACAGGTTGAACATACGTTGCAGCAGTTACAGCAGTTTGAGGCGGAGTCTGGGGTGCACTAGGCCCAGACTGCTGAACTGAACTAGGTGCAGGAGTTTGAATAGCTGGCTGAACAGGTTGCTGGGTTGGACCAAAAACCAAAGGCTGTCCAGATTGATAAGGCAACTGCACATTAGGCTGCAAAGGCTGTTGAACGTAGGGTTGATTAGTAAGTGGTAAATTTCCGGCTCCATGAAAAGATGGTTGACCAGAAGGTTGTTGGAACCCTTGAATTGGGTACTGACCTTGAGGTTGATAACCCTGAGGCGCGTACTGAGGCTGGGGTTGATAAGGACCCTGAGGAGCATATTGTGCTTGGGGTTGACCTTGAGGAATGTACTGTCCTTGAGGTTGATAACCCTGAGGTATGTACTGTCCTTGGGGTTGTCCCCCAAAATAATATGATTCCACAGTTTGTCCTGGGAAAAAGCTACCTTGAGGTTGTGCCCCGGGTGGTAACTGAATACCTTGAGGTTGCCCTCCAGGCGGTAACTGACTACCCTGAGGTTGCCCCCCAGGCGATAACGGATTTCCTTGAGGCTGTCCCCCCAGAAGGAAACTGACTGCCTTGAGTTTGAGGATTTGGAATATTACCAGACATCATAAAGATTTGATCTGCGTTCGACGTTTCAATTCTAAGTCCATCAAGACCAGATGATAACACGTTTTCGATAGGTTGAGGAGTTTCTCTCGAGAAAGCACCAGACAAAGACTGATATCCCGAAGGAATGGAAGGACCACCATGTAAAAATGATTCCGGCGTTTGAGAAAACATGGATGACTCTCCTGCCATAAAAGATGACGGATAATAACCTCTGGGTGTAGGATGAAATGGAATTCGAGGTGGATAAAAAGTAAGACTCGGATTCTCTAAAAAGTTCGTTAAAGAAAGATACCAAGGATTAGTTCGAATGGGGCTGTAGAAAATAGATTCGCGCTCCCTAATATTTAGCGATTGAGGGGAGTCGGGAAGAGATATGTCTTCGTCTGGATTAGTAAGTTCTTCAATAGAAATAAGTCCAGAGGGAAGATTGTCTGTAACGATATTTATTACCCTAGGTGAACCTGGATCGCTAGAAGTTGGTGTAATAAATCCTGAGGATGTTTCCAAAACAGAAGATTCAGTTTCAGGTTCAGAGATTTCAGGTTCGTCAGATAATTCACCAGAAGGAGAAATACTTTCAGTAACTTCAGAAACTGAAATCGGTTCTTGAATGTATTTTGTTGTAGGTATTTGATGATCAGGATGTATAACTATAGATGAACTTCCAATTTCTGTTGATCTAATTCTACTACTACTGGATGATACTAGAGCACGAAGCCCTTCAAGTTGACTTGGTGAATATTCAGGGGGTTTCCCTTGTATTCTCTGGGATTGTCTCGGCAATTCCGCCACGATTAAAAATTATCTAATCACACGCAAACAAAGAAAAATTTCAATGAAAACACCTAAAGTCTCTAAGAAACAAACAATTGAATCATACGCTTAAAAATCTAAGAGTTCAAACCACACACAAACAGTAACTTTCCACACTAAAAACACTAGTTGGTGATGAAATCCAACTTAGTAGAATTTTAACACGAAAAGGGCGGTTGGAACAGTTACCCTGACAACCTGCTTAATGAAACAGACCGGTGCAAATTTCTCCACTATACCATCTCGAGTGAAGATAACCCTCCGGAGAGTCCAAGTGAGTCTAGCCGACGTCTGTTCCAGGTACAGTGGGATCTTCCCTCCACCGTCACCTTAGGAAAGAATCCTAAAGATTATGGCCACTAAGGTTACCAACTGAAACAAATATACCTGGGGGAACAGTCTACGATCCGACACACACGCAAGGGCAGAGTAACAAAGCTCAATCCCCTTGAAGGCTCCTTGAAATAATCCAAGGTTTACCGACAAGTGACCCCTAGCTCCTCGACAATCGTCTATCCGAGGTTTACCGTTGTTAATACGTGTATATCTTCTATCGTTCCCAATGAGGAAGGATTGATTACCCCACTGGTTCAGATATGATCTCGTGCTTGACTCCTATAAGAGGAGCTTCCCAGAGCATACATGCAACAATTGGAATTTCTTCCTACCGCAAGATTTATCTACTTGTTTGTTTTAGCTATCTTGGAGAGTTAATTACTCCCTATTCCAAGATACTAGCCTAAGCTATGTTGGTGATAAGAGCCCTAGAAATAAAAGATTACTAAATTAATTTTAATTAAGCGTTACTTTTATGAGCTGTTTCTTAAGTCAATGGGTGCGGAAATGAAACTTTGGATGATGTGAAGACTCGATTTCCAAAAAACACTAAAATGCACCTAGAATGATAATCAATTCTTTTTCTTTCAATGAACTTCTATCTAAGAAAGAGTTGGAGAATGCAATTCTTTTAATAAACAATTCTTTCTTTAAACATGAAGAATGATTGAAAGAAAATATTTTGTCTTTTCAACGATGATATATATCAAGCTCATAACAAAATCCTTTTTCTTTCGAAACTTGAAGCTACAAAACAATTTTCCTCCGAAAGAAAGCTATAAAAATTAAAAACTACTCAAAACTACAAAATCTAATCTTGAGAACTATGATTTTAAACAATCTAAATTGAGTAAAAGTTTTAAGATTTTTGAAGAATGTTTTCCTTAGTTGTTCAGCAAACTAAGAGTCTATTTGTTTAGAATAACAAACAGATCAAAAACACTCAAAATATGTTTTTTTTATAAAAATGAGATTCAAAACTTTCAACCAAGTTTTTTCGAAGATTCGCAAAGAAAGAAAAGGCTCAATTTCTCAATAAAGGATGTTTTCACAATCAGGTCGAATTCAAAAAGACAAAAAGAGATCAATGTAATCTTAGATTCTTCAAACTGTCAAAGCTTCGAATCACTACAAAGACCAAGTGAAAAATAATCCAAAATACAAAATCTTCTAGAAAATCATCAAAACATCAATATTGTTGGAGTTCATTCACAAAAAATTCTTGACAGAAACAATAATCAATCTGGGCAGAAACCAAAGAGCTAAATCCAAATAAAAATAAACTAGAGAAAGAAATCTAGAGGTTTTCTAAAAATTTTAAAGGGTCCGCAGGCAACCAGTATTGACAGGTGCGGTCCCGCACTGTATTCTTAACAGAAAGTGCGAACCTGCCCGCACTGTCAAAATAAGCCAGAGTGCGGTCCTAGGAAAAATTATAGAAAAACTTAAAATATTTCTAAATTTTCAAAAACAGGGAAAATCTAAATTACCCAGACAGATATGTATCAATCAAAAACCAGGAAAAAATGTTTCCTCAAATAAAAAATAAAAGAGAACCAAAAACAACAAGTTCTTTCCCCAGTGGAGTCGCCATTTTGTTGTGTAGATTAATCCGTCTTGCGGACAAGACCGATCTCTCTAGTACTAAAAGTAACTAGCAACAAACAACCAATTATACTAATCTCTCTCTAAGCATACAAGATTCATAAAAATACTATATAGGTGTAAGGCCTACCTTATGTCCAGCGCTTGCTTGATCTCGTTGAAGTCCTTCCCGTGCACTTGAAAGAACGTTCCTCGTGAATCTGCAGTCACAAACAAGCAAAAAGATTACACAGCACCTGTATAGACATTATTATAAATCATACTTATCATAATGATCAAGGAATTTATGAAATAAACCATGAATAGACAGTTTAATGAGAGAAATGAGTATATTTGTATTAACTTCAAATAAAAGAAAACCTTCACAACCTGTGCCTTGATGTCGTGCAGGTCCTCCTGGGGTCCGAAGCAGGAATCTCTTCTACTTTGACAAGCATTGCACTCTTTGAACCAAGACGGATAGAGGTGAGTGATTTAACCTCACAGAAAGTCTTAGTTAACTAAGTCTGAATCTCAACAGCATTTAACTTCAAATATCTTAAAGCTTGAACTCCCTTTGAGGCTACCTAAGGCCTCTTTTTATAGTGGAAAAGAGGAGGTTTTTTGTTCCAAATATGAAGGGATAGAATCCTCCTTCAAAGGGATTAGCTCCTTACATCAAGGGGTTAGCTCCATCAAGTGAGGGATGCATGAACCTTCTCAAAGAGTATCCATTCCCGAAAATTCCCATCTAGAATCTTCTAGAATTCATCTGAAATCAACTTTTTATCTTTACTTTCTCGCCTTTTTGAGTTTTACAGAGGTCCGCACCCATAACACAAAGAACGTGCGGTATGGTTCCGCAGGAAAGCTGAACTTTAGGTGCGGGACCGCAGGAAATGAATAGAGAAAGTGCGATACCAATGTTTAGGGGATTTTTAGGAACTTTTCTCTGATTTTGAAAGCTTGACATGAGGAACTGATATGTTAGACTTGCAAAAGGAGGAAGTATGAGTAATAATGAGCTCATACTCATAGAAAAATGTCAGGATAACAGTTTTTAGTGTAACACACTCTAAACTCTGTTTCAGAAGACTATTAGGTCTTTTTCCAGAGAATTCTGGGTAGATAAAGACTCCCATGATGGGAAGCGATGTGGGTAGCCTTGAACAAGAAGAGCTGAGGAGAGATCTCCTAAAAATCCATATTGAGGATGGCAGCAGCAGTTCGAAAGTCAAGAAGGAGGAGGAATAAAACATAGCCCTTGCATCAAAGGGGAAACAACGACAGAAGAAGAAATATCTATCCAAGATCAAGTTCTTCAGGTGTGGGGAAATGGGACATTATGCCACACAATGTCCTCTTAAGAAAAAGGACAAGGAGGAGAAGCAAGATCCTCAAGTTAGAGCTGCCAAGATCGAGGTTGAATCTGATTGTGCTATGTTAGCTCATATTCTGAAAGGAGGGAAGTGGGTTGACTTCGAGTTGTAGATCCAAAATCTACAAGAGGCAGGATCCTTGAGTATTTCCAAACTCTTGGATCACATACGAGATACGAGAGCCTTAAGACAGTAGTAGGATGGACAGTTGCAGTAGAAGAGGAAGAGACAATGCAGTGGCTAGTAGTACTAGATTCTGATCAGCGTAGAAGACCAGAGCACACTGGTGTAACGCAGTGCAGTGCAGAGCAGCAACAATGCAGTAGCTTCAGAGAGCTAGTGCAGAAGTTAGCAGTAGACAATCTTATTATTCAGATGCAATATTACTTGTCCAATTTCGGACATTTTTCTATTGCAATTAGCAACAATGCAACAAAGCAATAGTAGAAACATCGTAGTGCACAGTGGTACAACATAGTGCAGAGCAGTGCTCACGCAGTGTAGTGGCATGGTTGCAAAATTTAGAGGGAGTTGCAGTATAGTAGTAGTTGACAGCAACATGCAAAGTCAGAAGCAATACAGATGCAACATTTGTGCATTGTTGGTGAGTAGCATTAACAACACAACAGTAGATTGTACAGAATTCAGAGCAGCAAATAGAGTTGTATTGCTAGAGCACTTTCCTCACTAAGAGGGAGTGTTGATTTATGGTAGCATCGGATGTGCTCTAGCCTTGTAATTTTGTATATAGGCTAAGAAATATGTATTCCATAATACCGAGAAAGGATTTTGGAAAATTCCACTTAGAGATGGTTTAATTAAATTATTTAATCGTTTTTTAATGTTTTCCTGAGTCTAAACTTAGGGAAACCGAATAATTAAAGGGTATTAATTAAACTAAGTGTGAATATTCCAGATAAAGTCATGGATAAACTCCCAAATAATCTTAGCCCTTGACTATTTTTTAATCTTGGCCGTTGAAGGGTCAATGAGAGATTATAAGAAGGAGGGTGAGGGACCTATGGAAAACATATTGAGCATTTGGCATTTTCAAGTTTGTGGGAGAGACACAACTTTTGATCAAGATTGAATCACTAGGGCAAGGTTGGCTAAGTGATTTCAATCTAGTGATCAGTTCCAAAGAGGGGCAGATGCAGTAATTGGTTAGGAGGACTAGGAGTACATTTTAGAGAGAGAGGCAGCAGTGACGCAGTAGAGGCAGCACAGTCATCTAGAGGGGTGATGCAGTCCTTGAAGGGGTTCACATAGAAGTGACACAGTGCCTTCTAGATTAAGTTCAGAGATAGCTGGAAACTGGGGTTTCTGAGCTAGGAGGGCCAAAACTCAGTTCCAGATCAGCTTGATCATTGCAGAGGAGGAGGTGACGCAGTTACTTGACTTTCCCATACAGGCTTATGTAGTAGCAGCGTAGGCATCATGCAGAGGCAGAGAGGGGCTTCGCCAGCGCTACTCCAGATCATCCGGGGACTTGCAGAGTGAGGTATATCTCACATTTCTTCTGTTGCCAAGATTTTATTTGAAGGGTGAGCCAGATATTGGCACCCTAGTTGTAATCAAAATTTTGTTGCTTAATAATACAAAACCCTCAAATCTGTTGCACCAGTTTTCCCAAGTTGTGTTTTTCCAGGCACTTAGTCCAAAAATAATTCTGTCAAATGTGGATATTTTTCATTGTATTTTGTTCAGTTTGTTTCAGCACTTAGATTTATTCCGCAACATTATTTTTGTAGACTGATTTAGTAATTACTTCGATATTTCACTATAATGAAATAATTATGGAAAATAATAGGAGAAGTAATTTAGATTTGTTGTTGTAGGAATCCAGATTTAGGATTTTTCACATCATTGAATGGAATGACTCTCTCTCTCCTTTATTGATATGAGAGGTAAGAGAGATCCATGATATCAAGTGTGTGAATATTTTTGAATACAAAATTATATAAACCCTACTGCAATATCTTGATTTACTTCTCCTACTTGTGATTTAATTATACAAGTTATTTTTAGAAATATTCAGAAAATAGTGAAGTAAACACAACTAGTATCCTACACATTTACAGATCATTTACTAAAGCATAACGCATATATGAAAAAGGACACATATGATTTTTTGGACAAATGTCCTCGGAAAAACCCAATGCGGGAAAACCGATGCAACAGTTCTGAGGGTTTTTATTATTAAGCTGCAGTTCTGAGTACATTTAGGGTGACATAATCCGACTCACCCAATAGAGAAACACCTTGGAAAATAGAGATAAATTGTGAGTTTTACACCACTCTGCAAGTCACGCCTGATCAGGATCAGTCACTGGTGAAACCCTAGCTAGCTCTGCACAGTATCCATGATGCCACTGCGTAAGCCTACATGGCCCTGGTTGAAGGATTGCGTCACACTTCCTCTATGCTGATCAGCTTCTCCCGGAATCGAGTTTCAACCCTGTCGGCTTAGAAACCTCGATCTCCAGCTAATTTCAAACTATCCCTTGGAGGCTCTGTGCTGCCCCTGCGTGAGCCCTGCGTGGGCTTGTGTCACCCTCTCTAGCGTCTGCATCACACTCTCTGATGGTTGCACTGCATCCTTTGCGTCTTTGCTGCCCTTTCTTTGCGTTGTACTCTTGGTCCTCCGACTAATCACTGCATCTTCCCCTCACTGATTCTCTGAATCACTTAGATCTAATCTTCGTCTGATCATTTCTCCGTCAAAATAATTCGATCTCTTAGATTATGTGTGTGTGTTCTCTAACTGACCCCAAGCCTACCTTTAATGCTTTTCTCGTTGAGAAATCAATGACCTTGATCTAATTAGTAATCGATGGCTAATATTAGAGAAAGCTTGATCCATGTCACTAAGAACCTTCTCACCACATGTGTAAATTAATTCACTTAAATTTTTCAATTTCCCTGGGTTAGACTTGGGGTCCCCATTAAAAAATTCAATTATTTGAATAAATTTTACACCAGGTGGAAATTATCCAAACGATTTCTAGGTTTTGGAGATCTCATGCGTTCTAGCCCCTCCACAAAGTTTCGGAGCTAGAGCACATTCGATGCTACCCCAAAATCTCAACACTCCCTCTTAGCAAGGAATGTGCTCTAGCAACACTTCACCACTGAAGCATCACCCTGATCTCTGGCATAAGTCCCCGCGTTGCTAATGCTTGGCCTCCTGCCCTCCATCCACTGTGTTTCTACCTTTTGTACTATTTCCCATGTCACTGCCACTGACACTACCACATCTGTATTGTAGCTCCCTCTCAAATTGCTGCATGATGTTGCCTACAACACTTCCATTGCTAACCACTGCATTGCAACTCAGTTGTTGAGAAGTAAGTGACTGAAGGAAAATCACCCAATCAACTGACATACAAGTCAGTCTGGTTGCATCTCATCACTGAAGCACCCTCTGTTGTTTCTCTACGCTGTCTCTCTGAAGCACTGTGTTGTCTGTTGCTCTACACTGCGTAAGCATTGTTGAAGTCCCATCAGCCTTTGTGTTTTTGCTGCCTTTCCTCTGCACTGCTCCAGTATCCAGTGTCCCAGCTTTTCCTTTTCTTCTCCATGATCTTCTGCACCCACTGACTCCAGGCATACTACTACTGTCTTTAGGCTCCCGTAGCTCGTATGTGATCCAAGAGTTTGAGCACCTCAAGGATCCTACCTACACCATCTATAGCTGCTCTACAGATCTATTTCGCCCCACCTCTTCTCTCGAGGCACATGAGAACTCATGGCCAAATCATCTTTGCTGCCACTATCCCCTCTAGCTGTTGTTGCCTTAGAATCTGAAGCTTCCTTGTCCTTCCTCTTAGGACAAGTGCTGACAAAGTGTCCAAGTTCACCACATCTGAAACATCAGACCTTGGATAGGTCATTCTTCTTCTTCCCTAGTTGTTGATATCCCTCAGATGATAGGGCTGCATCTTCCTCCTCCTCCTTCTTTATCTTGACTCCTTCGCTGTTGAATTCCCTCTTGGTCACCCTTCGGATCTCCTCCTGTCGAAGGATTGCCCACATGTCTCCCCAATTTGGGAGTTGTGATATGCCCAAGATACTTTGGACAAAGGTCTCCCACTCATCGGTGACTGCATTATGGGCAGTAGGCTCATAATGAGCCCATCATCCAGAGTTTCTCCCATAGCAATCAACTGGTCTGGAATAGTCTGTAATTTGAAAAGGTAGGGATCGATCTCCTCTCCCTTGCGCATCTAGAACATCCACATCTGGTTCTCTAGAAGCATCTTCCGCTGGATGAAGCTTCTTTGATACAACGTGGTCAGACCTGTCCACACCTCATTTGCCCTCTTTTTCTCGGAAATGTGTGGGACCACGTGATCCTTTACTCCATCCATGATCAAGCACTTTGCCCGCACCTGATTTTCGTTGAACTTCTTCAAAGCATCCGCATCAATCGACACAACTAGGAAATTCTTTGTGTGGTCTCTGATGTCGTACTCCTCTAGGACTATTAGGATTTAGACTTTCCAAATCACAAAGTTAGATACACCCTCTAACCTATCTTGATCTCTCAGTCCATATGGGGCCATCTATGCTCAAACATTCGAAACAGGTCCTCTTATCCCTTCTACTACTGCTGCAATCAACAGAAGATCAGATTTGGGTTTCTTGGTGATAGAAACCCTCTAGAGAAAATGATCCCTTTGAAAACTGATTTCCCTCCCATAAATCCTCTACCAATTCTATCGAATCAGCCCTCTACAATCACCCACCTGATCAAATCTCAGATTTCTTGGCAAAAAATATGCTAAGGGACTGTTTCCCCTTACTTTGTCACCTTTGCGAGGCACTGTTCTGCACCGACAGAACTGATGCCCCACCAACAACTTTGAAGATCAAAAGCTACACTTCCAGCCCCAAAAACTGGCACAACGTCTCTCCAACTCAGATTGTGTCACCCTTTAGGGCATGCGTCAACCCAGTGTGAGCTTGACAGGCTCTACGTCACCCACTAGGGCCTGCATCAATCTCTACGTCAGCAGACTGGCTCTATGTCCCTTTTGTTGGGTTTGCATCCCTCCTGGTACTAGGTTACCTTCTCCTGGATCTGTGCTACTTTAGTTGCCGTTTTTGCAGCAAAAATCTTCAGCCTCTTGCTGATGGCTTCAACTTGATATGAAATCGCTCTAATACCATGTGAAAATTTATGAATACAAAACTACAGAAACCCTATTGCAATATCTTGATTTACTTCTCCTACTTGTGATTTAATTATACAATTTAATTTAAAAAATATTCAGAAAATAGCGAAGTAAACACAACTAGCAGCCTACACATTTACAGATCATTTACTTAAGCATAGCGCAAATATGACAAAGGAAACACATGATTTTTCGGACAAATGTCCCTGAAAAAACTAATGCGGGAAAATCGATGAAATATTTCTGAGGGTTTTTATTATTAAGCAACAGTTCTAAGTACATCTAGGGTGCCATAATCCGGCTCAACCAACAGAGAAAAACCTCAGAAAACAGAGATAAATTGTGAGTTTCACCCCACTCTGCAAGTCCCGGCTAATCAGGATTAGTCACTGGTGAAACCCCAGCTAGCTCTGCTCAGTCTCTATGCTACCATTGTGTAAACCTGCGTGGCCCTGGTTGAAGGATTGTGTCACCCTTCCTCTGTGCTGATCAAATTCTCCCGGAATCGAGTTTTAGCCCTGTCGGATAAAGAACCCCGATCTCTAGCTAATTTTGGACTGTCCCTTGGAGGCTTTTTGATGCCCCTGCGTCACACTCTCTAGGGTCTGCATCACACTCTTTGATTGTTGCATTGCCTCCTCTACGTCTCTGTTGCCCTTTATCTGCATTGTACTCTTGGTCCTCTGACCAATCACTGCATATGCCCCTCACTACTCTAAATCACTCAGATCTGATTTTTGTCTGAGCACTGCTCCGTTAGAAGAATTCGATCTCTTAGATTATGTGTGTGAGTTCTCCAACTGACCCCAAGACTTCCTTAATACTTTTCTCGTTGAGAAATCAACGGTCGTGATCTAATCACTAATAAATGAATAAGATTAGAGAAATATTGATCCACGTCACTTAGAACCTTATCACCACATGTGTAAATTGTTTCACTTTAATTTTTCAATTTCCCTAAGTTAGACTTAGGGTTGCCATTAAAAAATTTAATTATTTGAATAAATTTTACACCAAATGGAATTTCTCCAAACGATTTCTGGGTCTTGGAGATCTCATGTGTTCTAGCACCTCCACAAAGTTTTGGAGCTAGAGCACATCCGATGCTACCCCAAAATCTCAACAAAGTGGGCCTAAATTCTTACAAGCAACCTATCTCTAACAAGTAGGTCCACACATGTGAAGCACACTCCACTCAAAAAGACACATATCAAGCCCTAAGGTGATGTTCATTAATGCCTCATAGGATGTGTCCAAATTTCCTTTTACCCACCAATTTTTGGGTAATATCCCTAGGAGAAAAGTTTCTCCAAGATGGTCCTCAGCTGGCAGCCAACAACCCCTTAGTAGCCGCCAGATAGCTCGATGTGCCATTTTATCCACCACCTGAGCCAACCATGTGGTCCCTCGTCCATCTGTTATGATCGTATGTTTGAAGGTGGGCATCCCAACCCAAAAGGTATGAATTTTCATTGGTTTAGTTGAGTAATTTTGCTTACTTATCATGGGAACTTTGGGCATGGATTGGCGGGGGGATTCGGCGGAAAGAGTGGGCTAGGTTTGTACTCTTGTCTCCTATACCTGATTCAGAGGATAACTCTGTCTCCTAGTCCCGTGGGATCTACTTTACTGTCCATTGGATTTAGGGCTGAGACTACATTGAAAATCCTAATTTTGGTTGCATGGTCCTGCTTTCTGACACCTTATACATCACTCGCTTCCACTCATTTTAACCCCATTCATCACTTTTCCCAACCGGGTCCACACGTGTCCACCGGGTCTACATAGGGTTAGCCTCCCCCTCTCCTCCACACTTTGGGTCGAGCCTGGAGGTTGATGCAGCTAAAAAGAAAAGAAAAATCATAATTTGGCCACGTACAATAGGAAATGTACCACAAAATTCAAAATATGGCTAAGACATACAAATTTAGCATGTGGGAAAAATTCAAACATGAGTTGTACCCCTAATCCATGGGCATCACCCTAGTTCCTATGGGCTCTAGATGAGCCCCCTTCAGACTAAGGAACCCATGATTGCCCCAACCGTTGGTGGGAAATGAGTTGCCCCATCTTAAAATGGGGTATCTACTGCTATATCCTACTCTTTAAGCACTCATCCCTTGGAGCCTCGAACAGTTATAAAGAAAAATCAATTAGAGGCAAAATGCGTATGAAGAAGGGAGGAAAAACAAGGGACGAGGTAACCCATGTACCACTATTTTCTCCCTCCTACACTCGTATACCCAAGTGTGGGCTTCTCTCACCATAGCTCCCTTGTACCATGACATGTGGTCTAAAGCCTTCCCCTGATCCCCTCTTTGTTCCATCACTATATCACATGCCACCTACTCATTGATGGATGTACCATGGACATGTCACCCCCTTTAAAGGCTAAAATCACCTAATAGGGTCCTTGGTTAACCCCCTTATTGGGCTTGGAGACACCTATACATGCCAAAGGCCACTATGGAAGGGCTGTGAAATTTTCACTCTGAAAATTGTTACTGCAGTAGTTGGTTTATTTCGCTTACTTATTATGATAAGTTATTTACTGATGCTTTAGTAAATTTTGAATTAAACATAGCTGCAACATTCACTCTAATCAAAAGTAGAAGAAAAAATTAAATTACATATAGCACAATAGAAACAACTACATAGACACAATTATTTTTGGACAATTTTCGCTGGAAAAACCCAATGTGGGAAAATAGGTGTAGCAGATGAGGGTTTGTATTAATCTTCAGTAGTGAAAAGATCATTTACATAATTAATGATGAGTAGAATCACTAGTGTACATTTGATGTGAATTTTCCAAACAATTCGGAAGAATTCCCGACACATGAGATGACCTCCCGCAACCTCTACGTCAATCTGTGTAGCCCCTCTGCATAGTCACTGCCTGGACTGCGTAAGTCTATGTGGAGGCTAGTGCTGCTGCTCAGCGCTGCCTTCCCTTCGTCTTATGTCTTCCTTCTTCTCCGTCTTTATTGACTTCTCCCGCATCCTTCTGTCTTTGAAATTCCGCCTCTACAGTCTCACCTTATGAAATCGATTTCTCTTACTTCAGAATCAATTTCCTTCGAGTACTGAGAATGTGCCCGGCTTGCTTTCCAAATGACCCTCATGCCTTCTCTTATAGTCTTCTCGCTGATGAATCACGACCCAGATTATATCCTTAATCAATGGCTCATATTAAAATATGACTTGATCTTCATTTTCTAGAAGATTCACACTCTGCTTTAGACTTAGGGATCACATTAAAATAATTAATTATTTTAATAAAGAAAAATCTGAGTGGAATTTTCACAAACGATTTCTGGGTTCTCTGGAATACTGGTGTCCAAGCCTCTCCTCAAAATTTGAGACTTGGAACACTTCCCGATGCTATAAAATCAACACTCCCTCTTAGCGAGGAAAGTGTTTAAGCAAGGTACCAACTGTACTGCTCTGATTCTAAAGCATCTGTTGCATTGTTGATGTCTTGGTTGTTGCCTCTCAACTCTTCACTGCTACCCTTTGTACTGCTACCTGTGACACTATCTCTGCCACTGCCTCATCTGTATTGAAGCTCCCTTTGTCTCTGCAGACCACCCATTGATTTACTTGAAAGGGTTCTCGACCATCCCCATCTTTTCTTTGAAGTAAGTAAACTTAATCTTACTCAGAGCCTTGGTGAGGATATCTGCCACCTGTTCTCCTGTAGGAGTGTACCTCAACTACACAGCTCCCTGTTGGACCTCTTATGAAGTGGCACCAAATATCAATGTGCTTCGACCGGTCATGAAACACAAGATTCTCAGAGAGCTTGATGCAACTCTAATTATCACACATAATTTTGGTCGGTTCCATCATTTTCTTGAGTAAGTTCAAGAGCAGTTTACGAAGCCATATGGCCTCGCACGAAGCTGTGATTCCTGCCCTATACTTTGTCTCAGCTAAGCTTAGTGCGATAGACTTTTGTTTCCTACTGCACTAGGAAGTCATTCCTGATCCGAGACTGAAATAATACCCGTTGGTACTTTTCCAATCCACTGTGCTTCCAGCCCAATCTGCGCTTGTGAACCCAATCAAATGAACTTCATTGCCCTTGGTGTACTTCAACCCATACTCGACTGTCCCCTTCAAATATCTGAGAACATGTTTGGTTGTTGTCCAGTGAGCCCTCCTTGGTTCCACCATGAACTGACTAAGGGTATTCAATGCATAACATATGTCTGGTCTAGTGTTAACTAGGTACATCAATGATTCGATGAGCTACCTATATAAGGTAGGGTCAACCTCATCATCCTCTGACGTTTATATATTCTTCCAGTTTGTAATCATTGGCATAGCTATGGGTCTACAGTATTCCATATAAAACCTCTTCAAGATCTCTGTAGTGTATCTTCCTTGCCCAAGGAACATTTCTCCCTTCTACTGCCAGACCTCCAAACCAAGAAAATAGTGCATCTGCCCCAGATCATTCATGTCGAATTCGGTAGCCAGATTCTCCTTGCAATCTTTGATGAGCTTAGGTGATCTAGTAAGGAAAAAATAATCTACATATAATACCAATATTTGCGGCTCATCCCCTACTCTCAGATAGTAGAGGTTGGGATCTATGTCACTCTTAACGAATCCCACCTTCTGCAGGTAGCTATCAACTCGCCCATACCATGATCTGGGGCTTGTTTTAGACCGTACATGGCTTTCTTAAGCCTACAAACGTGAGTCTTCTGCTCATGTGTCTCAAAGCCCTCTGGTTGTTCTATGTACACTTCCTCTTCTATCGCCCCATTCAAGAACGTTGTATTGATATCCATATGGTGAATCTCCCATCCCATCTGTGTTCTGAGAGAGATGACAAATCTCATTGAAGTGTACCGAGCTACAGGGGCAAAGGTTTCTTCATAGTTAATCTCTTCTTTCTGTGCATACCCCTTAGCCACACACCTGGCTTTGAATTTTTCTATGCTGCCATCTGCAGCATACTTGATATTGTAGATCCACCTTGATTCTACAATCGATCTGTTCTGAGGTCTAGGGACTACTTCCCATACATAATTTTTCATGATGGAGCTATACTCCTCCACCATGGCATCTACCCACGCTTAATGTTGAACTTCCTCCAGAAAGCTGGAGGGTTCTCCGACCTATGCTACCAGTGCTTGGTACCTGTCTGGTTGCCTACATACCCTATTCGCATCTGTAGGGACTCCAACAAACTCTTATGCATCCCTTAGAATTTTTTGGAGCTCTCTGCTTGTTCTCCCATTGGTAGTGGGTGGATTTTCCTGCTCTCCTACTTTCTCTTATTCGAAGGAACTCTCCTCATAATCCTTGTGCTGTGGAGAGGCACTTGAGCCATCCTCAATAGGCTGCTGAGGCTGAACTAGTGGATCTTTCTCAACCTGCGTATCTGTAGCCATTTCCCGGGATCTTCTGAAGGCTCTCTCCTCCATTAATTTTACGTCCTGCCTTACTATGATCTTCCTGTTTTCCATAATATAGATGCGATATGCCTTTTCATTTTCACTATATCCCACAAGATAACCCTTCTCCACAGTATAATCCAACTTCTTCCTCTTCTCATATGGTACGTGGCAATACGCCATACTACCAAATATCCTGATATGGCTCACCTCAGGCTTGTTGCCTCTGAACACACTCTCAGGGGTCACTTTCCCCAATGCTCTATGGGTTGCCCTGTTTTGCACATACACACTTGTATTGCAGGCTTCTTCCCACAGAAATTTGGGCATGTCTTGGTCATATAGCATCTCCCTTGTAGCTTCTACAATGGTCCTGTTCTTCCTTTCTGCAACTACATTCCTCTCTGGATTGTATGGAGTTTTCCACTCTCTCTTGATGCATTCCTTTGTGTAGAAACTGGTGAAGTATTTATCGATATAATCTCTACCATTATCTGATCACAACTTCTTGATATTTTTTCCGATTAAATTTTCTACCAGTACCTTGAATTCTTTGAAACACTCAAAGACTTCATATTTGGTTTTGAGAAAGTAGATCCAAGTTTTCTTGGAATGGTCATAAATAAAGGTAGAAAAATACTTTGCACCACTGAGAGCAGTCATGGACATTGGATTGAAGATGTCTGAGTGTATCAACTCCTATACACTCTTGGACCTACTGGTGCTTCTTGGAAATGTTGCCTTGGCATACTTCCCTAGTACACACCCTCTGTAGACCTCATCTTTCCTTGTGATGCATTTTGGAGCTCCCATGATAGTCTTTCAAGGCTCCATGATGTAAATGTTCCATCCTTATGTGCCATAATTCATTCAGATCCCTTTCGTTCGTACTGTCGATTAGTGCCATTGGGGACTCAAGATGGAGCTTATATAATTTATGGCTCCTCACTCCAATTTGTGCCTTCCTTTTCCAACTAGGTTGTTTGACATAAACATTATTTCCAATAAAGTATATGTCATAACCCTTGTTCTGGAGCTGAGACACCGAGAGTAAGTTCATCCCCAAACCCGGTACATGCAGAATGTTTGTAGCCCGAATCTTGTTGCCAACTTTTTTCTGAAATATTATGGCACCTCTTCCAATGAGGGTACAATTGGCCTTGTTTCCCATTGTGATTTGGAAATTCATATGTTCTTCTTGGTAGCTCAAAAAGCATTCTTGAACTCCCATCATATGAGTAGATGCTCCACTGTCAATACACCAAACTCCTGGAGAGGTCGTGCTTGACACACAAGCGAAATGCTCCTCTAGTCTGGATGTCAGAACAGATATGTCATGCTCCCTCTGTTTCTCTGTATGCTCTGGAGGACTGCATGGGCCCTTCCGAATTTTATTAACATCAAATCTTTGTTCTATTGCAGAACCTCCTTTCTTGTCTTTTGCCTTTGGCTCTGATACCATGTGAAATTTTCACTCTGAAAATTGTTACTGTAGTAGTTGGTTTATTTCGCTTACTTATTATGATAAGTTATTTACAGATGCTTGAGTAAATTTTGAAGTAAACATAGCTGCATCATTCACTATAATCAAAAGCACAAGAACAAATTAAAACACATATAGCATAATAGAAACAACCACATGAACACAATTATTTTTGGGCAATTGTCCTCGGAAAACCCAATGTGGGAAAACCGGTGCAATATATGAGGGTTTGTATTAACCTTCAGTAGTGAAAAGATCATTTACAAAATTCATGATGAGCAGAATCACTAGCGTACACCTGATGTGAATTTTCCGGAAAATCTGGAAGAATTCCTGACACACAAGATGACCTCATGCACCCTTTGCGTCAATCTGCGTAGCCCCTCTGTGTAGTCACTGCCTGGACTGCGTAAGTATGCGTGGAGGGCTAGTGCTCTTGCTCAACGTTGTCTTCCCTTTGTCTTTTGTCTTCCTTCTTCTCCATCTCTGCTGACTTCTCCCTCCTCCTTTTGTCTCTACAATCCCACCTCTACAGACTCACCCTCTGAAATCGAATTCTCTTACTTAAGAATCGATTTCCTTCGGGTACTGAGAATGTGCTCGACTTGCTTTTAAAATGACCCTCAAGCCTTCTCTTATAGTCTTCTCGCTGAATCAATGGCCCAAATTATATCCTTAATCAATGGCTCAAATTAAAAGATGACTTGATCTTCGTTTTCTAGAAGATTCACACTCTGCTTTATTAATACCCTTTAATTATTTAATTTCCGTAAGTTTAGACTTAGGGATCACATTAAAATAATTAATTATTTTAATAAAGAAAAATTCGAGTGGAATTTCCACAAATGATTTCTGGGTTCTCTGGAATATTGTTGTCCATGCCTCTGCTCAAAATTTGAGACTTGGAATACTTCCCGATGCTATAAAATCAACAAGGGCATGCCAACATGAAGTGTCCAATTGATTCCATGATTTGTAAGCTCTTTTACTTGATTACTCTATTGATTTGTTGTATTGGAGGGAAAGGGGATGCATTGGATCTTATGTAGGATTGCAGGTGGGTCTCCATTTAGGTTTGGTCTCCATATACGGGGTCCAATCCCTCCATAGGGCCACAGAGGAAATTTTAGGGTGAGTGTTGAGATCCATGGGCCTCTACTATATTAGAGACTACTTCACGAATCCCCAACACCATTCAATGGTTGCTTGTGTTCCACCTTTTGGATGAGGATGATGCACATGGTTCACCATGCCCATCGGAATCCACAATTTCACCATACACTTGGTAGATGTTCCAGGGTACATATGAGGATGTGTCTCACTGCAAGAGACAAAGGGAGGGTTTATGTCATCATCCTAGCCCTTATAGATGGTTTACAAGCATTATTGATCCACTTGGAGACCCATGAGGATGTCATTGTGCTCCCACACCCACTTAGGAGCACTACATGTGACTTGCTTGGAAAACAAGGGGCCAATCCCTTGTCCACTATGTTTGGAGCCTTTTCACTCAACTTGGCACATCTGGACTCCATTATGCCTCCTCAATGGCCCAACGACTCATCATATTCATTATTTTTCCCTCTTGAGAGGCTCTTCTTTGTATTATTGAGCTATCTTGCTAGGCTTGTCACCAAGTCATCGCATTATTGAGCATTATTTTATTATTTGGGGCTAAATAAGACAAATTAAGCTATTTGAATCCTCTATTGAATTGTATATATAGATGAGAGGATGACTCATTTATCTCATAATCACTTGGATTGGATTAGTATATTTTGAGATATTTTCACACTTTTTGTTGGGATAAAATTTTTGGAGTTTCTTGATGCACTATGATGTTTAGATTTTCGCTATTGTCTTTGGAGCTTCCTTCTAATGCAAAGTGGATGAATGGATATACTCGCTCTCTCTCATGCAAGTGAAATTTTAGTGCTATTTTTGTCATGTTACTTGTCAAAGGCATGTATATTGTTATCATTATTCTTGTATGGGTTAATCTAATGCGAAATTCTTCTGGGACCTTGAATAAGTGATTTAATGATATTTATGATTGGGAGTTACTAAGAGGGGGAGGTGAATCGGTAATTAAAAATTCTTTACTTTTTCTCAACTTAATTTTCTTCTTATGAAACTAATGGTTCATGTTCGTGCTCTATTATTATTGAATTCCTTTTGCAGGTGTCAAAGAGATAAATTTGCAGATTTATTTATCAAGATTTCAAAAACATTCAAGAACCAACACATGAAGGCACCAGATATAAGTGGAAACCCTGAAGGGAGAAAACTGCAAATTTTAGGCTGAAAGTGATGTGAAGGCAAGCTGCTACTCCTTATTACATCAGATTTTTGTAAGCTCCAACCTACAAGAGGATCCTACCTCAAAGGAAGCTCCAACTCCCACAAATTTTCAGCAGACTACAACCCACATGAGACTATTACCTCAACATGCTACAACCTATTCTTTTTCAAGCTACAATATAAAAAGGGACAAAAATCTCTCAATCACAACATCAAGTCACAAATGTTGGTTATCTCATTTACAGTTTTGTTGTCAAGTCTATTGTTGCATTGCTTCTTCTTCATCAAAACCTGAGCATGAACATTCCTTTTCTTCTATGCACTTGTCTGCTTTGAAAGTTTCCTCCCTAGTGACTGAATTCCCATTTGGAATTCTCATATTATATGCTTTCAAGGAACCAACTAACTGATCCCTGTTCAAAGTCTCAAATTTTGTTGTCTCTTCTATAGTTGAAACCTTAGGATTGAATTTAGATGGTAATGACCTCAATATTTTCTGAACTATCACATTTTCTTTGATTCTTTCTCCTATACCTATAGTGTTATTTATGACTTCATCAACTCTTAAGAAGAATTTAGCTATATCTTCATCTTCATTCATTTTCAAGGTCTCAAACAATGTCCTATATACTTGCAATTTGGTCATCTTTACCTTTTTATCTCCTTCATGAATACTTTCTAATTTATCCCAGATTTTTTTGGTTGTCTGACAATGCATGACTTCGAAAAATTCAGACTCACATAGACCACTCATAAGTGCTTTCATAGATTTTTCATTAGCTATGAAATCTAGTTTGGCATCTTTGTCACTAGTCTCTTCCTTTGATTCTTCATATCGTACCATCACAGTAGCCCAGACTTCTATTCCAAGAGACATTAAGTATATCTTCATTCTGACTTTCTAGAAAGCATAGTTTGTACCAGTAAGTAGAGGGGCATTATTTGTTGAGAATCCTTCTTAACTAGACATTTTACTAACTTTGGACTTCCTTCCATTTGTTAGACTGTTACTGAAGGAACCTGCTCTGATAACAATTGATATTTATGATTGGGAATTATAGAGAGGGGGGAGGGGGGGATCAATAATTCAAAATTCTTTAATTTTCTCAACTTATTTTTCTTCTTATGCAACTAATGGTTTATGTTCGTCCTCTATTATTATTGAATTCCTTTTGCAGTTGTCAAAGAGAGAAATTTGTAGATTTATTTATCATGAATTCAAAAACATTCACACAACATTCAAGAACCAACACATGAAGACACCAGATATAAATGGAAACCCCGAAGGGAGAAAACCACGAATTTTAGGTTGAAATTGATGTGAAGGCAAGCTACTACTTATTACATCATATTTTTGTAGGCTCTAACCTACAAGAAGTTCCTACCTCAAATGAAGCTCCAACTCCCACAAATTTTCAGTAGGCTACAACCCATAGGGGGCTCCTACCTCAATAGGATACAACTTGTTCTTTTTCAAGCTACAATATAGAAAGGGGCAGAAATATCTCAATCACAACATCAAGTCACAAATTTTGGTTACCTCATTTATATTTCTGCTGTCAAGTCTAATGCTGCGCTGCTTCTCCTTTTCCACTTTATATCTCTTCTCCTGCTACTCATAAACTCTTCTTATGCAAATTGTTTCACTTCCAAAAGGTCTCGTTCCCATTTTACATTGTATCTTTTAGAAGCAAGCCATGTTGGTTGTTCATATTCTTTGCAAAAATATGAAATGAAACATTATGTCTTCGACTTCCAAAAAACTGCTCACAAACTTGTCTCTTCATTTTCAGTTCTGAAACAATTTGTGATATAAAATAGAGCTTAATTAAAACAACTCAATCAGTAATGATTACAAGAGACAAATCAAATTTTTATTATCTACATTTTCTGTTCAATCAAACACACACACACACACACACACACATATATATATATATCAACTTTTGTAATGTCCCATTTTAACAATGTTCAACCTAGTGTTGATAAGATTGGGGATATTTTGCAAAATATCGCAAATATCGTGATATTTTCAAGGAAATGATATTTCGGCTTGATAATATCACGATATTTTGAAAATATTGGCAAAATTATCATGATATTTTGAAAATATCGGCAAAATATCGTGATATTTTCAAATTATCGACTAAATATCACCAAATTTTGAAAATATCGGCTAATTTTTAAAAATTTGAAAAAAAAAAAGATTTTTTATGCTTGGTAATATTTGCCGATATTTTCGCAGATATTGCCGATAAGATGTTTTCTGGACCCTCACCGATATTTTTCCGATATCGATATTATCAACACTGGAACTTTTACCTTCACATTTAATAGCATAGCCTTTGCACTTCACATTTAATTTTCAGCCTTTGCACTTCACATCACTTTCAACCTTTTTCATTCAAGCATAAATTATCACCAATTCAACATTCAACATTCATCTCACCACTCCAACATTTAGCATGAATTAACACCAATGTGGTTAATGACATTAATGCCAATATTACCAACATTCTCCCCCTTTGGCATTGGTGGCAACACAACTATTCCTCCCCCTTTGACTTTAACTTCAGAGGTGATAGTGACTAAGTATTCTACTTGTTCAAGTCATTTGACCATTTTTTTTGTTGTAGAAAGTAATCAATAGTGAAAAATATTTTTGGTAATGTCGCTCAGAAGAAAATATCCAATGCAATGTTGCAAGCCTTTCAAGGTGTTAACGAGGCTACTTATTACTTAATCTCTAGTTTCACAACAAATTTCGTAGTATTCCAACTTTCTATCAAATGCGCAACAAACTTGCGCAACACCTGCAACATTTCCAAGACTTTGACCATGTGGTGATTTTCCAATTCAATACCAATAGTAAAATGCTATTTGGAACAATAATGCCATGCATGTCAATAATACAATGCCATTCAAACAACATAAACGTTATAGATTCCAACAATAGTATACGTTCCTCAAATTAGGGCATAAAAACCTAAATATTGTTCTATTCATCATCAATGTTGTTAAATTCTCTCCAACGCATATTAAAGGTGTGACACCTATCACACCATGCAACACATGTTGTACAAGGCTCAAGACTGCTTATTGCTGCTCAAAGTTGCCAAAGAATTAACACAAAGCTTGATAACGTTGGTAAGTATTATTAACTAGGGAGAAATAATATTGGCAAAGGCGTTAATGCTTGCACTGTTTTAAGGTTGCTTCAAATGACAAATGAGGGTTGCTTCAAAAATAAGCTTTGTTGCACCGTGAGCTTGATTTCCAATATTTCCATAAAATGCCACGAAGTACAACTTCAAGTCTTACGCATCGATATCCATCATATTAATTGTATATAATTGCACAGTCTGCACATTTTTTACTGCAACTAGCATCTCAATGCTCTATCACTTTGAATTTTGTCTACGCTTGATAAAATGTAGCCTTATATGGATTTGCAGCTTGGTTACAATGCTCTCTCCACAATACATGACTTGGACTCTGCCTTGCAGTCTGCAAAAATCTTGCACAACGATTCTCCACTTTGAATTCTATTTCGTATGTGGATACTTGTGACCTGATCTAATCCAGTGCATATGTTCTAGACACCTCTCTCTTTCTGGTGGAACTGTGTAATCCATGCTGCAATGGTTTGGAAGAAAAATCCTTCGACTATATTAATGCGAGGGAAATTAATTGTTTCATGATGGTGAGTCAAACGTGGTTACTAACAGTGGTAGCTCAGTTCAAAAAAGGTTGATCAAAGCGAGCATTGGTCTCTGTGCCATCCCAAAACCCAATCCATACAATGTTCACATGGATGTCTACTCATTTCCGCCAAAGCAAGAATGGACCCCATGGCCATCAAATCCATATTAACTAGTGCAACATTACACGACTCCAAGGGCTCCAAACAAGTAGGATTTGTTTTTTCAAGTAGGTTTAGAACACTGCGTCTTGGTGTTCTAATTATTTTTCCGATAGGATCAACAAATTCCAACATACAGACATGAAAGCATCATTTGAATCAACAACCACAAATGAAATGGAACACCTGTCTGTCCGCGCGGAAGTACTGTTTGTCATTTTGGTTTAGCTCTTTCAAAAGTAGTTATTGAATATTGTAACTGGCCAAATCACATTGCAAGGTGAAATCACAACCTTTCATGCGACTTCTCAGATGCTTAAAATATTAAAATTATGCAAACCAACATCCACCCAAAAGTTGAAATAGATAAGCCTATCAGCTTAATTATTGTACCAGAGACTTCGAGAGCTGCAAAGATAATTGGTAGAAATAAAGAATGCTGCAATTATGTATTAAAGATTGACCATTGATGAATTGCATTTAATGCAATTATATAACTGTAGCTCCAATTGTAGATAGGATGCTCCAATTATATGAACAAGATTGCATATACAAATAATAACGTTGTTGGAAGAACATATTAGGGCACAAAACCCTAATTTCGTTGATATATGTATATGTGCTAACACAATGTGTCAATATGTAATATGATGACACTAAAATACAATGTGTTAATGGAATGTGCCAAAACACAATGCAATGTGCCAAATGCTGCATAATATATATATATATCTGTGTGTATCAAACACCAACATAATATATCAATTCCAATACAAAGCAACAGTCATAATGCCATCAAGCCATATTCCATAAGCCATTGGTTGAACCCATTTGTAACGAATATGAAAAAACACACAACCACCATGATATGTAACGCATAGAAACCATTAATGCAACCTATATAATTGCTCTGAATTCGCTGAGTCCCTGTCACTTCTACCACTGTGCCTGTCATCACTGCCTTCTTACCTCCTGCCAGTTCTACACCCATTACTGTTCCAGTCAAAGTTGAATTGTCATAAATATATTAATGACCATATAATTGTCACTCTTCCTTCTGTTACATTCACTACCAGCATGTGTTTCTTATCATTACAAATGAGAATTATTTTGAGTTTTAAATTCTCTTTGAGCTCCTATTTTCTTCCTTGGTTTGTTTGGTTACTCTCATAGTCTTCTCTTGTGATCAATTCACACAGAGAGAATCTGAACCAATTGCTTCATTTGCTTCATTATTTTTGTTGCCCCTTATTTTTTGAATCTACGTAGTTATTAAGTATATCAATGGTAGAGATGGGTTTATAAACTCTTTTTCCCCTCTTTTTCAATGAATATATCTGTTCAAGATATCAATGTTGGTGATGTCCTTAAAAAAAAATTGCATTCTATGGTTTTTCATTTTCTGCTGCATAAGTTTAGCTTTGCTAGTAATATTGTATTGAAATCATCTTTATTGTTTTCTCTTGATTCATTTGCATTTGATGTATTCTTTATATATATTTAAATTCAAAAGAAGCTGAATAAATTTGAGGAATTTCTGATGATGCCAATATACAATGAGCTAGAATCATCTTTCAAAGTGATTTGACTAGCTATGCAAATATCTAACCGGGCTATGTACATTTGAGAATGTTTATTTACATGCTTATATACCGAACATATATAGATATATATGTAATATTTTGAAGAAAAAAAAACTTATTCTTGAATCGAGAATGGGCTTGAAGAACTAGATTATGAAGAGAATGTCTTGATCAATTTGATGATGGTCCTTTGCTTTTGTTGCTTCTTGACTGCTTCACATTCTTGGCACAATCATATGCTTCTTGTTCCTCTTCTTTACTCTTTCCTTCTCCTGTAGTCTTCCCCTTAGATGATGCAATCATTTTCATGTTCTCTATAATGTTTTAGGTTCTCCTTTTGGATTCAAATTAGTGAAAAGAATTTGTAGGAACTATCCCTAACTTATTTCTCAGATATTCAAATGGTTCTCTAGCAAGAGGCTTTGTAAATATGTATGTTATTTGTTCTTTTGAGGGCATGTACTCCATCTTCAATATTTTCTCAGCCACTTGTTCTTTAAGAAAGTGGTACTTTATAGGGATATTTTTGGTCTTTGAATGAAGCACAAGATTTTTTGAAATGCTTATTTCACTTGTATTGTCGCATTTGATAGAGATAGGCTCACTGAAGTTTACCTTCATATCCTGAAGTTTTTGCTTCATCCACAACACTTGTGTGCAACAAGATGCAACTGCTATGTATTCCACTTCTGCTGTAGATAGAGAAATTGATGTTTGTTTCTTGCTTAACCATGCCACCAAGGACTCTCCCACGTAGAATGCACCACTGCTTGCACTTTTTCTGTCATCCACACAACTTGCCCTATCTGCATCCATGTATGTTGTCAATGTAAATTTCGTCCCTTTTGGATACCATAGAACATAGCCTATAGTCCCTTTCAAGTATCTAAATATCCTCTTTGTCACTAACAAATGACTTTGTTTGGGTGTTGATTGATATCTTGCTACTATTCTAACTGCAAACATTATATTTGGTCTAGAAGCTGTTAGGTATGGTAGACTTCCTATCATATATCTGTAAAGTTTTTGATCCACAGCAGGCGACTCATCATTAGCAAATAGATTACATCATGTAGTCATGGGGTTTGAGACAGGTTTACATTCTTCCATTTGCAACCTTTTCAACATATCTCTTGAGAAATGAATATGCCTCCAACCTTTTGTAGGATTTGAAGTCCTAAGTAGAAGGTAAGCTCTCTAATCATCGACATCTCAAACTCAGACTTCATCTCTTCAACAAACCCTTTGACTAGACTATCTTTATTACTGCCAAACATGATATCATCCACATTTACAACCACAATTAATAATTTATCTCCATCAACTTTTATGTACAAATTACTATTAGCTCCTCCTCTCATGAAACCCTGTTTCTGAAGGTACTTGTCCAGTCTAGAGTACCAAGCTCGTGGTGCTTGTTTAAGACCATACAATGCTTTCTTTTGTTGAAAAGTGTAACTAGGTTCGGTCTTCATAATGACATGTAATTATGATTTCATGTAAATAAGGGACAAAGAAAAGTAAAATGAATTTATTGTATTGCTTGCATCATGGGTTCCATGAGCAAGAAATTTTATTTATAGGTCAAAGACTTCTTGGAGTCTTTAGGACTTTCTCATCTTGTCATTAAGATAATAGATTCAATTTCATGTAAAATGAAGTCATGTTACACTTGTAAAAAGACACATATGTCTATGGAAAATTTGTCCTCCAAGACCTTGTCACTAGGTCTCTCCAAGTCAGCTTAAATATGATGAAGATCCTCCACAATGAAGTCGGCTTACCTCCTAAATATCATGTCGACCTAAAGCTAGTAGATAGTCTCTATAGATATCATGATTCGACCTCATTGTAATACATCTATCTCGGTCAATTCTGCAATCATAAGTGTGAAGTGCAGTGCGAGAAGAAGATGATAAATCTACGAAGAGAAGGGGCTACAAAGAGTGTGAAGTAGAACACAAATCTGTGAAGCATCGGGGTCTCTATGGTTCGATCTTAGGTCTGCATATATATCTCGCATAGCTCAGAATACACCGAGGCCTGTTGTAGCATCCAAGGACTTTGGTATAGGATAAAAGGTGACACATAAAAGTGAAGAATGGAGACCAAAGAAGAGGACCTAAGGTAGCCGAGGAAGAGATCGAAGGAAGGCAAAAAGGAAATACTTTGTCTAGGGTTGCTGGAGTAGAGACCGAGTTTCTCTAGTAGAAGGTGCAGTGCAGTGTAGTGCTGAAAAAGGGAGGATCGAAAGAAGAAGTTGAGAAAAGAAAAGAAGATTAGTGACAAGGGTCTTTGTCATGGTCTTGGTATTCGTCAATTGAAGATCTATAAGAAGAATTTCTGATCTGGTTTTCCTCTCAAAGAGTGAGAGGTTTTGGGCCTGGCTTACAAGCCTACATACTGTGTTCCTTGTGTATTTTATAATTGACTTGATGAAAAGAACATAATAATATAACGAAGACAAGATCTAATCAAGAAGTTGTTTAGTCAATTTAGTGTCCTAAATTGTTAACATAAATTATCGACTAGGGCTAGTAAACTGATGAAGTGTAATGCATTGTATGTGCCTAAGTATCCCTTTAGTGTTTTGTTGATGTTTTTGGGGTTTTTATGCTTTGGTTCTTAGTATTCTGATATACACTAGAAAGATGAAGTTAAATCTATGTAAAGAGTCAAAACAGAAAAATGTTAATGAATAAATGAAAATAGAGTTTATTTGCAAGTTCTGTTCTTAACTAGGAAATGATGAAAACAAGGAGTCCTAATCCATGGATATTACAACTTCTAAATGAATATTCATGAAATAAAAATTAACTCAAAACACTACAACTTAATCTAATTCATTCAATTAGAGGTTTATTGGAAGATCTTGTGAAAAAGATTAATTCTAGTGCATTGAGGATCTCCTAAAACATAAAAGGGAAATGCTGAAACAATCAGTAACTTAGAACATTACAGAAAAATCGCATTCATTTGATAAAGGTTTATTGGAAGAGCTTGAGAAAAATATTAACTATAATGTAGTAAGTATCTCCTATGAAATGTTGAAACAACTTATAACATTACAACTAAATCTCATTCATTTGTTAATTGTTTATTGGAAGAGCTTGAGAAAGAGATTAACTATAATGTGATAAGGATCTTCTATGAAACGAAACAATAAATAACTCATAATATTACAACTAAATCTCATTCATGAATTAAAGATTTATTGGAAGAGCTTGTGAAAGAGACTAATTGTAGTATGATAAGGATCTTCTATTTAACTAAATAACAGAAAATGAAATGCTAATAACTCAGAATATTACAACTGAATCCCATTCATTTAATAGAGATTTATTGGAAGAGCTTGTGAAAGAGACTAATTGTAGTATACTAAGGATCCTTTAACTAAGCAGATGACATGAAACGAAATGCTAAAACACTATGATTTAAGAATGCAATCTAAGTAAGGAAAGACAGTGAAATAGAATTGAAGATAACTTAGCTAGAAAACATGTAAAACCTCCTCGAATAGCAGGGGCCCTCTACTACCAATTCGGTATTAATCCTTTAGCTCCTTAAGATTGTATTCAAAATAGAATCAAGGCTAAACTCCTTTTATTAACACAGTGCTTGAAAACAGAGTATCACTGTAATGATAAAATATGTATCGACCGTCCCCTCTTGGTATTACAGAGCTTAATTTATATGCAAATTCATAACTAACATCGAACAAAAATAGGTACAGGTGTAATCTTTAAGTTAAAATTGTATTGAAACTTTTTTGGGACTCATGATTTGCTGTAAAGCAAATCACGAGTCCTAATTCCTTTAGAAAACAGTTTCTTTGACCTTTGCTTTGACCATGGGCTTAGACATCTCCAGCTATCGATTCAATCCTCGTGGATAAGAAGGAACCATGTAGGGAATATTTGGAATCCACCAATGTGTGCCTTTTCTCCAGTTGACACCTGTAACATACTTAAACACAAAAATGGCTGCGGAACACTTGAATGGCTACAAAATGCTTGTATTATGTAGCTAAACTATTCAAAAATTATTAATAAAGAAAAAATCATCAAAGTAAATAAGTTAATCATTTGTATGCAACCTTTAAACAATCTCAATCATTCTCATTTATCTTTAGGTTTATGAAATGATAAATAAATGATGAACTAAGGTGAAATTTGGCAAAAGAGAAGAAAATTTCAAGGTTCAACATACCCCCACTACAAAACTCTTGCATGTCCTCATGCAACTTCATCAAAAATTTATTCCATTTGCTCTGAAACTTCTGCAAGGACATCCAGCCTCCTTTTTCTGCTTCTTTTGGTAGTCAATACCATTCTGGGTTTCCTCATGAATAATTTGAACTTAATATCTATGAGTGCCCTGTTCAGTTTCTTATTTTTCTTCTTTAGCTTCCTGTTTTCTTTATACAGTGTTCTCATTTGCAGAGAGAGAGAGTGTTGTTGATGCCATTCTTCAATTTGACCTGCTCTCTTAAGATTTCATTTTCATTTTTGATATGTCTGTTCAGTATCTCCAATTCATGGTTGTCTTTCTTAAGATTTCTATTGGAGGTTCTTGTGGACTGAGAGATCTTTCTTGATTTTCTGAGGCCCTTCTTTTTAGTGATTCCACGTAGTCATAAATTTGTTGTTGGGTTGGATATGTATCTAGGGTTCCTCTGTTACGGTCTTCTTCATATTGATGTAAAGGAGATCTATCAATTGGTGTTTGGATTGGAGTTTCTTCTTATTCAATATTTATAACCCCTGTTTCCTTAATCCATGTCTTTTTCACCATGCCTTTAAGTCTAGAGCTTCTCCTTAATTTGGGCAGATTTTCATCTTTTTCTTCAACACATTCACTTGTTAATTTCTCTTTTCTTTTAACCCTGATTTGTTTCTTGATCTTTGTCATTTTTTCAGAGATTACTTCTTCACTATCTTCCTGTGTTGATGTATCATGTTTGACTTCAACAGAGTTATCAATTTTTCCTCTCCTACTTCTTCTTACAGGTTCTTCTTTAGATAGTGTTTCCTCTGGTTCTTGAAAATGGTTTCTAGAAGAAACTCTTCCCAATTATCTCCTACTTTCTTCAAATGGAACTCAATCAGTATTTTAAGTAGGCCATGGTGGTGCAGAGTAGTTTCTAGGAATTGGAGTCTTTTCTGAACATTAGAGGCCATTCTTTTCAAACTATTAAGCATGAAGAAAGGTAGATTTATTTCATCATCTAAGAAATTCATCATCAGTCTAATATGGTAGACATACATGGTACCAAATCTACCCTCACATGTTATGAATTTTTGTAAAATTAATAACATATTCTTCCATTTATTTTTCAAGGCTGTACTTGGAATACCCTTTCTAAACACTGAAATGTCCATACCTAGATTCTTCAGCATTTGTTTCCAGGTTTCATTATGAAACTCCTTATTCTTGAACCAGCGCTCTCCTTAACTTGGAAACTCTGTGGCTTCATATATAAATGAATCTGTTATAGTGAACTTAATATCCCCAATTTATATCTCTGATCCATCAAATGACCTAGCAAATGATTTCGTGATTTCTTTGTGGAATCCATTGAACTTTTCTACAAATCTCAGCCACCCAACTTGCTGTAATAGCCCTTTAACTTGTGGGTATCCTTCTAAGTATTTGATCCCAATTGGCTTTGTTCTCACAATTAGCCCCATTTCTCCTTGGTACAGATTGGTTCCTTTCCTTGGCTTAGGTCTACTACTCTGTCTCTGATTTGTGTCTGAAGAAAGAGTAGCTGCGGAAGGATGTTTTTCCCTTAAAATGAATTCTCTGTATCTACAGATGAACTGGCTACAGAATGTAATGGCAGTAAGTGAATGTGGTGGTGAATAAACAAGGTAATGGAAAATGATGAAAATGATAGGGTTGAGGGTTTGATATGGAATGAAATACCGCAAAGAGATTTATGATGATTTTCAAAATCATCAATAAATGATACAATCTAAGGATGTGACCTAATAGGTCACATCTAAGTTTTGACCGTTAATTATTTAATTAATGATGAACCGTTATGGAGCGGAAGGTAAGGGATATGGTCAAGGTGTTTTTATGATAAGGAAGGATCAATTCGAATGATAGATTAACTTAGGAAACATATGATTTAAGCATATTGTATTTTTTTCATGTTTTGCTATCAAAATAACTTTGCACAATTTACCTCTGACCTTTTGATTTTGTTGCTTGTTGTGTTTGTCCTTCATTTTGAAAAATGTTGATCTTTTAAGCTCCATAATCTCCTTTGACTATCATCCTTTGTTTATTAAAGTAGGCTTGCAGAGTCAATTAGCTGCAGAACAAGATTGGCTACAAAACAGGCAGCTATAGAATCTACCTGTAAAAAAAAATTATGAAATATGGATATGGAATGGAATGAGATGGATCATGAGTGTGGAATGGAATGAGATGGATGTAGTAAAATATGGGATGGAATTAAATATGAATGAAATGAAGTATGGAGTGAAAAATTAATCTGCAACTTGTGATTTTATGATATTTTAGTTGCAGAAAAAGAACAATTGAAAGTATAGGGTGTCAGAAAAATTTTGATTTTCACCCTGCACTTTCTGTATAAATATGCCAATCAATAATTGGTTTTCATATATATATATATATATATTAATTGAATAAAAATACAACTAAGTTAGTGAAAAAGAAGAATTCTTGTTATCTTGGAATTTCTTGGTGATAAAGTAAGGGTGTGGAGAGAGAGAAAAAGAGACAAACAAGGATTAGAGGGAGAGAAAGGTAGAGATAGGGGGGAAAGAGAGAGGGAGAGAGAGAGCTAGAGAGAGGGGGGAAGAGAGAGATAGAGAGAGAGAGAGAGAGAGAGTAGGTGGGGGAGATATGGGGCGTAGAGGGCGAAGTGAGGGGAGATATGGGGCGTAGTGGGGGCAGTGAGGGGAGATAGAGAGGGGTAATTCCCAGAGGGAAACGGAGGGGGAGAGAGAGAGAGAGAGAGAGGGTGGGAGAGGGAGATAAAGAGAGACATAGAGAAAGATAGAGGTGGGGAGTTACTAGGGGAGGGACAGAAAGAGGGAGCAAGGAAGGGTTTGGAGAGAGAGAGAAGGATTGTGGGGAGAGATAGGTAAAGAGAGGGGGGAAGAGTGAGGGAGAGAGATAGGGGGAGAAGGGAGAGGCATGGAGATTGGTGGATAGAGAGAGAGAGAGAGAGAGAGATAATAAGTGGGGGAGAGATGGAGAGAGACAGACATTGAGAGAGAGGGGGACAGATTTGGGGATGGATAAAGAGATAAAGGGAGGGGAGGAGGGGGTAAAGCAAGAGAGATTAGTATAGATATAAAGGGGGGATAGAGGGAGGGAAAAGGGGGGAAGAGAGAGAGATCTAGTGAGAGAGATATTAGTTGGGGGGGGTGGGGGGGGGAGGGGAGGCTAAGAGAGAGGGGGGGTGAGAGAGGGACTTGGAGAGAGAGAGGAATGTGGGTAGGGGTGGCATGGAGAGAGAGAGAGAGAGAGAGAGAGAGAGAGAAGGAAAGAGGGAGAGAGAATGGAGCCATGGGTGGGAGTAAATGAGAGGTGGAGAGGGAAGTAGAGAGGGAGAGAGTGAGTGGGAGAGAGGGAGGGAGAGCATAGGGGGAGGGGAGAAAGACAGAGGGGGCCTAAAGGGGAGGAGTGAGGGGATATAGAGAGGGGGAAGGTGGAGAGAGAAATGGAGGGAGAGAGAGAGAGAGGGAGATAGAGGTATAAAGAGATAAAGAGAGACAAAGAAAGTGAGAGAGGTGGGGAGGTACCAAGGGAGGGATAGAGAGAGGGACTAAGGAAGGGCATGGAGAAAGAGAAAGAGAGACAGAGGAATATAGAGAGTGATGGAGGGATGGGGAGAGGGAGTAAATGAGAGGTGGAGAGTGACACAGAGGGAGATAGAGTGAGTGAGAGGGAGAGAAAAGGGCGATATGGAGAAAGAGAGAGGGGGCCTGGAGGGGGAAGTGAGGGGAGATAGAGAGGGGGAAGGTGCAGAGGGAAAGGGAGAGAGAGAGAGAGTGACTGAGAGAGAAGGAGAGAAAGATAAAGAGAGATGGAGAGAGTGAGAGACGTGGGGAGGTACTAGGGGAGGGTTAGAGAGAGGGAGAAAGGAAGGGCGTGGAGAGAGAGAAAGAGAGATATAACGATTAGGGGGAGAGAGGGGGGGAGAGAGGGAAAGAAGAGAGAGGGAGAGAGAGCACTAGAGAGAGGGTGGGAAGAGAGAGGGAGGGGGAGTGGTGAATGGAGAGAAAGAGAGAGAGAGAGGCAGGTGGGGTGTTAGGGTCCTATAATTCATAGGATCACAAGGTGATTGAATATTTTCTCCCAGTCATATGAAATTGTAAATAATATTGCATTTGGAAAATGCTTTCCAATACATATATATATATATATATATATATGAAAAGAAAAATTTAATAAAAAAATAAAATACGAGAAAAATAGAATAAAAGGATAAAAAAATATGATGAAAGAACCCCATGAAAAGAAAGAAAAACAAGTGTGAAAGTGATGCAAATTCAAATTCCACTAGAAGAAAAATAGTGTGTTTTGAGAAATAAAGTAGGATTTTGTGTGTAGCTTGTTTGAGATTCCACAACCATGAATCATTTTTTCGATCATACAGTCTAATCATGGTCAAACATATTTGAATTTATGAATTAGACTAGAAAAATAATTTAGCCAAACTATTTAAACTTGGCTAAAAATTGTTAGGTACATGAAGAAGTCGGTCCAATTGTTTAAGCTGGATCGATGATGTAAATGGGTAGGTTAGAATTAGATTCTAGATGATTCTCCTTTCAAAGAAAAAATAAACAAGGGTATGCACATTTAAATGCACCCTTAGTTAGTAATAATTAACCTTAGTATAGGAAAAAATTGGAATAAAAAGGTTTGAAAGTGTATTTATTCATGTTTTGGACCATTTGCATCCTTATCCTAAGTATTTACCATTATGTTATAGAGTTTGAAAATGAAAAAAGGTTGCTTTTCATGTAGCGGTAAGTGGCACGTATGATCGAATGCTTGAATTGTCCTGCATTCGAATCAATGGCCCTGAACTCTTTTCGAATCCCCTACCCTTCCTAACTTTATCGGTAGAGGGGGGCTCTGAAAATTGGTTTGGCACCCCCCCGACCCCACATTATGTGTCGAATCCTCATCGTTTGGCACCCCCCCACCACAACCCCCCCCCCCGCCACCTTCAGATACTGATTACTGCCTCTACCCCCATCTAAAAACCACCAAGCCACCTTCCTTTCCCACCAACAATCCTCATGCCCTCACATCCTATCCTTTCAGGACACCTATCATATCGGTTACACATTGAATTTTCTAGGGATTGTTGTTTACGCATCCTAATGGCCCCATGTCCCCAACAGGTGTCCATTGTAACCATAAAATCCCCCTAATTCACTCATTTTACACCATTTTGTCCCATTTTCATTCATCCAAATCATCTCTGCATTTTCAAATTTTCCTTTGCATAATAAGAGCGTCTTAAAGCCAGATAAAAAGACTAGAACACATTGTGAAAGAACCATTATTGTCACCAACTATTAACTGGAAACGACTTCTCGGTAACTATCCCATTGTCAGTATTCTTTTTCCTACGGTGTAAATTTCAAAAGTGCCTCTTAAAGGAAAGAACAATGGTAATTCAAATAACCCAATGTTCCTTCCCGCGGTTGATCTCGATCATATCCCTCTAGTTGTCAGAGACTACAAAATTGCACAGCCAAAATGTGAATTCAACCAACTCGAATTGCAATGTTGGCTAAGAGATAGTCAGCTAGACCAGAGTGATGAAATTGGACACTAGGAATCCAATTTGCCCCTTTTTATGTTTCCTCGAGAGAGAAACCCTATGTAATTTTCAATTTCAGCCAATTCCTTGTTGATAGCATCCATGAACAATTCCTTAAGTTTCAAACTGAAGGAATGTTCAAATATGCTTCTGTTTTAATTTACTTATTTTTATTTTATCAAGAAAGCATGTTTCCATTTGCACTACGAAAGCTAAATGAACAAAGGGATCCACATTCAGTCATTTTTTGGACTTACATGTAGCTGGAAAATTGGTGAAGGATATGGAAGACATGTCCATAAAATGAGAATAAATAAAAAGGTTAGAAGGATAGGTAAACACCCTACAAGAGCAGAGAGAAAGGATTGAAACCTCACATCTAAAAAAAGTACAGAAGTCTAAGAGACTCACTCAAAGACTACATCAATTTAGGAAGCAAAATGCCATGCCTCAAACCTTAGCACAAGATAAGGAAAAAATATGGATATATATCCATAAATCCATGAATGAGATTTCGCCTTCCATTCAAATTATCATTGAACATAATGAGTTAATTGAGAATTCTAAGGAAAAAAATTTACATATCATAGAAAAGCTAGGAGACAAGCCAACTGAAGCCACATACCTCATCAGATTTTTGAATTCAAAAAGAAGGTATGAGCTAGAAGAATTGCAGATTGATGATAGAAATGAGACAATACTGGAGGTCAAGAGAATATTAACTAAGAAGAACCTCATGTTGTAGCTAGAAGAGAAGTGCCAGGTTCTGGAAGTCGGTGTCAGCAGGTTCTTCAAAAAATTTTAAGTGGTAAATAAGAAAGGGATTCCATGTTTACTTGTAGTGAATGATAAATTAATTGCCTTGGATGATTATAACAAGAATTTGACGGATGTAGCTAAGGATACCAAATTTGTAGGTATATTAGGAAGCATTACAGGAAAAGCTTTCCTTGAAACACTGGAATATGGTCTAAATATCCAACATGAGATCAAGCACATTTTTATTACCTAACCCACCTCTGCCAAGCATACAAAGGTAGATGATATTTACAAGAGATTTCTTAAGTTATGCATTACAAGTGAAGAAAGGTGGGACAAGTTATACGAGTTACTTGAGTGAAAATGTAATTTTATCTTCAACAACAGGACCAACAGAGTAGCAAGTGTCAGAAGGAAAGATCAACAACAACCTCCTCCAAAATAGGGCCAACATTCAAGCAGTTCCAAATTATCCTATATTTTTGTAATAAAATTTGTAATCTATTTTAGATATTCCAAAAATACATCTTGATCTTTCATGATAGGATTTTTATGATTTTTCATTGTTTATGTGTTTATTTTCTCTATTCTCCATGCTTATGTATTCATAATCTGAATTATTCAACAGAAAATTCATATTAAAACACACTTTCATTATGGATTTGAATAATTTTAATGTTTTCATCTGAAATTAAGTAAATTAATTCTTAATTGATGTTTAATTAAAGTAATTTCTTTCATTTCTTCTATTATGCTTCATTTAAACTTACAAAATCCGGTTATTTTTGCTACCTTGTCCTGTGAAATCTCTTTATAAAAAAATGAAACAGATCCAAGTTTAATTCATAGAATCCATAGCCCAATGGAAAGTTAGGCATTTAATCAACCAAGAAAAAAAAACATTCTCAATCAACCAAACAAACCAAACAATCTCAATCAATCAAACAAACATTGAAAATTCATAACTAGCCTACTATATTAAATACAAACAAATCAAAATATGATAGAGAGATCCCTCTCTAAAGCTGGCAGGGCTAGATCCCAGATTCTAAAGTGGTTTTGTGGTTACATTTATAATTTATTTTACAACCTCGGAAATTATGGAGTGATAACATAGTGGTGGACATATTGGGGAGAAAACACATTTTGACTTCTAAAGATTCATTTCCCTAGTTCAAAAACTTTATTTCAAGAAAATTAATGGTTCAAATTTCATAAATAGATTTTCATTGGTTCTGAAATGTGTAAATAATTCGGTTTTGTGTTTAAAACTTTAGTTATGTATCGAAAAATAATTCACACCATATCTCATCCTAATCCAAAACCTGCTAAGATCTTAAATGACCCTAAAAATTTGATTAAGAAGAGAAGTTTAGTTGAAAGTCAAGGAAGCAATAGTCCCGCACCTAGAGAAAACTCTCTTCCTACGATTTTTGTCACTATAGAGAATATTTATTTTGATATACAATTTGAACATATTCTGTTTAGGACTAAGTCTGAGAACTTTGTGGCGGATAAAGTGTTCAATAAATCTATTTTACAACCTCGTATATACATGGAAGATAATCTATTGAACCATATTTTGATCAGCAAGCCCTCCAAAACTTGGAAAAATTATAGGAAGTAGTATCAAATTTTTATCAAGTTTTACATGATGCATATGTCCAACAATCTTTTAAAATCTCTCCCCTAACAATACCAAGATATTCTGCTTCCTCTCAATCTGTTCATCCTATATCAACTAGTCCCACTTCCTCTATAATTTCCACTACTTCTCATATAACATCACAAATATTGTTTCAAATTATAGTAGGAAGTCCTACACCTACACCCCTCATAGCCACATCTATTGTTAATCCCCAAATCCCAATCATGGCAGCAAGGTATGCTCCCTTGGTTTTGGCTACTACTTTGCATAATATGGCCTAGGAATATCAAACAAGGATCCCTCAGTTTGATGGTACTAGATCCCACAAATCTTTGTGAAATTGAAGGAGAAAAAATAACTATAGTGGAACATGATAAACAAGATGAATCTCTATGGAATATGGATTTTAATGGAGATGTTAGTAAAGAAGGGCCAAGAGTAGGGGTATGGGTTTCAAATTCACAAACCAACCACTTAGAAGGACATTCATAGAAGCTAAACTTTCAATGTAAAAACAACATAACTAAATATGAAGCCTTAATTTTAGGGTTACAACTCTTAAAGAAGCTAAGTGTAAAATAATTTCCATTCATGGAGAATATGAATTAATAATAAAAAATATCAAAGGAGAATACTCTACTAAACACCCAAGATTAAGGGCCTACAGGAATGTGGTCCTAGATTTTTTAGAATGTTTTATGGAATATGACTTGTCAGTGATACCTAGAGGTTGAAACATGTTGGTTGATGGTTTGTTTACCTCAGCCAGTACATGAAAAATTCCCTACAATCCTAGTCGTCAATACACCATGGTAGTAAAAAGTAGAGCAGTTGTCCGAGACAACATTAGATATTGGAAAGTTTTTGGAAACGATGAACAAATTGAAATTTTTTACAATCCAAAGATGAATTTGAGTGTGCTAGCATAGATGTATATTTTGAATTCGAAAAAAAATGTAGAAAACAATATAAATAAAAATGTAAATAAGATAGAATTAAAAGAAATAGATTAGGAACAAGAGGAATCATAAATACTGCAATCGGAAGATAATGTTTTTCCTAGAGGATTAGTCGCCTTAGAGGAATTGTTTGAATTTAATGATGTAGCCATAAAGCCCAAAGTTGAATGTACTGGAGCTGAATTTGAAGACTATAACATAGGAAATAAACAAGACCCAAAAATGGTGAAACTTTCTAAATGTTTACCCCCTGCTGAAAAGCAAAAATACATAAAATTGTTCAAATAATTTATAGATGTATTTGCATGGAGTTATGAATATTTTAAATCTTATGATAGTATCATTATACAACACAACATTCCTATTAAAGAATATCAAAAACCTTTTAAATAAAAACTCAGGAGGATCAACCCAATGCTGATGCCTCTAACTGAAAGTGAGGTTAATAAAATGTAGGATGCCAAGATCATTGTGCCTTTAAGGTATTCTAAATAGGTATCCAACTTTGTTCCAACTAGGAAAAAGACAGGAGAAATTAGACTTTGTGTAGATTTCAGAAACCTTAATAAAGTCTCACTGAAAGATAACTACCCTCTACTTAAAATGGATCATATTTTGTAGAAGGTAATTGGGTCCAGTAGGATTTATATATTAGATAGTTCCTCTCATTATAATAATGTTTTAGTGTATCCTCTAGACCAAGAAAAGATAACATTCAAAACACAATTGGATACATTCATGTATGTGAATATGACATTTGGCTTAATGAATGCCGAAGCTACATTTCAAAGAGAAATGGACATTTATTTTGCTGATGAAATAGGCAGATTCATATTCATATAACTTGATGATATCACTGTTTTCTCAAAAACAGATGAAGATCATTTGCTACATTTGAGGAGAGTATGTGAAAAATGTAGGAAATTTGGAATTTCCCTCAACCCAAAGAAAACATTGTTTGGCTTAGAAGAAGGAAAAATTATGGGACATATAATTTCTAAATATGGAATCAGAATTGATCCCCCCAATATTGAGGCTATTTTAAAGATATCTCCTCCCATAAATGTCAAATAACTCCAATAATTTATTGGTAAAATATTTTTTCTAAGAATATTTACATATTATTTGGTAGAACTTCTAAGAAAAATAACAAACATGTTGAGAAAAAACAGAGAAGTAAAATGGAATACTGAGGTAAAAAAATCATTCGATCAAGTCAAACAAGCCTTAACACAAGCCCCTGTGTTAATAATCCCTCATTTCACTGAAGATTTTTTCTAAATGAGAATCTCATTTGCATCTGAACGTAGTATTGCAATAGTTCTCTTACAGAATAATAATGAAGGACATGAACAACCCATTGATGTCTTTAGCAAAGCCTTAAGAGATGTTGTGTTAAAATACAACACTATGGAAAAGCAAGCATTTGTGTCAGTAAAAGTAATTGAAGATTTCAGAGTGCATAATATTCATTCTCATATAATTGATTTTGTTCCAAACAATTTGGTTAAAGATATACTGACCCAAAATGTTCCTGATGGGAAAACATGTTAGTGGATTTCCATTATCCTTGAATATGACATTGAAATTAGACCCACCAAACTCATTAAAGGCCAAGGATTAGCTAAATTAATGGTTGATTCTAATTTCCATGCTTTGGATATTAATTTTGTAGCGCCACTTGATGAACAAGGAGAGCAGGTGACTCCATAATTAGAAAAATAATTTACAACCTGTCCCTAGTATGCAAACCCCATTTTTTTATTAGAAAAATAATTTGCAACCTGTCCCTAGTATGCAGACCCCATTTTTTTATTACATAATTTACAAGCTCTTCCTGGTTGGATCAAGACAAAAGCTATATTTCTTAAACTCAAAGCTATGAGGTTTTTTTATTTTAGACAACAATTTGTATTGGAAGGATGCTGATGGAATTTTACTATATTGTTTGTTGAAGGATGAAGCAAAAAAAATAATGCAACAATTTCATGAAGGAGAATGTGGTGGATGAATACTACTGCAAACAAGATCCTGAGAGATAGTTTTTACTGGCCAGCCTTATCTTCTGATGTCCATTAAAAAGTTACCTCATCTCATAAATGCCAGATTTTTTAAGGCAAAGGGAAAGTGTTGCCCATACCCTTGAAGCCAATATCAAATGTAACTCCTTTTCAACAGTGGGGTTTGGATTTCATTGGAGAAATTCATTCACCATCCTCAACCGAACACAAATAGATCATCACAACCCCTGATTATTTTACCAAGTGGATCGAAGCCACACCTACAAGGAAATATATTGATGCAGTGATTATAATTTTTTTAGAAACTAATTTTATTTCAAGATTTAGATGTCTGAGGAAAATCATCATTGATAATGCAACAACATTCAAGTCAAAGAAGATGGTGGAGTTTTGCAGCAAGTACCAGATCACTTTATGACACTCTAGTACATATTACCCTAAGGGGAATTAATTAGCAGAGTCCTCCAACAAAATTTTGGTTAATATCATAAAAAAATTGTTGCTGGATATCAAAAAGTCATGGCACAACAAGTTGGTCAATGCATTATGGGCTAATGGACTCACCACTAAGAAATGTATTGGCATGTCCACCGTCGAACTAGTTTATGGAATGGATGTTGTTTTTCCAACTTATTTAGGTGTCCTAGTTATGAAAATGCTACAAGAATTAGAGGTAGAATCAAATGAAATTTAGAGGAGAATAAATCAAATAAAACAATTGCAACAATATATAGAACAAGGTACAATAAAACACATGTAATCTAAGAAAAACTCAAGAAAATATATGATAGAAGAACCAAGGCTGGTTATTTTCAGATAGTATATAATGTACTAAAATGGGTTTCAATAAATGAAAAAAAGGGTAAGCATGGAAATTTTGATAATATAAGGAAGGGACCTTACACAATTCATGCTTACAGAGGTAATAATGCATTTTTCCTAACAGACATGGATGGAGCCGAGCTGCCTAATGGACCTGTAAATGGAAGTCTGAATGAAATGGAAGAATGCTCAAACATTATGTTTCACAGGAATAGGAGTATTTCTCACTAGATTCGTTGTAAATATCATTTTATTTGTATTTTCAATGAGTGGATGACTTATTATCAGAATTTGAATCTTCAAGGCATTAAGCTCATGATTAATTTTCCACCATAACTATAACAACAAGAAAAAAAATCAGATGCAGAAAACTACTGAAGGATATGATTCAAGGCTACTGATCAACAATTCTCGGCACCTCACATGGAGAGTGCCAACCCCAGCTGGAGTGACTACTAGGGTCCTGTAATTCATAACGTCATAAGGTTATTGAATATTTTCTCTTGGTCATATGAAATTTTAAATAATACTTCATTTTGCAAATGATTTTGAAAAAAAAATTATAAATAAAAATATAAACTAAAATGAGGGCATATGAAAATAAAAATAGAATAAAAGGAAAAGAAGAATAAAATAGAATAAAAGACTAAAAAATGATGATGAAATGGCCCATGAAAAAAAGAAAAGAAGTGTGAAAGTGATGCAAATTCAAATGCCACTAGAAGAAAAATAGTTTATTTTGAGAAATAAAGTAGGTTATTGTGTACAGCTTTTTTTAAATTCCACAACCATGAATCCTTGTTTATATCATACAATGTAATCATGGTCAAAATATTTGAATTCATGAATTAGATATCTATCCAAAATGTTTAAACTTGGCTAAAAATTGCTAGGTAGATGAAGAAATTGGTCCAATTGTTGAAGTTGGTTCAATGATGTAAATCAGTAGGTTAGAATTAGATTTGATGATTCTCTTTTCCAGTAAAAAATAAACAAGGGTCTGCATATCTAAATTCACTCTTAGTTAGTAATAATTTACCTTAGTATAGGAAAAAAATGGAACAAAAATGTTTGAAAGTGTATTTTTTCACGTTTTGGAGAATTTGTGTGCTTATCCTAAGTATTTACCCTTATGTCAGAAAGTTCGAAAAATAAAAAAGGTTGTTTGTCGAGTAGCGGTAAGAGGCGCGTATGATCCAACACCTGGATCATCTTCCATTGGAATCAACGGCCCTGAACGCCTTTCAGCCCCCCTTCCCTTCCTAACTTTATCAGTGGATGGGGGGTCAAAAAAGTGGTTTGGCCCCACACTGGCCTCACATTACGTGTCGAATCCATGTCATTTAGGAAACCTCACTAGAAGCTCAAAGGACAATTATGGAAAGAGAACTAAGTAATCTAGTACAAGGCTCATCATACATTGATAAATAACGAAAAATCTGTTGATAACGATATGAAATATTCTCTAGTTTCTTTGATGGAATCTTGAGTGAAGGATTCACTAATCAAGAAAGGAAGCTAATGTTTCATCAAGAATTCTGATTGTTGGAATTCAAGGGATAATGGTATGATGACATATTAATGAAGCAATTCAAGGGAATAAAGTTCTTTCATTCAAAGGAAAGTAGTTTCAAGAAATATAGATGACCCAAAGGAATGATGAGGTATATATATCATTACACGGGATATTATGGAAGGCATGTCTTATGGTTGCAGGTAAAATGGATCACTACTTCTATATTGAGAAGCATGGTGAAAGGAAAGGAATCTCCTCTTGTGAAAGGTTTCTGGTAGGGATGGTTCACACTAGATGAAATCAACATAATATATCCTCATATGGAGTATGAGGCAATTGACTACAATTGAGGAACTATGAATGGAAGCTCCAGTGAGTAAAATGTGTGAAGAAAATAAAGGAAGATATCGCGAGATATACAACCATGCTAAATGGAATTATCATCCAAAAGGACCAAGAATATTTGACTAGGAAATATCTTGAAATATATGAAGACTCTGATGGAAGTCTAGAAAATATGGAGACCCTTGAAATAAAATATCTTTGGGAGATGTGTCAACATCTATGCAAGTTTTTGATATGTACAGAAAGATGTCATGATGAGAGACCATCACAAAAGGTTATTTTTGTTTTAGAATTCAGTTAGAATAAAATATCTAAACAGGCTTATGTAGGACTACCAAAGGGAAGAATTCTATTTAAATTCCAAGAGGACCATATAAAAGGATATAAAATCCTTCCGAAAAATATGATATGAAGAAAATCAACATGGCATGAAGCAAGGTCACATGAAAAACTCATGGATCGCTTTCTAATAAATGGAATGATGACATGACTGGCTCATGGATGAAATTTATGGATGGTCTATGCCCTATGAATCAGTTAAAAAAGATGAAGATTCCATTACAAAGAGGAAATTCATGACATGAAAGGAAGGAGTTCATCTAAGCTGCTGGTTGTCCCACTATCTCCACCTAAGGATCTATTGTAGGTCCCTAATTAAGAGGGAACCTATGATCAAGTTTGTTACTTGGAAGAAACTTGGAAATTCCTAAGCCAAGTGGGAGCTTTGGTACATTCCTTGTATAAGAATGAGTACGTTCCTTTATTGGAATATGTCCTCCTAATTAGTCATAATAAATTTATTTTATTACTTTCATAATGGGTTTCATGAGTAAGGGATTTTATTTTTGATTCAAGAGTCTATTCAATAGTATCTAGGAGTTCGTAAATGAAGTCATGTTACACTTTGTAAAAGGTAACACTTGTCTATGTCAAGTATTCCTCCAAGACCTTGTAACTAGCCCTCTCTTTGGCTAAATCTAATGAGGATCCTCCATGATGAAGTTGACTCTCCTCCACTAATCATGTCAGCCTAAAGGACAATCATACAACCTATATAGGTAACCCTACTTAGCCCCATTTGGAAGCATCAATCTCGGTTAAGCATTGCAATCATAAATGTGAAGTGCAGGACTACAGTAGGTGTGAAAGGAGAAGGAAAATAAAATAAGGAGAAGGGTCACTATGGTTCAGTCTTGGGTCATTTTCTCTCTTGCATAACTCAAAAAGGCCAAGGCATATTGCAACATCAAGACAACTCACTCCTGTGTATAAGGTGACGCATAAAGAATCAATAAAAGTAAGTTGAGAATAGGTGTATAGGGAGCTGAGGAAAATATCAAAGGAAGCCAAGAAGAATCGCTTTGTATAGGGGTGTTGAGGTATAGAGATGGAGTTTCTCTAGTGTAGCCAAAGGTGCAGTTCAATGCAATGTAGAAAGAGGAAGGAAGGAAGCAAGCCGAGAAGAGTATCAAATGTTGGTGACAAGGTTCTTGGGAGGATACTTCTGTCAAGGGTCTTTGTCATGGTCTTTGTATTCGTCAATTGAATATCTATAAGAATAATTTATGATCGGGTTTTTCTCTGAAAGAGTGAGATGTTTTGGTCGTGGCTTACAAGCCTACATACTGTGTCTTGTGTATTTGATGATTGAATTGATGGAAACAGCATAATAATAACCTATCAATGAAAACATATAATCAAGAAGCATAAAGAACATCACAAGTAATTATCAAGAAGAGAAATCTCCTATCTAATGATACCCTGGATTTATGACCGCTCCAGAATTTCGACCCAACTATAATACTACAATTTCAACCCTTCTAACAACTTCGCAAATTTGCACATGCGAGACAAGGAGAGAAAAAAATTCGACTTCGTATGACTGATAAATACCTCCTTCACTTTCGCTAGGTCTTCCTTCCTCTTCCTTGAACTTCACACCCTTTTCTACTTCCAACAAGTGTAGATCATCGTTGTTGAGAATGTGCTCCAAATGAGTAAATATTTTTCCCTTTTAGAGTGGTTTTTTTCCTCTCTAATTATGTGGAATTGTCAAGGTTGAGGCCACATTTTCCAGGATGAGGCTGAATTTGTGGAGGAGGCCTAAATGACCTATTTTACATAAAAAAATACATTTCTTTCTTGATTCATAATATTCTCAAGAAGTGCTTATTACATTATTATATGGACAATGACACTTGAAATAAACACTAGAAGCCTACAAGAGGATTTTAGCTAAGAACCATTGGCCGAAGCATGAAACCCATGCTTTAATAAGTCAACTTACTTTACAATCAAATTTATTTATTTTTATTTTGAAAAATACATTTGAAATAAAATTTTATGAAGACCAAAACTAATTACATTTTTTCAAGAGAACCAAGTACGTATATTATGTCCCAAATAAAACTCATTTCGAATCCCTACTAAAATAACCAAAGCAACATTGTCCTATCACACTATCATGGGATCTAGAGTCGAAGGAGGTAGTGGCAAAGAAGAAACTATTATTGAAAAACAATTCAAGATAAAACTAAACTACAAGACTGCATGCAAGAATAGTTAGAATAGTTTTGACTAATGATATAGGTCTCGAGGGATAGATCTTTGATTCCTAGAGCATAAAATCCAGTGCAAATCATAAAGACAACCAACACACACCAAGAACAAGAGACTTAATAGAAACCATTGCACCCCTCTTTTCCATCCTCAGAACCTACAACAATAGCATTTCCTTTAGTCATTGTTCACTTTTCTCATACTAAATTTCACCATTTGGTACATGTATTGTCACAAGTAGACTTGGCTATCTCACAACTAACTATTTTTATTCCCAATAATTTTTTTATCCCTATTTCATACGAAATATAGAGGTTAGAGTGAAATCAATGGAAGTGGACCCTGTCTAACTCGCTAAGGAACATGAAACATTATAGGAGGCATAAAGCGAGAAAGAGGAGGATATATATCAAGTAGGGGATAAAAATGAGACTTCAATGAGCTGCGAGAGCTATATAAAGTAAAATTTCTAGTGTAAACATGGAGGTGCAAGTTCCACCAAAATAAAAATGATATGAAATAGAATTATTCATATATGGCTTGGAGGAAAATTTAAAGCAATGGAAACTCCAAATCATGTGAGAAACACCATGTGAGGAGATTTAAAAGAGTGAAAAGGAAAATTGTGTATCAAATTCTCTTGAAAATGCCCCAAAACTTGAAAAATAATGTACTTGACTATATGAGGTATGGGTCAAACTATGTACATACTATAGGATAATGCTGAGCATAAGGATCTTGGTGCTAATATTCAAGCTGCCAAATAAAACAATGAAATTATTTGCAGTATTTTTCTATCATTTCCCATGTATGGTAGATAAATTAGTGGAGGGAAAAGCATCAAGAATTGGTACAAAATTTAAAGTATTCATAGGATGAAACAATGTGGGTCACTAATCCTTGTTACCACACAGATTTTGGTGCACAAAATTATAACCGAGACTGAAACATTCTTCGAGACTCGTTGTGTAAAAATAGACAGTTCCACCAACATTATCACAATGGTGATTAGGTTCGATGCCACTGCACACTAGGTCAATTAAAATTTTAGAAATTCATGGGCAAGTCTTTGGAATTCCTCCCATCCCTTAGTATCCAATAGTAATAAAGTTGCTCGGGGACGAGCCACAACTATTTTTGGGGGTATGTTGGGGCAAAGACCAAATGAATTTTTTTTTGACATTTTGACAAAGTGTGGGAGTAGTACATTGGAAGGGGTGGACACCATAATTACAAAACTATATAGAGGCTCAAATTACCATGTGGAGGAATGAGAACTTGGTGTTGGACATACTACGCAAATGCTCAACAGATAGATGCTCAGTAGAAGTGTGCAACATAGATTATGTGGTTAGTGTTTTACTCTTTATACAACACAGTATATTGCAACAATGCAAAATGGTTAGAAAAGTACTAACGTGGCAGATTCAACAAGGAATAGAGTGATAAGTAATTGAGGGTGGCATGTATGATGAAAACAAAACTCATTGAATTGGTAAGATGAGGTGGTAAAATATTACTCAAGCTAAATGTAGATGACTTCTGCTATAAAAGGAATGACTACTAGTAATAAATGATCCCCTATTCAATTCCCAATTATATTCGTTTCTCTGTTTATTACTTTTTACTTTATGAAGATTTTATGTTATTTTATGTTTTCTATAGTAAATGATATCTCATCTTCCTTTTTGTGGTCTATCTATGAATACTATGTAGATGAATTTAATGGGAGTGCAATTCTGTAGATATTGGGCTCGTATATATCTTATGGTGTTGGCCCGTTTGATATCATGAAGATCTAATTTTGAGTTTATCTTTCAGATTCATTAATTTATGTATAAACTCATGTTAATGGTTAATATGAATATGTGATGTAGTCGGGTCTTTTGGCCTAAGATATGTGTTTTTGATATGTAATTTTATGTTCTGATGGTGAATGTCCTGGATGAAATTTAGGCCCAAGTGAAGTTTTATGTTGATCTAGTTACTTTATTTGTTTTATATAACTATACTGAGGTATAAATAATGAACCAATTTTTTTTTGTTTCCTTTCGAATTTATATTGTACATATGTGCTAGATGGATATCACGAATGAGTTTCCTAGATAAAATATGTGATATTTGAAACAATTATTATAGCTATATTCTAGCAACACAATTATGTGTGTGGTAAATTTTGGGTTATATGTATGAATTATAGGATTCTCTATAAGAGATATTAGATGTGGTATCTTTAGTTGGGTTTTTGCGAACTACAACTCTCTCTTCTGACATTTTTTCCCTACATAACTTACATAGTATTTGTAATCTCATTGCATATCTTGGGTGAGATATCATTTGCTTGGAGACATTCAAAATGATACTATCCATGGGGGTTGAAAAATATTGAACCCTATGTCATTATCCCCTCCAATATCGAACATGAAAAAGTGGTATCATAACTTATTGTCAAGCTAGTAAAAATAAAAAGATAAATTTGGGCACTCCATCACATGGGTAGGTCATTGAGGGAACTAGGTGTGACATTGAATTCCTAAACTTGTTGGAATTTTAGGTCAAATACGATTTTTTTCCATGAGAATAGAACATAGTGATTTCTCACTAAATTTCTTATAAACTATTGGAAAAAAAAATAGAAACATTTATTATTCCTTTCCTATTTAAAAATCTCTTCAAGGTAGATAGAAAGTGAGAGGATACATATACTATTAGTGCCAATGAATCTTCAAAATTATAGTCACATCATAACTTCCTAAATGCTAGAGTTACATTTAGACATGGAGCTCGTATGCACCTAGATTTATCTTATATTTGAATAATATTTGCATGGAGCAGCGCCCCATTTCATCCGGTATCTCAATATTAGTTTCCTGGATTGGACACATTTGAGTTGGTATCCATTTTCAATATTTTTTGTTACTATTGATTTTTGATGTAATTTTATAAACCCATCTAGGATTACCTTTCAAAAAAAGTTATTGCATCCACAATATGCATGTTATAAATTTCCACCATTCAATTTACACACTTGGTTTCTTAAACACTGCATATCCCATTTGGAACACTCTACCATCTATATTTCCCTGTAGCAATTATACATTCTCATCCCTAGTTTTCTTATGGATATGCATTAATAAATGCTCATCTAATTTGTATGTATGCTTCCTATTCCTTTTTTTGCCTATGCATCCATGACACCTACATGTCCTATAGTAGTTGTGCATCCATTGGTCTCCACCTAGATTACATATTGCTCATTAACCAAGCTTTATATCACCTTGTGAATGCTTAATCTTGTTGAAGGTCCTTTAGTTAAATCATGTCACATAGATGTTGGTTGAAATGTACATTAAATTTCATCCCACTAAAATCCCCTCCTCCAATGATGATATGTTTATATCTTTAACGATCTCTTAATCGAGTCAATTGTGAGTTGTAGTTGGATTCATTGGCTTTTCTAGGCCTATGATGGGCACTTGGTTTCACAACTTAGCTAATTTTCTCAAGGTAATATACAAAGAAGACATGAATTAACTTATGGGATGGTTATTTTAGCAGGATAGATAAAAGTGAAAAACAAATATGGGTGTGGTGAAGGAGACCACCCACAACGAGAAGAATAGGTGAAGTGATGGTGAACTAATTATTTTAATCATTTAAGGTAAATCTTTGGGGATTATAGAACTCCCATGAGATTTCCATAACGTAATGAATTCCCATGTAAGTTCCATACTCCCATTAAATGATACTAGTGGGGAGTGGAGCAACACAGAACATTCAAATTTATATTGTTTAGAATTTTGTTAACCAGGCTTGGCTTTAGTGATAAAGAGATTGTATTTTATTTTTTTGGGATCTCATTACCTAATGAAGAATGAATGGAAAAATATGTGTATTATTCACGTTGTTTGTTTTCAAAAGGGTAATGATTATGGATAGTAATCTCATCCTTGATAATTATTTAGGGGCAAGAAAGGTGTGTCTAGAAAGGCTAAATTTGGTGCTTCAATTATCTGGAGAACAAAAATAACCATAAACAAGGTGATAGTGAAAGTACCATTGACCTTTCTAGATTTGAAAAGGTCGTATATTCTTGATTTAGTCATGTGATATTGTAGAGGCTAATACTTTTTTCAAGATCATGCAAATATTGGTGTACATATAGTTATCAAGGGAACTCAATTGCCTAAAAAGGAAAAATACTACAAATAATGATTTGAAAGTTTGGTATCTTTATCATTTATCCCTACCTGTATTCAAAAAAATGAATCAAAGGATTAAGTTACTGTGATCCCAACCTGACAATTTATTTCTTTCATGTCATAAAAATATTAAAGCATAAATAATGAAAATATTCAATAATGTTATTTTCCTTAATAACATGAATACTACCATCTAATGATTATTCATAATGATGTGATGAGCTCATGTTTTGACTTTGGATAATAATTATTCATAAATAAAATGTCATTGACAAACATATATTTCTCTAACTCATTAACAAAAGAAGTTATCTTTTTAGGTTCTAAAAACATTAAAAAAAGGATATCATCATGAAAATGAATGCAGTTGAGAGGATTAAAGTGCCAAAGTTATGAGCCCTAAAAAATAATAGTTGTAAATGCTTTTTTATTTTGTTTTGATGTGAGATTTGAAATGATGGTGAACTCAACAATTAGCATGGAAGCAAGTTAGACTTTTTTGCAACATATAAGTGTAGAGTGAGTTCCTCTCTATAATTTAATATGATCAATTAGAATTATTCAAATTCTTGTATACTTTGTCATGACAATGTGTGTGTGTGTATATATTGAAACAAAAAGGATCTTAAACAAGGAGTACTAATTTTTATTATAAATATTTAAATATTGTTTTAAATTCAAAATGGTTCAAGAATTAAAAATGAAGATTTTCAAATACCAAAGAGAACTTAGTCAACAAACATTGCTATTTTATTACCTTTCATGAGGCGGTATGGGAGAGTGCTAAAGAATACATACGTGAACTCTTTGGTTTTTTCATTAGACCAAGTATCCTGTAATATTAGAGGGGCCACTTCCTTGGTGTTTATAATATTTAGATTCTCTACTTGTGCTATAGGCTGAATGAATTCTCTAACATCATAATTATTGCAGATAAAATGTCATTTTCAAGAACAAATTCATTTATTTTTGCAACTTCCTCCTATTTAAAACATATAAAAATATTAGTTTTCTTTAGTAGTAGCCTTGGTTTTAGACTATTATGTCCATTTCCAGTTGAGGTTGTTCTTCATTCTTTCTTCAAAAGAGGGAGACATAGTGGTTTGGTAGAATCATAAGAAAATGACTATATTTTATATCTTTTATTTGGTTGGAAGTAGTGTAAGATATATCGTTGAGTGTAGGTTACATTTACCTCACTTTTCATGAAACTAGTGATCACTACATTGAAAAATCTAAAAACATTTATGGTTCCTCTCATATGAAGTCAAGAAATCAAGTATTTGTGATTTCTTAAATCTTAAGTTAATCTTTATGGATAATATAAATAAACATTAAACATCAATAAATAATGTTGAATAAATTTTTATCATTACCTGTTTTTATAAAAAAATACCTAACACATATACTCCTTCAACTAGGTTTTTAGTGAATAACCAGCACATATACTTCCTTGAACTAAGTTTTTAGTGAATGACAAACACTTATCGAGGTAATTAATGAGACCAAATAAAAAATTAAATATTTTTATTACTTAAAAAAACCTATTTGTTCATTAAAAAAGCAGTGAATATATTTAAGTTTGACGAACAAAACATAAAAATAATGGCAAACAAATAAAAATATAAATGATTCATGGATTTCCATGATATGAACTTTTTTGTAGTTGAATTTCACTTTATATAAACTATTTAAATACTTTATCAACGCCCTGCAAACACTTGCAAAATCTCCGAGTCAAAAGAAAAAGCAAATTCATGTTAACAAGGTGTAACCAGAGGCATTTTCGTCATTGGATCAGGGTTTGTTTTCAAAACCAGCGACACGTCAGGCACCTATCCAGCAGTTGCAAACAAATAAATTTTTTCTTTTTTGGCTAAAAATAGAGACGCGCCTGCCTATCTTTTAGCCGTTGGAACGAGGGGGGCCCGCCCATCGCCTATCTTATAATCGTTGAAAATAGAAAGGTTTATTATTTTATTTTTAATGTGAAAGAGAGGTACGCATAACTATTCTGTTTAGCAGATGAAAAAGGTCACAGCGGAAAAGCAACTTGCATGTATATATACATTGGGGGACCGAAGAGCAAAATGTGCAGGAGCGTTCAGGTAATCAGTGGCTACCCCACTTACATGGCCATCACAAGAATTGTGTTGGGTCGATGCTTCGAAGCGCTGGCAGGAATTTCAATTCCACCCATAGTAGTATCTGCAATGTGACAGTTTCTTGTTTTGACTCATTCGACAGCGTACTACTGTTCCCTTTCGTTCCTGGTCACAGCGTTTGTCTGTAGTCGCGTGTCGATGAAATTCCACGCGGTTTTTACAGTGTCTTTCCAGAAACAAGCGCAAAGTTTAACCTGGACCACTGCTTAGTGGTATCTGCTACAGCGGCCGTGTTTGGTTTTTGTTCTAGTGGCATATGCCGTTATGGACAATTTAGATACCCTCTGCTCCAGGGATTTCCGCAAGTGGCAATTGTAAGTAGTGGCAATTTCTCTCAAGAGACAGTTTGAGAGAGAGGTTCTTCAGAGCACTAGAAAAGCAGCACATAGGACAGTAGTGCACAGTGGGGAGAGCAGCACAGAGGACAGGGACAGTGGGCAGGGTAGCAAGGGCAGAGCAGCTAGTTTTCAGTGGACAGTGGGCAGAGTAGCAAGGACAGAGCAGCAAGTTTTCAGTGGTCAGATCAACAGATATTGAAGATTTAAGCATAAAACAAAGGGTCAGTTTTGGGCAGAGATTTTGATTTCCCTTAATATCATCATGATAAGGGGACAAGAAACTTTAGAACCCGTGGAAACAAATGATATAGGGCAAGTGAAAATTGCCTCATCAACGAAAACTCGGAAGTGGGTTTGGGTCAATGCCAAACAATATCAAGGCATTTTAAAAAGGAGACTAGCTCGTCTAAAATGGGAGCAGACAAGAAAAAAAAGATCTCAAAGGGAGAGTATTGTTCGCAAGAAACAACATTCAAACAAGTCTTCTTCACAAACATGTGGCAACAAGTCCAAAGGAAAAGAAAAAGTTAGTGATGATTATTCTTTATATAGTCCCACATCCACACCTCTCACTTGGTCATCTGATCTTTATGTGAAAGAACTCTTAAATGTAAAAGAAATGTTGGAAGTAGTAGATGCTAAAGAGCTGGAAAGAGATTGTACAATCCATATAATAACAGCTGAAAATCAGGCTTTAGCAGAAAGCAACAAAGTTCTGAAGGAACAAGTGTCATTACTGCAGGAAGCTCTCCGAATAGGGAAAATAGAATGGCAACGCATAAAAGCGGAGGTGCAAAACATGAAGAAATTTGCAGTGGAGAATACAGAGGTGATGAATGCGAAGCCATCTCAGGATAAGGGGAAAGCAGTTGCTCAAATAGACAACAATGAAGAAACATCAACAGAAGGGAGGAAAGGAGATCCCACAAAACTTTCCAAAACTTGGGCTCAAGTTATTAGCAATTCTGCTAAGAGGGAAGGAGAAACAAACATTCGGGTTAACAACATGCAAGATAGAGAAAGCAAGGAAAGACTGGATAGAGCAACAAACATAATTATTAAAAGGGTGAAGGAGTATGGGAAAAATGAATGTACTCTTGACCTTGCAAGAGACTTCTTGAAAGACAAGCTCCAATGGCAAGGACAAATATGTCAAGCATGGAGAGTAGGTAAGCTTAACGATGAGAGAGCCAGGCCCATAAAAGTCATCATGCCCAACTTGCATGATAAAGATATCATTCTAAGCAAGAAGCAACTCTTAAGGGGTTCTCGATTTTTTCTAGAAGAAGATTTAACTGTAAGACAACAAGAAGAAAGGAGGGATGAAATGACAAAAGTTAGGGTAGCAAGAGATGAGGGAAAAAGAGCATGGATTTATAAAGGTAAAGTCGTGATTGCGCAATTTGGACCTCCTTCCAAAGCAAGGCAGCAAAATGATAACAAAGAAGAGGCAGCAAACTCTTTAACAAGAAATGAGGAAGCAAGGTCATTATGGGCAAGCAGGGACAAAGACTCAACGGTGAGTCTTGCATGTCAAAACAAATAGCAATCAAGTCTTACCCAAGTTTCCTTAAGATTAGTTTGTTGGAACTGCAGGGGTTACCCATGGAGACGAGGACCTGGGTTAGGGCCTATTGCGGAAGGTAGAAACATAATTTGCCTCATAGAAACACATGAGCATGAAGGGTGTAAGACACCTTTGTTTGAAGGGTACTGGAAAATAGCAGTGTGGAACAAGGCAGCAGGGAATGGCAAAGGGCACGGGGGTATCATGGTATTAGTAAGAGAAAAAGAAGGTCGTTTCATTCAACTAGAAAAAGAAGACCCAAATAAGCAATTTGTTTGGCTTAAAATATCAGAAAATGGAAGTCACATTAGAATTGCAGCATGCTATTTTGCGCCGCAAGTTTCAAAAATCTACAAAAGTAGAGGGCTTGACCACAAAGATCCCTTTGCAGCCCTAAAAACAGATATTGCAATATATTCTCAGCTAGGTGAAGTCCTTATAGTGGGGGATTTCAATGCTAGAATTGCAAGTGAACAAGCTAGCATTCTTTGTTGTAAAGAAGGCAGTGACCCTATCTGGCTTACATAAGAGAGTAATCATCAGTGGAAACGAATTTCAGAGGATAAAGGCTGCAATCTCTTTGGAGAACAACTGCTTATGCTATGTGGGGCCTTCGATTTAGTCATTTGTAATGGTTTGACTAGATGGGAAAAGTCCGATAATTTCACTTGCAATACTTACAATGGAGCAAGTGTAGTAGATTATGTAATTTACTCGCATAGTTTGTGTGAGGAAATGGAGGAAGTGTTGATTGGAGATCAAATTTGGGACTTAAAATCAGATCACAAGCCAATCTATTTAAGTTTCTCTTAGACCGGAAAGAAGCAATTAGGGTCAAAAAATCAGTGTGTTCAACAAAATCCCACAAAGGGCAGAATTCTCTTGAATCCAAAGAATTGTAATACCTTCAAAATAATGCTAGAGAGGCTCTTCAAGAAGGAGGAAATCCCATCTCATGGCCTTCATAGTCACAGATTAACACATTTAATTCAAAGTGCACTTGTGGAGTGCAAAAGAGCAAAAATTAAGAAGTTTGAAACAAATTGTTTTCCGGTTAATACTTGGTTTGACGAGGAATGCAAAAAGGCAAGGAGAGGTGGAAGGAATCAGACACGGATAACATAAAGCTCAAAGCTTACAAGCAGATAGTAAAAAATAAAAAAGCTGATTTCATGGTTTCAAGGAGAGAAGAACTAATCTTCCTCAGGAAAAATAACCCCAAATTATTTTGGAAGCAGCTCCAATCGAAAAAGGTGCAAAATGAAAACAACATTACAGCTTCTAAATGGTTTGACTAGGCAAGACAACTTTATGAGCAGGATCCCAAGGTTGACCCTCCTCCCTTGGTTAACACAGACACAAAACTCTTCACGATGCAAGAGGTAGAGACGGGTATCAAGAGGTTGGGCGCTGGAAAAGAAAAAGACTTAGATGAACTCCAAGCAGAGTATCTAAAGTGGGGCTTAAAAATTCTTTCACCTTACATCACAAAAATTTTCAACAACATCTTACAGCAGGGGTTCCCCAAAGATTGGACAACTAGTATGGCAATACCTCTTTTCAAGAGTGGTGATATCAATAATCCCTCCAATTATAGAACCATAATGATAAACCCTTGTTTGCAAAGTTATTTGGAAGCATGTTAGAAAAGAAAATCAACAAGTGGGCAGAAGAAAGAGATAAACGTGCTAAAGGGCAAGCAGTTTTTAGACCTAAACATTCCACAGTTGATCATTGTATAACTTTAAGGCACATCATTGAAAAATTTTGGGAAAAAAAGGAAGAAGTTTTCTGTTGCTTTGTTGATTTCAGAAAAGCCTTTGACACAGTTCCTAGAGATAAGCTTTGGGGCAGAATGGAGGAACTCGGGGTTCCCAAGCATTTGAGAGCAGTTGTGCATAAGTTGTATGAAGAGGTGAAAGTCAAAATCAGAACTTCAGCTGGCATTTCTGAAAGTTTTAGAAGCGATATCGGGGTCAAGCAAGGTTGCCCATTGTCTCCTACCCTTTTTGGGTTATATATTGACAAGCTTGAAGAGTGGCTAAATTCGCAAGGGGCTGACGGTATCCATTTGGGCAAGTTCGTTATCAGGCTTCTTTTGTACGCAGATGACTTTATATTGATTGCTAAATTGGCTCTTGGTTTGCAAGAGCATTTACGTTCCCTTGAGCATTTTTGTAGAAGGGTTGGGATGCAAGTCAATATTAGCAAAATGAAAGTAGTGGTTTTCTCTAACAAAAGAAAGCATAACCAACATAAGTTCTATTTTGAAGGCAACATTCTGGAAGAAGTTGCAGACTACAAATACCTCGAAATTGACTTCAACAAAAATTTAAGTTGGGATGGTTGTAGAAAGAAAAGAACTTTAGGGGGTTGGAAAGCATTTTATGCTCTTCAAAACAGGTGTAGAGAGGCAGAGCTGTGGGACTGGAAAACCACCCTAACTCTTTTTGGGCTTTTAGTGATTTCGGTGATTCTCTACGGTTGTGAACTATGGGCCAGCAGCACAACCAAGATGCAGTGAAAACAAATTGAGAAAATTCAGAAACGTTTGATTACAAACAAATTCAAAATTAAAAGTGCAGTTCCTTACGCTATCCTATTAAGTGAAACAGGGGCGGCTCCTATTGAAGCAATTGCTATGGTGCGAGTCATAAGGTATCTGAAAAAAATTGAGCAAATGGAAAAGGGTAGATGGCCCAAGGTTGTGTTTAATGACAGATTGTGCAAAAGACAGAAGACTTGGATGCGGCAAAATAACAAATGGTTTAGTAAATGGGGTATTTGCTTGAGCATGTGTCCTACAAACAGTAAAGAGATAAAAACTTTTGTTATGGATAAATTCCACAAACATACTTGGAAGAAAGAGCTAGAGAGAAAGAAGAAGTACTACATAGAAGAGTTTAACCCCACACATAACCATCAACAAAAGGCATACATAGGGGCTAATATTTCTTGGAGATCTAAAATTCTTATTGCTCAATTAAGGACTAATTCTCATCAACTCCGTTGTGAAACAAGGCGCTGGAAAAGGCCAAAAGAAATGTGGGAAGAAAGAGTATGTATTTTTTGCTCCTCCGGAAAAGTGGAAACAGAAAAACATTTCATTCTAGAATGTGAGGCCTTCAAAGACACCAGGGAAAACTATGCAGGTATTCTGACAGCTAATTCTTGGGATAAGCTATTCAGCGAAGAGTTTGTCGATAAGTTGGGAGTGGTCATTGTAAAACTTCACAGGAAAAGAGCAGAATACAAGAGTCAGATAGAGAAACAATTTGTCCCATAGGCTATTTTTAGAATCGTGGACATTAAAAATTCTTTCTTTTCTTTCTTTTACATAGTAGATCATTTTCTTCATCCTATATTTGTTATTTCTAGTGTTAGGACCGGTTTTTGTTTGTCTGCCTGTTTCCATGCTTGTTTGCAGCTGGGTTTGATTCTTTTTCGGGTTCTGGCTCTGTTTTGTTTTTGTGACTGTTTGCATCTGGGTATGTATGTTTGTTTGTGTGCATCTGGGTTTGATTCTTTATTCTTTAGTCCTCTGTCTTCTTCCTGCTTTTGCTGGGCATGTGACTCCTCTGTGTTGTCTTTTTCTTTGTTGGTGCTCAAGCCTCATTTTAATCAATGCTCTTTATCAATAATAACATGTTTTTGCAGTTGATGCCGCCTTTTCCATTTCGCCACCTTATTCTAGTTACTTTTCTTTTTCTTGATAAGTTTGTTGCAGCAATCTTGATTTAATATATGTTGCAGCAATCTTTTTTTTGTTTTGGTGCAGCTCTGTGAAGAAAAGAATGAATGAAGGACGTTGAGGTCGAGAAGGCATAAAAGGGTGGAGAATGATGATGTTGCTTAAACCCTCTTCAACCGATCCATGAAGCACCACTCCAACAAATCGTTATGCTACTGCAATTCTACACCAGATATGTGTTATTCATTTAATATGCCTATCTGTGTTTTTGGTCTTTTCAAGTAGATGGTAATTTAAATAACAATAATTCAAGTGTGATAATTCAATGTCAAATCCCTTCAATAACCTCCCTCGTCTTATTATCATTATTTTTTTATTTTTTGTTTCTTTTGCTTTTGGATCTATATCTTTGAAAATCTCGTTAAAAACCCTAATCGCTGCATATATACTTGTTCTTTTTACTTGTGATTTTATTCGTAGTAGTCACCACCGTCAATTGATTCAACAAAATCACCAGAAATAAGGCAGTGTGAGGTGTGAAGTGTTGATGATTTCGTCTGATTAATGATTAATTTACTAGGGTAAAAGGTATTATTTTTAATTAATGATTAATTTACTGGGGTAAAACATATTTTTTTATATATATAGCTACGTCTATTTCTCCTCATTTCTCGTGCAATTATAGTCGCTAGCTGTATGTATTGTATTTTAGTAACTAAGTGGAATTCGATTAATTACAAGTAGCTGTATGTATTGTATTTTAGTAACTAAGTGGAAATCAATTTTGTAAAAATAAAGTGTTGGAAATTGTTTGTGTCAATAATTTCTTAAAATTTCAAATTTAATGGGTTTGTTGAGTAACTTAATGGGTTGGTTGGGTAACTTAATTTGGTTCCACCCATTTTGATAATCAAAGAGTCCCACCCATTTTGATAATCAAAGATTGATTTATCCAGTGAGTCTGCGCTCCACCATTTGGGTGCCCTCTCAAACTTTCATCCAGATCTAGTAAACTGGATAATACAAAAAGTATATCCGGTTTCTGTACATGACGCAAAACGTATACATGGGTTGTTGAGTCTGTCATAGTGGTTTTGACATATACATTCAAGCTTGTAAAGAGAGGAGCGCATAAATATGATTATGTACGAAATACCCTGTAACTTGAATGCTTAATAGGATCTACGTTCTGCAGTTAGTTACTGAGAAGGATAGACGCAGAAGCAACTATTTTCACACTGCATTTGCAAGGTGATTGATTGACTATGCTTAGGCCATAAAACAAAGTTTAGAATCTACATTAAAATTTTATCATTTTTTTTTACTAAGATCGCTAGACCTAACTATGTATTATATCAATTGAGCTGCAAATTGCATGTTCAGAAAGTGACTTTCTATATCTTTTACTGAAATTGGAGATTGAAGTTTTCATGTCAGCAGGGACTACAGCTACGCAGTCGCCCTTGTTTCTGAGAGGAGTATTTTGCTTGACGTTTGAGAGTGGAATAAATATGATATAGTAAAACAACATCGTATTCAAATAGTTGATTTTTTAAAATAATTATTGTTTTGATTATCTTTAATATATGTTAAATTAGGTAGCTGTTTTATTTTTAAACTTTAAATCTGCGGATGAGATCATCCACAATTTTCCTTCACGACATCTAAATCTCTCAAGTCTCTCAGCACAGAAATTTTTTACAGTATTATGCGTTGTGCTCGACAATCTGTCGTGCAAGCTAAAGATAGAGGAGTTAAGTCAAATGATACGGTAAAGTAAATTGTTATTAGTGGTAAAAGTTAGGGATATCCTCCTATAGTTTCACATCGAATGAAGGGTACATGTATATCTTTTACTTAGAATCTACATGCAGCCAGGACAGGGCTGACATTATCTGAAGGTGGCGGCAGTAGTAAAGTAAGGTCGAAGCTAATTCTGATTTGAAACTTCAGTCATTTCCAGCAAAGATTGGTGACAGAGGGCTGACAGGATGCAGGGTGGAGATGACATTAGGCCGGCTGAGTTTGCGTTGGATGAGGCCATCATCAGGCAGGGCATAGCTAACATTACAGAGGTAAATGCAAATCCTATGTACCGTTCAAGAGGCCATTTTCAGAGAAGAAATCGTCGTAGTAAGAGGAAGATTTTCAAGCAAAGGATGGAGGTCAAAGAAGTTCCTCTGGATTATGAGGACCTATGCATTAGGGTGACAATTTTACAGCGCAGGGCTATAGTTTGCAGGTGGGTTTTCCCAGACTCGGAGGATTACGATTCTGCATCCTGGATCCATAAAAAATGGAAGCCCCTTATTGGATATTCCCCTATCGTAAGCAAGCTTATCAATGGATGGTTTAGCGTCCATTTTATGCATGAAAAGGATGTCCATAAGGTTACAGACAGTACCTGGGTTAGGGGAAGATGCTTTCTTCAGATTGTTCCATGGTTTATAGGTTTCAACCCGTTGTTGGAGGCCCCTCGTAGCAAATTGGTGTGGGTAAAACTCCCCGGCTTACCCTTAGAGTTCTGGACTGTCAAATCACTACGCACAATTGGCAACTCTATTGGAACAACCAAATATGTTGATCCTAGCATTGTGGGATATGCAGATAAGAGGATAGCGTGGATACTGGTGGAGATCAGTTATAAAGGAGATCTTCCAGGCGACGTAGACCTGTTGTGGAATAATACAAGGCATCGCCAGAGGATCGATTTTTGGGGTATCCCCTTTAGGCGCTTAATTTGCCATAAGACTGGTCACCTAAGGGATAATTGCCCCTTCAGACTTCGAATTCATATGGCTCGGCGGGGATATGTGGATGCCGGTGATGAAGCAAGGTTGAATGATGGGGCGGGTCAATCGTGCAAAGGAAAAGAAGGTATGTCTCCTTTCGTTCCCAATGAGGTTGTGCATTACAAGAATGCAGAATATAATCATGATACGGCTATATCTGATGCCATGGTACAGTCTAATATTGTTGAACATCCTTCTGTGGGTCGTAAGCTATATAGGGTGCTACAGTCTGATAGCGATATTCTGCCCCAACCGTGTCTTCAAAGTGATATCAATATCCCGGTAGATAGAGATGACTCGGTCCCCTGCCCATCTTTTGAACCGGCTGATGCCTTGTTAGACAGGTCCGCTATCCCTTGCTGTAGTATGGACAATACTATTTGGCGGGAGTCTAGATCTTATAAGGATGTATTACAAAACTTGCCTTCTAGTCAAGCTGATGACCTGAATTCTCCAGAGAATGAGCTGCCAGTGTATAAGTCGACTTTAAATAGGGGGGAATCTTCCAACGTTGGTTTAATGGCTGACGACAGGTCGGCGGGTGGGATCAGAATGGGCTCTACACAATCCTACCCAGATAAGTCTGGCCCCATTTATCTACCTGAGTCCCCTAGGAACTCAATAGGAAGTGATATAGACTCATTGTTAGGGAACTCCAATTTAGATTTGGCTGCCTTAACGGTTTTCGATAAGCCCATTCCTAGTCCAAGAAAAAACTCCTCTGGTTTATCGACAGCTATCAGCTCGCTTAAGAAGAAGGCGAAGGCGGTCTGCAAGATGAACAAAGGGAAATTCAAGGTTGTTTCACTGTTTTCGGATGATGAGAGGGGCTTATCAGATGTTCCGATTGCTGGTTATGATGGGCCCGATGGCCCAACAGGGGCGCTTAGAGCATGCCGCCCAAGGAAATCACTATCATGAACCACATAATATCTCTGAATTTGAGGGGATTGGGTGATGCCCCTAAAAGTCATTGCCTAAAGGAATTATTGAATGAAAGGAATCCTATAGTTTTTCTGGGACAAGAGAAAATGTCCAATAGGACAAAGGCTATTAATCTGTTTCTGAATATAAGAAGAGGATGGCAGGCTGCGGCGATTAGCTCAAATGGTCGTTCCGGTGGATTGCTGGCTCTATGGAACCCTAATAGGGCTACTTTCAAACCATATAGTTTTTTTGGAGGCATGCTTCTAAATGGAAGTCTTAGAGGTCTGGCAGGTAATTTTAACATCATCAATATATATGCTCCATATGCTAACAGAGTGTCTTTCTGGAGCAGAATGCAGACTTCTGGTATCTTATCCCTTCCGAACCTTATAGTGATGGGTGATTTTAACTTATCCCTTAATATAGATGAAATATGGGGCTGTGCTGCTCGTATGGACCCTCTCGTGGGTTTTCTAAACGATATGTTCTTCTCACATGGACTGAAGGACATTAGGCCACACCCTATGGCGCCAACATGGACAAATAAACGTGAAGGGGCAAACTATATAGGCAAGAGGCTGGATAGGGTGTTAGTGCAAGAGCAGGTGTTGGATATCTTTCAGAATGTCAGATCTCTGATAATTGCATCCGATATATCAGATCATTTCCCAATTTCTTTTTCATGGGTGGACAATATGGCGGTAGGAGGGCGCCCTTTCAAGTTTAATAGAGTTTGGCTAGAGGATGCCGAATACACGGATATGGTTGGCTGCATTTGGCGGGCTAGATATGATGGTCCATTCTATGATGACTGGGACCATTTTCACCATAGACTTCAGAAAGTAAAGGAGGCATCAAAGTCATGGGATCGAGAAAAGAAGAAAAAACACAGGCAGGAATTTAAGGACATTCAGGTTCAGATGGAGAGGATAATTTCCTCATTTATGAATCAGTATCCCGATCAGAGCACATTACAAGAGCTTATATGTCTTGGGGAAAGGAAAAGGGAGATTCTTAGGATAGAGGAGATTACCTGGAAATTGAAGAGTCGTATATCTTGGATGGCAGAAGGTGATCGGAACACTAAATATTTTCATAAGCATGCAAATGGTAGGCGGTACAGGAATACTATCTGGAGTATAAAAAGGGGGGATGGAACAATTGCATATTCAACACAGGAGATCCAGGATGCGGCGGTGGAGTATTTTTCTGCATTCTATTCGAGTCATGAAGGCATTGATAATGCGGCCCAGGTCTGGCTTTTGGAGCATGTCCAAAGAGCTATGGATGAGGAGGCCATATTGGCTATTGACAACCAAATTTCTCAGAACGAGGTTTTGAAAACTCTCAAAGCATTTTCCTCGGATAAGAGTCCGGGGCCTGATGGATGGCCCTCGGAGTTTTTTATTCACTTCTTTGAATTGATGGGCGCAGAGCTGACACAGGTTGTTGATCATATCAGAAGGAGTGGGGTGATGCCTGCAAACCTAAATTCTACATTCATCGTTCTAATTCCAAAGGTGGACGACGCTCAGTCATTTGCGGACTATAGGCCGATAGCTCTCTGTAACATTCTATACAAAGTTACCTCCAAGATAATAGCTGAGCGCCTAACAGGTATATTGAATGAATACATTTCAAGAAATCAATTTGGTTTCCTAAAGGGGCGCTCTATTCATGAAGCTGTGGCAATAGCACAAGAGATACTGCATTCTGCTCATACTGAGAAGAGGAACGCTATTTTGATGAAAGTAGACCTGCATAAGGCATATGACTCAATTGCCTGGTCATACATACGACTAGTTCTTATGAAGATCGGGCTCCCCATAAAATCTATAAGATGGATAATGACTTGTATTTCGACAGTCAGATATGCAATCATTATAAATGGTATCCCCACAGCATTTTTCGGTGCAGAACGTGGCCTGAGGCAGGGCTGTGCGCTATCCCCGCTGATTTTTATCCTCGTTATGGACAGCTTCTCTGGAATTATGCATAATGCGGAGCGCAGGGGTTGCATAGAGGGCTTTTCTTTCTCAAATGAAGTATCTGTTACTCACTCCCTATTTGTGGACGATCTATTGCTGTTTGGATATATGAAGAGGAACCATTGGTTCTTCATCCATCTAATGTTCAAACGCTTTGCAGCTGCCACAGGTCTTACAATTAACAAAGCTAAATCATTTATATTGTATGGTTTTGGTGACAGAATGGAGACAGAATTCATAGCAGAGTTCTCGGGGATGGAGATAAAGGTGGCTATGGATGGATTTACATATTTAGGATTCAGGCTTAAGCCCTGCGGGTATAAGAATCGAGATTGGCAATGGATGCTGGACAAGTTCAGGCGGAAGATAAATGGCTGGACGCACAGGTGGCTTTCTCTGGGTGGGAGGGTCATTCTTACCCAGGCGGTCTTATCTCAGACGCTTGTATATTGGGCCCATTTATTTTACATTCCAGATGGTGTTATCAAATGCCTGAATAGCATTATGGCGAAATTCTTATGGGCTGGGGCTAACATGCCGCATAAAATCCATCTTTGTAAAATGTCCAGGTTGTGCAGACCAAAACAACATGACGGATGGGGAATACTCAACTCCCGGACGTTCAACAAAGCCCTGCTCATTAAATCCTTTTGGAAGGTTGTACGTGGCTCCGGTATTTGGCAGGATGTTATTAAGTGTAAATATATCCAGGGGGATCTTATGAAACAGTTGCTAGCTTCAGACTTTCCCTCCACTAGATACATATCGGAGATCTGGAGAAGCTTTAAGTTTATATGCGGACATGTTGCGGAAAGACTAGCTTGGCAGTTTAGGGATGGGGGAGACATTCCGATTACTTATAACAAAATTATAGGGCTGCCCACTACCGCTTCTCCATCTCGGCTGCTGATACATTGCTTGGCACACAGAGGTATAAATTTTATATCACAGACAATTAGGTCATGGTCCTTTGACTCACCGGAATTTAAGTCTGCGCTCCAACTCGGTCTGCCGGAGTATGTATCGGAGGAATGGGAGGGGCTCAGGGATGCGTTTAGGGCTGCAGGGTTCAGTTGGGCGACTGGCGGGGATCTGGTTGTTTGGGATGGATCTTCGCATGAGGGTGCTCCTGTTGTCAAAGAGATATATAATGTTCTTAACATTGCCTCCTACAGGGATGAGTTGACAGAGTCTTTCTTCATATATTGGAAGAGGAAAATCCCCACTAAAATTGTTTTATTTGGGTGGCTGGTATGGCAGCAAAGGATTCTTACAGGGGATAACTTGTGCAGGCGTGGTTTCCTGGGGCCTTTTAGGTGCCACATTTGCTGTCAGGATCTTGAATCTATCGATCATCTTTTCTTCCACTGTCCAGTTATTGTGCAGTTATGGCGGCTTTTCTCAATACATTTCATGGGTCCAACATGGTACCCTTCTGATTTTCTGAATGCTGCCAGGGATTGGGACAGCCTCAAAGGTAAGTTTAAATCTCTGCCTTTCTTCTTCATTTGGGAAGTGTGGCTGGGGAGAAACAGATTAATATTTGAAGACGTACCTTTTCGGATACATCAAGTGTATTCTTTTATCCTTGTTTGGATGAAAGATCGTCCCCAAGCTAGTGCTCCTATCATAGATTGTTCCTTTCGCAACAGACCTCATGTTATAGAAATTCCGGCGATCTATTTTGATGGCGCTTGCGTGGATGGGCTCATGGGGTGTGGCGCTTGGATTAAATTATCCCAGCGGGAAAGGATTCATATTCATTGGAATGCAGGTACGGGATCCAACAACAAGGCGGAATTAGTTGCTCTGTGGGGTGGTCTCCGCTTAGCTGTCCTATTACAGTTGCAGGATGTCCATATATACGGGGATTCACAGGTGGTTATCGGATGGGTCAAAAGGACTATGCAAATGTAGAGGCCTGATCTTTTGGGCTGGTTACATAGGACCCAAAGTTTATGGGAATCTCTCAATCATCCTCCTATTTCGCACATATTTAGAGAAAACAATACCAGGGCAGATGGTTTGTCAAGGAAAGGTTTAGAAACTGATTTCGGGTCGATGCACGTTCTGCTCTACAGAGATGGTCAAATCCACTGGCAAACAACAATCCCAATTCCATAATTGGATTTTTGACCATGATTTTGGGTTCGAATGAGGGGACTAACAGTGGGGTCGAGTTATTATTGGGATGCCTGTGCTGTTATGTTTTTACATATAGGGTTTCTATCAGAATTCACATGGGATGACTCTCGATATACAGACATTTTCAACGCTGCCTGTTTTGCTTACTCTGGATGTCATTTTTGTTTCTCGACTGGTATTTTCCAGTATGTTATTAGGTCTTTCATTTTGCAGGTAAGGATATTTTATATAAGCGGGCCAGTATTCTTACAGTTCATCGAAGACCAGCCCTATATATTTTTCCTAAGGGCCTGTACAACGGGATCTCTCCAGTTGGGCTTGTACTTGTGATATGTTCCTGTACATTTTGGAGGGTCATCTCCACATCTCACATAGATGATAGAGACAGGATTATGTTGGTACAAGCGAGCCCGGCGGAATACTTCACAAGTGGCTGATTTTTATAATCTGAGCTCCTCATTTCACAGACTTAATCGATTATGCGGGGTGGCGGAAGGCGATCAGTGATGTTCTTACAGTTCTGTCTTCATTCACAGTCCATTGTCTTTTAGCTCTTCATCTTTCCTTTTCACAATGGTCTATTACCGGAGGACTATACTCTCTATCCATTAGCCATCCTATGTTTTTTCACTGTCATTTGAGGGTCATGTTTGTATGGGAAGGAATTTTCCTGCTATGTGGAGGCCATATTTTCATTTTTGCTCCTTCTTCTATAAGTGAGCTTTTCTGTTGGCCAGTATTATGATGGAATTCTCGCTGCTACATTACACAGCTGAGATCATTGTGTATATGTATTGTTTTATATATTAATATAAGCGGTGTTTTTTTCTTCTGAAAAAAAAAAGCTGGTTAAATTTTGTTTCTATTAAAGTACTGGCTTAAATTTCTAAGTTTTTTTTCTTTTTAATATATATATATGTGTGTGTGGAGAATGAAGTTTTGCACTTACCGCTAATTTTTTATTTATGTTTTTTTAGACTGGAATAATTGCAACGTAATAACAAAAATATCATAATTGCATTTATTTATTTAAAATTGTTTATGGGTTTTATTACTTGAAACTCCAATCCAAATTATTAACACTTCATTATTATCATTTACTGAAATTTTTATCATTTAAGATTTATATTCAATCTAATTTTAAAATTATATTATAGCATTAACTTTTATTTTAATTATCTATTATTTTAGTATTTAAATATTTAATTTTATTTTAAAAATTTATTATTTTATTACATTTAAATTTCAAATTTCAAATTCTTGAGTATTTTTTTCATAATTTTTAAAGTTTCATAATGTTTTGCTTAATTATATGTTTATTTCTTTAAATATTTTTTTAAATCTTATGTTGTGATTACATTTGTTTTTGAGGTGTTTAGAGCAACATAAGGAGAGAGAAGAAGAAGAGGTGAGAGAGAGTGATGGAGGGATAGGGAGATGGAGAGAGAAAGAGAGAAACAAAGGGAGTGAGAGAGGTGGGAAGCTACTAGGGGAGGGATGGAGAGATGGAGCAAGGAAAGGCGTAGAGAGAGAGAAAGAGAGACATAAAACGATTGGGCGAGAGAGAGGGAGAGAGAGGGGGGAAGAGAGAGGGAGATGGAGAGAGGGAGGGGGAGTGGTGGACAGAGAGAGAGGGCAAGTGGGGGAGAGATGGGACGTAGAGGGGGGAGTGAGGGGAGATTGAGAGGGGGAAGGACTATAGGGAAAAGGAGGGAGAGAGAGATAAAGAGAGACAAAGAGAGAAAGAGAGAAAAAGAAGGATTGGGCAAGAGAGAGGGAGAGAGAGGGGGGAAGAGAGAGGGAGGGGGAGTGGTGGAGAGAGAGAGAGAGAGAGAGAGGGTAGGTGGGGGAGATATGGCAGGCATGGAGAGATATACAGAAAGGGATGGAGAGAGAGAGAGAAGGGGGAGAGAAGGAAAGAGGGAGAGAGAATGGGGCCATCAGGTTGAGTAAATGATAGGTGGAGAGTGAAGCAGAGGGAGAGAGAGTGAGTGGGAGAGAGGGAGAGAGGGAGACAGAGCATAAGGGGAGAGGGAAAAAGAAATAGGGGGCCTAGAGGTGGGGTGAGGGGAGATAGAGAGGGAGATAGAGTGACAGAGACATCGGGAGGGAGGGAGGCTAAGAAAGAGGGGGGAGAGAGGGACTTGGAGTGAGAGAGAGGTGGTAGAGAGAGGGATGCGGGTAGGGGAGGCATGGAGAGATATAGAGAAAGGCATGGAGAGAGAGAGAGAGAGAGAGAGAGAGAGAGAGAAGGGGGAGAGAGATACAGAGAGACAAAGAAAGTGAGATAGGTGGGGAGGTACTAGGGGAGGGGTATAGAAAGAGGGATGCGGGTAGGAGAGGCATGGAGAGATATAGAGAAAGGCATGGAGAGAGAGAGAGAGAGAGAGAAGGGGGAGAGAGATACAGAGAGACAGAGATAGTGAAATAGGTGGGGAGGTACTAGGGGAGGGTATAGAAAGGGAGCAAGGAATGGTGCGGAGAGAGAGAGAGAGAGACAAGGAAGGATTGGGGGAAGAGAGTGGGAGAGAGAGATATAGAGAGAGGGCGGAAGAGAGAAGGAGGGGGAGTGGTGGAGAGAGAGAGAGAGAGAGAGAGAGAGAGAGAGAGAGGTTAGGTGGGGGAGAGATGGGGAGTAGAGGGGGGATTGAGGGAATACTGAGAAGGGGAAGGCCTAGAGGGAAAGGGAGGGAGAGAGAGATAAAGAGAGGCAAAGAGAGTGAGAGGGGTGGGTAAGGGAGGCATGGAGAGATATAGAGAAAGGGATGGAGAGAGAGAGAGAGAGAGAGAGAGAGAGATAGAGAGAGAGAAGGGGGAGAGAGATTGTTGAAGAGGTAAATCCCATTTGCGGACAGAGGCGATCCCTACTAGCCCAGATCGGGTCTAGCAACAATCAAACACGCTACAGTGCAGGTTCCTAATTGTAAATAAACCGTATTGCGATGAAGGCTTACCTGGAATCCAACGCTGTCGTTTGTAGAAGAGGTGGTGCTCTCGTTCCTTCGCCCTGGCAGATCACAATCCTCACGATCTCCGTGATCGGACACCTGCACATGCAAGAAACAACACAAACGCACGCATAAAATCCAGTATATACAACTATATGTCAGTCGAAGAGGACGTAACTCATGAACACAATCAAGAACAAGAGTGGAACCATAACCAATAGTCGCTTATCATTAATGAGTCAAAAGAAGAATACAACCATAGCTTCGACACCGAAATCTCCTTTGGCGGGTCGTCAGCAAAACATGTCTCGATAAAGCCTGTCAAGGATGGGACAAGCCTCTCTCTCCGGATACTTGAAAATAGTCTCCTTGCTTGGATTTGGCCTTAAGGGAATCAAGAAGGCTCTTGCAGCATAAGGATGTGAAAGCTCTTGGGAACTAGCTTGCAAAGGAGATGGGCAAGCTTTTATAGATGGAGGAAGGGGATTTGGGATCCCTATAATTATGGGATTGGCCCTATCATCAAGGAAGCTTCCATGAGAGGTGGCAAACCACTTCCTCTCTATGGAAATCCGTAGCCAAACCTCCCAACTCAGGATAGATATCAATCCAGGAATTTGTTAGGATGAAACTTCCGCCATTTATTTTTAAAAAACACCTCTTAATATGGTTGGCGCGGGTGCGGCTCTATGACAGAGTGCCAATTGGCGCGCCCTCTTTGGAGGATTTGCCCCCTTGGCACGAGGGCTGAATTGTGGAACCGCGCCAATGGAAAAAGAGATATTTTTAGGGTTTTTTGCAAGGAGATGTCTTCAGGGAAATGAAAGCTCATCTTCAGAGGGATGCAGTGAAAGTATTTTCAAGTCTTGTCTTTACTCACAGGTCACGGAATGAGCCCTCCAATGTGCGGGATGGGGAATGGCAAGGACAGTGACAAATTGCTGTGTAACAAAGATAAAGGGAGACATAGAGAGTGAGATATGTGGGGAGGTACTAGGGGAGGGATAGAGAGAGGGAGAAATGAATGGTGCAGAGAGAGAGAGAAAGAGAGTCAAAGAAGGCCTGGGGGAAGAGAGAGGTAGAGAGAGGGGGGAAGAGAGAGGGAGAGAGAGAGCTAGAGAGAGGGTGGGAAGAGAGAGGGAGGGGGAGTGGTGGAGAGAGAGAGAAAGAGAGAGAGAGAGGATAGGTGGGGGAGATATGGGGCGTAGAGGGGGGAGTGAGTGGAGATTGAGAGGGGGAAGGCCTAGAGGGAAAGGGAGGGAGAGATAAAGAGAGAGTGTGGGTGGGAGAGAGAGATGAAGAGAGACAAAGAGAGTGAGAGTGGTGGGGAGCTAGTAGGGGAGGGATAGAGAGAGGGAGAAAAGAAGGGTGGGGAGAGAGAGAAAGAGTGAGAGAGAGAAAATGATTGGGGGGGGAGATACGTAGAGAGAGTGGGGAAGAGAGGGGGGCAAGAGAGAGGCACGAATAGTGGTGAATGAGAGAGAGGTGGTATAGAGAGATGGACATGGGTAGGGGAGGCATGGAAAGATATAGAGAAAGGGATGGAGAGAGAAAGAGAGAGAGAGGGGGGGGGAGAGAGAGAGCAAGAGAGAGGCGGGGAAGAGAGAGGGGGGGGGGAGTGGTGGAGAGAGAGAGAGAGATAGAGAGGGAGAGAGAAGGAGAGAGGGTAGGTGGGGCATAGAGAAGGGAGTGACGGGAGATTGAGAGGGGGAAGGCCTAGAGGGAAAGGGAGGGAGAGAGAGAGAGAGTGGGTGGGAGAGAGAGATAAAGAGAGATAAAGAAAGAGAGAGAGAGGGAGAGAGAGTGAGATAGGTGGGGAGGTACTAGGGGAGGGATAGAGAGAGGGAGCAAGGAATGGCGCGGAGAGAGAGAGAAAGAGAGACAAATAAGGATTGGGGGAAGAGAGAGGTAGAGAGAGGGAGGAAGAGAGAGGGAGAGAGAGGGATAGAGATAGGGTGGGAAGAGAGAGGGATGGGGAGTGTTGGAGAGAGAGAGAGAGAGAGAGAGAGAGAGGGTAGGTTGGGGAGAGATGGGGCATAGAGGGGGGACTAAGGGGATATTGATAGGGGGGAGGCCTAGAGGGAAAGGGAGGGAGAGAGAGAGAGAGAGAGAGAGAGAGAGAGAGAGTGGGTGGGAGTGAGAGATAAGAGAGACAAAGAGAGTGAGAGGGGTGCGGAGCTACTAGGGGAGGGATAGAGAGAGGGAGCAAGGAAGGGTGTGGAGAAAGAGAGAGAGAGAGGGTAGGTGGGGGAGAGATGGGGCGTAGAGGGGGGATTGAGGGAAGATTGAGAGAGGGAAGGCCTAGAGGGAAAGGGAGGGAGGGAGAGAGAGAGAGAGAGTGGGTGGGAGAGAGAGATAAAGAGAGACAAAGAGAGTGAAAGCAGTTAGTAGGGGAGGCATGGAGAGATATAGTGAAAGCGAGAGAGAGAGAGAGAGAGAGAGAAAGGGGGGAGAGAGATAAAGAGAGGCAGAGAGAGTGAGCTAGGTGGGGAGGTACTATGCGAGGGATAGAGAGAGGGAGCAAGGAATGGTGTGGAGAGAGAGAGAAAGAGAGACAAAGAAGGACAGGGGGGAGAGAGAGGCAGAGAGGGGGAGGGAAGAGAGAGGGAGAGAGAGAGCTAGAGAGAGGGTGGGAAGAGAGAGGGAGGGGGAGTGGTGGAGAGAGTGAGAGAGAGAGTAGGTGGGGGAGAGATGGGGCATAGAGGGGGGAGTGAGGGGAGATTGAGAGGTGAAAAGCCTAGAGGGAGAGAGAGAGAGTGGGTGGGATAGAGAGATAAAGAGAGAAAAAGAGAGTGAGAGGGGTGGGGAGCTACTAGGGGAGGGATAGAGGAAGGGAGCAAGGAAGGGTGTGGAGAGAGAGAGAGAGAAGGATTGGGGGGGAGAGAGACGTAGAGAGAGGGTGGGAAGCGAGGGGGAGAGAGAGAGGGGCAGAAGAGAGAGGCATGAAGAGTGGTGGATGAGAGAGAGGTGGTAGAGAGAGAGGGACGTGGGTAGGGGAGGCATGGAAATATATATATATATATATATATATATATATATATATAGAGAGAGAGAGAGAGAGAGAGAGAGAGAGAGAGAGAGAGTGGGGGGAGGGAGAGAGAGGGTAGGTGGGGGAGAGATGGGGCGTAGAGAAGGGAGTGAGCGGGGATTGAGAGGGGGAAGGCCTAGAGGGAAAGGGAGGGAGAGAGAGAGAGAGAGAGGGTGGGAGAGAGGGACTTGGAGAGAGAGAGGTGGTAGAGAGAGAGTGACGTGGGTAGGGGAGCTATGGAGAGATATGCAGAAAGGGATGGAGAGAGAGAGAGAGAGAGAGAGAGAGAGAGAGAGAATGGGGCCATGAGGGGGAGTAAATGAGATGTGGAGAGTGATGCGGAGGGAGAGAGAGTGAGTGAGAGAGAGGGAGAGAGGGAGGGAGAGAATAGGGGGAGAGGGAGAACGAGAGAGAGGGCCTAGAGGGGGTGAGTGAGGGGATATAGAGAGGGGGGAAGTTCAGAGAGAAAGGGAGGGAGAGAGAGAGGGAGAGATAGATAAAGAGAGAAAAATAAAGTGAGAGAGGTGGGGAGGTACTAGGGGAGGTATAGGGAGAGGAAGTAAGGAATGGCATGGAGAGAGAAAGAGAGACAGAGGGATATAGAGAGTGATGGAGTGATGGGGAGAGGGAGTAAATGAGAGGTGGAGAGTGACACAGAGGGAGAGAGAGTGAGTGAGAGAGGGAGAGTGGGAGTGAGAGAAAAGGGGGAGAGGGAGAAAGAGAGAGGGGGCCTAGAGGGGGAAGCGAGGGGAGATAGAGAGGGGGAAGGCGTAGAGGGAAAGGGAGGGAGAGAGAGATAAAGAGAGACAGAGAGAGTGAGATATGTGGGGAGGTACTAGGGGAGGGATAGAGAGAGGGAGAAAGGAAGGGCATGGAGAGAGAGAAAGAGAGACATAGAATAATTAGTGGGGTGAGAGGGGGAGAGGGCGAGAAGAGAGAGGGAGGGGGAGTGGAGAATTGAGAGAGAGAGAGAGAGAGAGAGGCAGGTGGGGTTTTAGGGTCCTACAATTCATAGGATCACAAGGTGATTGCATATTTTCTCTCAGTCATATGAGATTGTAAATAATATTGCATTTGCAAAACAATTTCCACAATATATATATATATATATATATATATATATATATATATATATATATATATATATATATATATATCTATCTATATATATATATATATGTAAAAGAGGGTATATGAAAAGAAAAATAGAATAAAAAATAAAATACTAGAAAAATAGAATAAAAGGATTAAAAATGATGATGAAAGAACCCCATGAAAAAAAGAAAAACAAGTGTGAAAGCGATGCAAATTAAAATTCCACTAGAAGAAAAATAGTGTGTTTTGAGAAATAAAGTAGGATGTTGTGTGTAGCTTGTTTTAGAGGCCACAACCATGAATCCTTTTTTATATCATATAGTGTAATCATGGTCAAACATATTTGAATTTATGAATTATATTAGAAAACCAATTTAGCCAAACTATTTAAACTTGGCTAAAAATTGTTAGGTACATGAAGAAATTGGTCCAATTGTTTAATTTGGATCAATGGTGTAAATGGGTAGGTTAGAATTAGATTCTAGATGATTCTCCTTTCAAAGAAAAAATAAACAAGGGTATGCAAATTTAAATGCATCCTTAGTTAGAAATAGTTAACCTTAGTATAGGAAAAAATTAGAATAAAAAGGTTTGAAAGTGTATTTATCCATGTTTTGGACCATTTGCATGCTTATCCTAAGTATTTACCGTTATGTTATAGAGTTTGCAAAAGACAAAAGGTTGTTTGTCGTGTAGTGATAAATGGCATGTATGATCTAATGCTCGAATCGTCCTGCATTCGAATCAATGACCCTGAAATATTTTCGTCTCCCCTGCCCTTCCTAACTTTATCGATAGAGGGGGGCTCCAAAAATTGGTTTGGTCCTCACCGACCCCACATTACGTGTCGAATCCTGATCGTTTGGCACCCCCCCCCCCCCTTTCACATACCACTTATTGCCTCTAACCTGATCCAAAAACCACCAAGCCACCTTCCTTTCCTGCCAACACTCCTCGTGCCCTCACCTATCCTATCTGTTACACATATCCTTTCAGGACACCTATCCTATCTGTTACACATTGAATTTTCTTGGGATTATTGTTTACGCATCCTAATGGTCCCGTGCCCCCAACAGGTATCCACTGTAACCACAAAATCCTCCTAATTCACTCATTTTACACCATTTTTCCCCATTTTCATTCATCCAAATCATCTCTGCATTTTCAAAATTTCCCTTGCACAGTAAGAGTGTCTCAAAGCCAGATAAAAAGACTAGAAGACATTGTGAAAGAGCCATTATTGTCACCAAATATTAACTGGAAACGATTTCTTAGTAACTATCCCATTGTCAGTCTTCTTATTCCTACGGTGTAATTTTCAAAAATTCCTCCTAAAGGAAAGAAAAATGGTAATTCAAATAACCAATGATCCCTCCCATGGTTGATCTCGATCATATCCCTCTAGTTGTCAGAGACTAAGAAATTGCACAGCCAAAATTTGAATTCGGCCTATTCGAATTGCAATGTTGGCTTAGAGATAATCACCTAGACCAGAGTGATGAAATTGGACACTAGGAATCCAAGTTGCCCCTTTTGTGTTTCCTCAGAAGAGAAACCCTATGCAATTTTCAAATTTAGCCAATTTCTCGCTGATAGCATTCATGAACAATTCCTTAAGTTTCAAACTGAAGGAATGCTCAAATATGCCTCTGTTTTAATTTACTTATTTTTATTTTATCAAGCAAACATGTTTCCATTTGCACTACGAAAGCTAAATGAACAAGGGGATCCACATTCAATCATTTTTTGGACTTCCTTGGTAAGGAATAATTCAAAATAATATAGTTTCAAAGACTATATTGATCATTTCATTCATCCAACACCATGTTTAATGAGTAGTAATGCAGAACCCAAGGTCAGTGAGGAGACTCAGAAGATTTTACATCTCGGTGAGAAGGCTAAGATAGTTGACTGGTAATTTTACCATAATTACACTCAAATAAGAGTGTATGTGTTAGTATGAATATTGATTCGAGGTGTACGAAAAAATACCACTTTAGCTGCACATAAAAAACATCCCTAACAGAAGAAATGACCGCTAATATCTTCAGATCTGCAATTAGATGATCAAGGCAAATGCTGCAAAAATCTAGATCTATGCATTAGAAGAAATTAAACAGTAGAAAAATAAGATTTACTCCATAGATCCAATAGACAAGACAAGAATATATCCAATGAAATTTTTATTAATGGCACCTGGGAGGAAAACAAAAGAGGGTGTTCCCTATTCTCCTCAATGGGATGGATTCTTGTAAGTCCTCAGCACTTCAGATTTAGAATTCCTCTCTCTTGATGGTGTAGAAAACCCAGATAAAAATGGAAAAATACGGCTATGATAATGGATCAATAGCCAGACCAAGAGTTGAGATCTAGAGTGATCTTTAGGCAACAAAAGGTGATAAATAAATGGGAAAACCCTTCTATTTATTACAAAATATTGAGTTAGTCTAGATATTGGTGCATAATTAAAATATTATTAGCCAAAGTAAGATCCAACTTTTATGGAATATTTTATTATATTTGTAGGAGGGAAAAGGAATTTGACTTGGGTCAAATCCCCTTATTTGTAAATAATAAATAAATAAATGATTTATTTATCATTTTAAGGAAGTGATTAAGTAATAATAAATAAATAAATGATTTATTTATAATTTTAAGGATATGGTTGAGTAATAATCAAATAAATAATTATTTATTTAATTATTTAAGGAAGATATAGTCATATTTAACGAATAATATTATTTAAGAAATGTTTAAATATTTATTCGTAGAAAATAATAAGATAAATAATTATTTATCTAATTAATTTCCTTGTTTTGGGTTAAATATAACTAGGAATATTAATTAAATTGTTGTTTAACTAATTATTCCTTGAGGAAAAATCAAATAAATATGGATTTATTTAATGTTTCCCCATGAGGTTTCCTGTTTAGACCATAAACAACTTAATAAAGGTGGTTTACTAAGTTATTTTTCATAGTGAATGCAATTTTACTTGGGGTAAAATTGGTCTCACTTGGTGTACTTGGGTCCATCTAATAACAATGGATTAGATGACCAAAAAATGGTGTAATAGTATAGGTGTGGGTTTCAAACCTACAAGCTACCTAAATACCTCGCAATGAGGGTGTTTGCATTAGAGTACATCAGGCAGATGATCAATTCAAATGAAATTCACTTGCTTTCAGCCAAAAAGAAATAACAGTTTAGAATAAAGACTCAGATTGGACCTTTTATCTGCAACAAAAAGACAACAACAGAGGATGCAAACATCCTCCTAAATTAGATGAAGTTTCCCTTGAGCTTCACTTGATCCTATGACCCATTTTGAATCATTTCTAAGCTAAGGGTCGAAAACAAAACCACTCTTTATGTTCATACACAAAGACCTAAAATTGAGAAGTACATGAACCACGCTGAGTGGGAAGAAAAAACCTTGCAAGAAGATGAGGATTAGCTTTTGTCTACATCAACTTCATTGACTCCCACACCACAGGAAAAGGTAGAGGAAAAACCAAGGGAGGAAGACTCTCCTTTAGTCATAGAGCTTTCAGCTAAAGAATTCAAGGCTTATAGGAAGACAACAAAGTCCAATCCTAAAACAGACTTTGTAAAAGAGGAGGAAGATAAAAATACAATAATAATGAAGGTTCCACACTCTATAGAAAATTCAGATAATTTCTTTGTTGGATCTCCAACATCATTAGTTTCACAGGAAAATCTAGACACAACTCAAACATTGAGATTGATTTCAGGTCAAATAGAGATAAGTATCTCTCATAAGTATAAAGAGATAAAGTAGAAAAATGTACTTCTCAAAGTCAGCACATATGGTCAATTCTAGAAACAAACTACCACAACCCAGCATAGGCTCTTATTAGCCTCTGACACCGAGAAAGGAAGAATGCAGATGGCATTCTTGCAAGCACAATTTCACAATCCTAAATCCGCAGCTGATTACACGAAAAATTCATTTGAATTTGATGAAAAATATGTCCATCCTATTGATCATATGGATATGCATAGGCAGACAAGGGAAATGATATGTTCCACATTAAGAAATACTGCAATGAATGCCTCAAAATTGTAAGTATCACTCACCAACATCTAGTCTCAATTAAAGATTTAAAAGATATCTTGCTTGGAAAAATATAATAAAATCAATTCCCTAGAAGAATTGGTCATTAAGATAGGATATGACCCAATAAATGTTAAATCACCTGAAGAATTGATCAAGAAGAAGAATGCTAACATTGCAACACTCAATGTTTGTCATCAGTAATTTTTGCATTTTGTAGATGACTAAATACTTATCCTAGATTTCTAGAAACAAAGTTCGTGAACATTGTGAGTTCTAGAAATCTCAGTGCCTTCATTACCCTTAGGATAAATTTTTCACTATTTCATCATCCCATCATGTCAAAACTCAGCTCGCCAATTCAAGAAGACCCATCATGGTCTCATATCACTCATTATGTCTATGTTTTTTCACCTTTGGCCTCAATCCTCTATTGTTTTTCCTAACCCCTCCATTGCTACCTAGGGTCAACCGTCAACCAACTCTCTTATATCTCCAAAAAATACCTCAAGCATTAATGGTCTCAAAACTATCTCTATAGGCTCTTTAGATAAATCAAGTACATTGGATGTTGGATCTTCGATACATCAGTTTATACAAAACTCAGTTTTACACCTAAGGATCCCAAATCAAGTTTTTAATCAAAGGGTAGGTCCAAAAATCCTTTCCACTAGGTCACCTAGGGTTTCATAGGTCATAGGTTTGATTTGGTATCCTAAAAATCCATGTTTTTCCTGTGTAAAGAGACTGCATTCAAAGAAGAAGAGGGACAAGTAGCTTTGTCCAAAACTGATCAAAAAGCCATTCAAGAAAGACCTCCTTGGCCAAAACACAAATTCTACAAGGGACATCTACACTTGTTCACATTTCTGCCAAAATGATCAAGGTTGCCATCAGCATAAAAAGGGTAAGGTAATAAGATGGAATCATCACTAGAAGATAACCACAACAAAGAGAAAGCCAGTAGGCCTGTTTTTAAAGAGGATCAGTGTTTTGTGACTAATTGGCAAAACAGTGTTGCTAAAAGAAAGAAGCCAGTACAAGGGCTACAAGGACAGAAGTCACCTCAACTCCACCAAGTACACATTGAAGATTTTTATAAATTACCAATGAATAAGGGAAAAAGGTGAGGTGAACTAAACAGAAATGAATGAACTTGAAAAGGCTATTGAGAACTTAGAAGACAACATTGTTTATTTTTCTCTAACAGCCCTAAAACCTAAGAGTTTGGGAAGATAGACAAAACAGGTCAATTGAAGGTGATAAGTCCTCCTTCATAAACAAGAAGATGGCATTCAAAGGATATCCAAGGTGTTCTCTAGGGTTTATCAAATCAACACTACTTCACCTGCACCAAAGAAAAATTTTGTGAAGGATAGCAATATAAGGGCCTAAGATTTCCAATTACAGTCAAAGGCCTCAAAAATAATCAAAAGAAGAGTAAGTATAAGGTCAAGTATTAAAATGAGAAATCAAGTTGAAACATGGTGAAACTGATGCACACAGCTATGCCAAAAGACCTCACTATTAGAAACATCAGAAAAAGATGAGAAAGTCATGTTTCAAGTCACCTGCAACCAAGGAGGCCAAAGAGGATAAAAAAAATGTTCTTAGTTTGTCAAAATCATGACAAAGGTAGTTTGAACAGTGTCCTAACTTCCAAAAGGAAAAAGGGTGAAAAATACATCTACATCAACCAACTATCAACACAAAAGAAGAAGAAAATATGCCTTGAGGAAGTCATCAAAACCCTACAAAAAACATAAAGAATATTAGTTAAATGAAAAAAAGGATTGGAAAACATGGTAAAAGTGGGTCTACAAGTTTGATTTATTTCCTTCAAAGGGTATAAAGATTTTTTTGTTTCATTTCAAGCTTATTGAGCACTTGGTGAGAAGAAAGAGGCTTAAGGAGAAAAAACAGGGTTTTTGAGCTATTTCTGGGCAGAGAGTTCTGGCGCTGCGAAAATCGAAGGCGTTGCGCAAATGCAAGGCGACGCTATGCAAACTAGCCCTCCGACCATTCAAATTTGAACGGCGCTGCGCAAATAACCCCCGACGCTACGCAAAGCTTGGGCACTGTGCAAACACAAGCCTGACTCGCCCAGGATTGATGGAAACAACATGACTTCCCGATAATACTTCCCCGACGCTATGCTAATGGCACTCCACCGACACCTCTGCACACACTCAGAGTTGTGCTAACCATCGTGCAAGCCTTGTCGACGCTGCGCAAACAGCCCGACCCGATAGCTCGGGCAGGGCACTGTGCAAATGCCAAAAAACTTCAAAGGGCTGAATCTCTTGACATAGTCCAATTTTTTGTCCTCCATGCGCCTCCAAAGTCTACAAAAGGACCAAAATTGGTGAAGCAGGAAGTGGCAATGAATAATCACATGAAGATCAGGTTGAAGGTGATGACATTAGTAAGGCAGAAACATAAATTAATGAAGAAGAACAAAAAGGTGACAGTGTAGATGATGAAATCACTGGGGAAAACTCCAGAGAAACAAATAAAGAGAGTAAATATGAAGAAGAGGACAGTAATCCTAGCAGTGGTAAAGATGAGGAAGTTAACAGTCAAAGAGACAATGTGCTTGGTCATGGAGAGTGTGTGCAAATTCATGGTGAAAACAGTGGCAATATGGAGGAGGATGATGAATATGAAGAAGCAAAATTTGAAGAGGAAGATAGTGACAAAGATGATGACTCTGATAGTGTAGCCAGTAGGAAAAATACAACAAGGAAGAAAGTCATGACAGTCATGACAACTGTCATGATAGTCATGACAATCATGACAACTGTCATGATAGTCATGACACTAATCAGCCTCCTAGTGAGCTTGAGAATGACAACAGTGCAGGAAATGATGAAGAGAAGGACCCTAGTGATGAACAAGGCCAAATTGAAGCAAGTGCAGAGGCTGATAATCAAATTGAAGACCGAGGTGACAATGCAGAAGGAAGTAAAGAGGGCGAGGATGATAATAATGTTAAGGATCAAAAGAGCAGTGATGAAACAGAGCAAGTAATGATTGATAAAGAAACAAAAGGAAGAAGAATAAACCCTAGCAGAGCAACTTTCCCTCACTGAACTCCTTGCTATGGAAATTGAACATGATCAGGAGTCATAACTTGAGAGGGAAAAACATACACCTAGAGGCCAAGCTAAAGAAGGAAAATGAAGGCTTAGAGCTGCAAAGAAAGAGGACAAAGTATTATGCCAAGAAACACAAGCTTGTTTGTGCCAAACTGAAGGAAGCCCCCCATGAGGCCCAAACCCTAAAGGAGGCAAAAGAGCATGACAACCTTGGATTTTTGGCTGAGGCTTCTTAGCAGTTATCCAACACCCCTTAAGGAATCTCTCCACCAATTTTTAGATATTTCGGAGCAGTTTTTGTTTTTTGTGATTTTCAAGGCTCATTAGCGCAGCGCCACTGGCGCTATTCAAACACATGGGGCATCCTCAGTAGAAGAACTTGACATTTTTGGGATTCTCACACCTAGTACATTATGCTCACCAAGTTTTAGATGATTTGGATCAGGTTTGACCCCTCAAAAGGTCAAAAATCCCCTCTTTTTTCACCTTTCTACCACTGTTTTAGGCTTAGCGCTGCGCAAATGACAATATTGGGCTTTTTGAATTTTTGACTATGCTACGAGAGTTGGATCAGGAAACTACAAGCATTTTTGGAAAGAGGACTCGACAAGCTTTCCAACAAGCCATCACGGAGCAAAATCTGACATCGGAAGTGGTCCAAAACGTGGTTGTAACAGAGCCTATTTTATGTTGAAGGTGGCGCTGCGCAAATGGACTGTGTTGTGTGTTTTTGGCCAAAAGTCAATAAAACACACAAATTGATGGCAAAATGATTTTTTAATGTTTTCTTGCGAAAATCACTACAGATTTTATTAAGGATTTATGTTATGTTATTTTTCATTTATTAGCATAGATATTATGTGTCTTGGGCCTTGCATGGTCTTCAAGCACATAAATGACATTTATGATGAAATTTGGGTTTCTAGAGGCGTCTTATGATTTCCACCTCCTCACTTTCTAAGATAAATAGAGCATGAGCTTGGAGAAGAAATTGGTTTTGTTAAGTTGATGAATGGCTTGCTTGGATTGATGATGGAGAAGTTTGTTTGCAGGATTCCTAAGCTTGGTTAATGGTGATGTCTTCTTAATTTGTTTATGTTTTCTTGTTATCATTATGTTTCACTCTTCTTAGTTGCTATATAATAGAAAAGTATAGGTTGAGAAATTCTCCTTGAAGCACCTTAGTCCTCCTGTTTGCTATGGCCTTGATATTTTCCTCTGTTGGGTGTGTTTGAATAATTCTTAGCTTCTCTTCAAGCCTCTTTATTCTTGTTTGTTTCATCTATGGATTAATATTCTAGTTTACAAATATGATTCATGGTAAGCCCTACTTGTTTGAAACTATCTAAACTCTGTCTTAAAACCTCTCTTTGAAGTACTGCTTGCTAGGTTAAGTCAAAGAGGTCTTGTTCTAATCTTGCCCTTTGCCCATGCCTATCAGTTTGCCTTCGAGTTCTTTATAGCTTGATCAAAAATGTTTAGGATTTCCCCCTTTCCTTGATTAAAGTTATTGTGCTATCTTACATGTTTTCCCAATTCTGAAGGTGAATTTAATAAAGTTAGAAGCTCTTATGATTTCTATGTTTCACTGGAATGTTTATCTTGGATATTTATTTGTTTAAGTGCTATCATGGAGTAAATGGTTTGCCCTATCTCATGCTTAGTATCTTGTTCTTATTATATTTAATACCTTCTTTTTCATGGGTAAATGACAAAGGATACTTTACTGCACTTTCCCCTACCTTGTTTTTCACAAACTTGATGTTCACCCCACTTCATACATTACCTTAAGGATCCATTAACCTTGTTAGATTGGCCCCGTTATGCACTTTGATTCATCATTGAGAAACTCATGACTTTCATTGACTCTATAGCCCAATGATTTAAAGACCTCTCATTCCACCTATTCTACTTAACCATCTTACCCAACCAAAACAATCAACAAACCCTACACTTAACAACTAGCCTAAAATCAACCACCCAAAAGAAAACAAGAACACATCATTTGCATGTAATAGAGAGAGCCCTCTCTGAGTCCAAGAAGGCTAGGTCCTCAGACTCCAAATATTGGTTTCATGTTACTCTGTCATTTGGTCTACCAATCTGCCAAATCACGGGACCCTAACACATAGGAAATTGTTAAAATTGTTGGCAACTGAGGATCTGAAATCCAAATAAATAGGGGAGACAAAGGGCCAAAACAAATACATGCTCAAGATAATTATGGATCAAAATGAACAAATAAGGAACATGGAAGTAGATATGGACAAGGTAGTGAAGTAAAAGGAACAAAATGCATATGTAGTTGTAGTGCCACTAGATGCAATATCTTTTACAGCAATAACACAAACATGAATGGCTACCTTATCTAAAACATGGGTTTCTACATCAACAACACCCTTAACACAAGACGTAGATGTTGCTAGGAAATTGGTGAAGGATATGGAAGACATGTCCATAAAATGAGAATAAATAAAAAGGTTAGAAGGATAGGTAAACGCCCTACAAGAGCATAGAGAAAGGATTGAAACCTCACATCTATAAAAGGTATAGAAGTCTCAGAGACTAACTCAAATACTACATCAATTTAGGAAGGAAAATTCCATGCCTCAGACATTAGCACAAGCTAAGGAAGACATGTGGATAGATATCCATAAATCCATGAATGATATTTCGCCTTCCATTCAAATTATCATTGAACATAATGAGTTGATTTAGAATTCCAAGGAAGAAATTTTACATATCATAGAAAAGCTAGGAGACAAGCCAAGTGAAGCCACATACCTCATTAGATTTTTGAATTCCAAAAGCAGGTATGAGGTAGAAAAATTGCAGATTGACGATAGAAATGAGACAATACTAGATGTCAAGAGAATATTAACTAAGAAAAACTTCATGTTGCAGCTAGAAGAGAAGTGCCAGGATCTGGAAATCGGTGTCAACATGTTCTTCAACAAATTTTAATTGGTAAATAAGAAAGTGCTTCCATGTTTATTTGTGGTGAATGATAAATTAATCGCCTTGGATGATTTTAACAAGAAGTTGATGGATGTAGCTAAGGATAGTTCCAAATTTGTAGGTATATTGGGAAGCATTACAGGAAAATATTTCCTTGAAACACTGGAATATGGTTTAAATATCCAGCATGAGATCAAGCGCATTTTTATTACCAAACCCACCTCTGCGAAGCATACAGAAGTACATGATATTTACAGGAGATTGCTTAAGTTATCCATTACAAGTGAAGAAAGCTGGGACAAGTTATGCAAGTTACCTGAGTGAAAATTCAATTCTATCTTCAGCAACAAGACCAATAGAGAAACAAGTGCTAGAAGGACACATCAACAACAACCTCCTACAAAATAGGGCCAACATTTGAGCAGTTCAAACTTATCCGATATTTTTATAATCAAAGTTGTAATCTATTTTAGATATTCCAAACATACATCTTGATCTTTCATGATAGGATTTTTATGATTTTTCACTGTTTATGTGTTTATTTTCTCTAATTTCCATGCTTATGTATTCATAATCTGAATTATTCAACAAAAAATTCATGTTAAAACACACTTTCATTATGGCTTTGAATAATTTTAATTTTTTCATCTAAAATTAAGTAAATGAATTCTTAATTTCTCTTTACTTAAAGGAATTTCTTTCATTTCTTCTTTTACGCTTCATTTAAAATTACAAAATCCAGTTATTTTGGCTACCTTGCCCTGTGAAATATTTTTATAAAAAACTAAAACAGATCCAAGTTTAATTCATAGAATAAATAGACCAACGGAAAGTTAGGCATTTAATCAACCAAGAAAAAAAAACATTTTCAATGAACCAAACAAACCAAACAATCTCAATCAATCAAACAAACATTGAACATTCATAACTAGCCTAATATCTTAAATAAAGACAAAACTAAATATGACAGAGAGATCCCTCTCTGTAGCTGGCAGGGCTCAGTCCTAGTTTCCAAAGTGGTTGTTTGGTTACATTTATAATTTATTTTACAACCTCAGAAATTACAAAGTGATGACGTAGTGGTGACCATACTGGGGAGCAAACACATTTTGACTTCTAAAGATTCATTTCCCTAGTTTAGAAACTTTATTTCGGGAAAATTAATGGTTCAAATTTAATAAATAGATGTTCATTGGTTGTGAACTTTGTGAGTAATTCGGTTGCGTGTTTAAAATTTTAGTTATGTATCCAAAAATAATTCACACCAGATCTCATCCTGATCCAAAACCTGCTAAGATCTTAGATGACCCTAAAAAATTGATTAAGAAAAGAAGGTTAGTTGAAATTCAAGGAAGTAGTAGCCCCCCACCCAGAGAAAACTCTCTTCCTGAGAGTTTTGTCACTATAGAGAATATTTATTTTGATCTACCATTTGAACATAGTCTATTTAGGACTAAGTCTGAGAGTTTTGTGGAGGAGAAAGTGTTCGATAAATCTGTTTTACAACCTCATATATACGTGGAAGACAATCTATTGAACCATATTTTGATCAGCAAGCCCTCCAAAACTTGGACAAATTATAAGATCTAGTATCAAATTTTGATCAAGTTGTAAATGAGGCATACATCCAGCAACCTATTGAACTCTCTGCCATAACAATAGCAACATATTCTTCTTCCTCTCAATTTGTTCACCCTATATCAACTAGTCCCACTTCCTCTATAATTTCCACTTCTTCTCAAATAACATCACAAATAGTGTTTCAACCTATAGTAGGAACTCCTATACCTACACCCCTCATAGCCACATCTATTGTTAACCCCCAAATCCCAATCATGGCAACAAGGTATGCTCCCCTGGTTTTGGTTGCTCCTTTGCAGGATATGCCCTAGGAATATCAAACTAGGATCCCTCATCTTGATGGTACTGGACCAATCACTACACAACAACATGTTGATAGAATGAATGATTATTCTAATCTTTAGGAAGTTGACGAGGAATATGTTAAAATTATACTTTTTTTCTCAAAGGTTAACAACGGAAGTTAGAAAATGGTTCAGAGCTTTACCAGCGTCTAGTATAAATGATCTCACTGCTTTTCACCAAGAATTCCTCAATAGATGGGAAATTAAGAAACAACTCCTTAATATTCTATCAGAATATGAGAACATTAGAAGGGCCCCTGGAGGGAGTGTGCAAGATTATTGCACTATATTTAATAATGTTTATAATGAAATTTTAACAAACATTAAGTACCCTCAAGGTTTAGCCTTGATTAAATTCCCAGATGGCTTCGATGCTGACATCTCTTAAAAATTGAGAGAAAGAAACTTTGCAACCTTGGAAGAGATGCAGAGGGATGTTGTGAGTGTAGAGGAAAATTTGTTAGATAAAAGGGATAGACTTAGGAATAAGAGGAGGGTAACTATAAAAGAAGAACCATCTACTTGTTCTATTGCTGCAAAGTTAGATTCCCTAGTTAGAACAATGGATAAAATGATGGAAGGAATAAATATAATTGATAGGGCCCCTCCTAGAGAAAACCAACCTGGTCCCCAAATCCGTAATCCCAATTTTAGGAGAAACCTACCCCAAATCAAACGAAGCAAACAAAAAGGGCTAGATCAATAGGTCAAGCCTCCTTTTCAAGAGAATTATGTTGATGAAGATGGAGAAATAGTTTAAGACCTTGATGACACTAAAATCAATTTAATTGGGATAAATGATAATGATTCTATATTTCTTAGTCCAGAAGAATGATAACTTTTTCTTCTCTCACAAATAGAAGTTAACTCTGTGGAATTAGAATATTACAAACAAGATTTTCAGAATGGAATAATGGAATTCCATAAATAGTATGACCTTAGGAGTAGGAAAACCACTAACAATCCTACTAAGAAAAATGTTGACACTCAAAGTAAAAATAGAGCTAACAACCCTACAAATAAAATCCCTAAGATTCCTCCTAAACAAAAGATAGATGTTTTAAACAAAAAATATTTCAAACATCCTTCAGCATTGAACATGAACTAGCAAAGCTTCAGATACCTATTCAATTAATGGAGCTTATGAATATGAATGTATATAGGTCAAAATTAATGAAAGCTTTGAATATAGGGAAAGGTGCAGATACAATTAATGTTACTAATGATCAACCTGAACTTTTGTTTGGGCTTGAAGTGGATGGAAAACATCAGGAAGGATGTGTAGCTCCATTTGATGTGAGTCTGAACATTAATGATAACATTTTACATAATGCAATGCTTGATTTAGGTGCTTCACACAATCTTATGCCTAAGGAAATCATGGAAAAATTAGTACTGGATATCACTATACCATACAAATACTTGTATTCTTTTGATTCAAGTAAAGTAAAATTCCTAGGTCTAATTAAGTATTTGTGTGTCACTTTAGCCCACATACCATCCAAAAGTGTGGTAATGGACATAGTTGTTTCTAACTATTAGGGTCTCATGATTTGGCGGATTGGTATACCAAATGACAGGACATGGAACCAGTCTTTGGAGTCCTAGGACCTAGCCTTCCTGGACTCAGAGAGGGATCTCTCTATTGGGTGGAAATGATGTGATATTTTTGCTTTAGGGTTTTGATTTTAGGCTAGTTGTTAAGTGTCGGGTTTCTTGATTGTTTTGGTTGGGTAATATGTTCAAGTGGAATAGGTCGAGTGAGAGGTCTTTGAATCATTAGGCTATGGAGTCAATGAAAGTCATGAGTGTCTCAATGATGAATCAAAGTGTGTTGTAGGGCCAATCTAGCAAGGTTAATGGATCCTTAAGGTAATGTGTGAGATGGGTTGAACATCAAGTTTGAGAAAAAACAGGAGGTCTTAAATACAAATAGTTAAAAGCTATAACTCATGAGGTAGGGCAAACCATTAAGCTCAATGAACAATACTTAAACTGATAAATATCCAAGATAAACATTCCAGTGAAACATATAAATCATAAGAGCTTCAAATTTTAGTAAATTCACCTTCAGAATTTGGGAAAACATATAATATAACACAAATAACTCAATCTATGAACAGGGAACTCCTAAACATCATAAATCGAGCTATAAAGAACTCTGAAACAAGTTGATAAGCATGGACAAAGGGCAAGACTGAACGAGACCTCTTTGACTTAACCTAGCAAACAATATTCCAAAGAGAGGTTTCAAGACAGAGTTTGGACAACTTCAAGTAAGCAGGGAATACCATAAATCATACTTGTAAACTAATATACTAATCCATATATGAAACAAAACAAGTTTAGGTGGACCTAAGGAGCAATCAAGAATTCCTTAAGATGACCAAACAAAGGAAAACATCAAAGCTATAACAAACAAGAGAACTGAGGTGCCTCAAAGAGAATGTCTCAACCTATACTTTTATGATTTATAGCAAACAAGAAGGATGAAACATAATGATAACAAAGAAACATAAAAAAATTAAGAATACATCACCTTTCACCAAGCTAAGGAATTCTGCAAACAAGCTTCTCCATCATTAAGCCAAACAAGCCATTCATCAACTTCACAAAACCAATTTATTCTCCAAGCTCATAGAAACCATGAATTTCTCTCCAAGTTCATCAAAAGCCAACAAAATACATGAGGGCCTCATGCTTTATTTATGGAGCAAAGGAGGACTAAAACCCTAAATATGGTAGGAAAATGTCAAATTCAACCATAAATGTCATTTATGGCCAAGAGACCATGCAAGGCCTAAGGCACATAATATCCTAAGAAATAAATGGAAAAATAACTATTTTCACCTAATTCTAGATGGAAAAAATATCATTTTTCAATAAATGAGTGTTTTTTGTTGACTTTTGGTCCAAAACACACTTAGACAGTCTTTGTGCCCAGTGCCACTTCAGCAGAAAATAAGGTCTTTTGTGACTAAGTTTTGGACCCCTTCCCGATCCCGGATTTGGCTCCGTGATGGCTTGTTGGAAATCCTGATGATTCTAATTTCTAGAAATACTTTATTTTTCCTTAATGAGTGCCATTTTCTTGTCCAAAAACCCATTCTCCCAACACTTCTCTGTGTGCAGCACCTTGCCTGAAAATGAGGCAGAATGGTCAAAATTTTGGTGTTTTTTGACCTTTTGGGGGGTCAAAACTGCTCCAAATGATCTGAAATTTTTTGAGAAGACTATTGATGATGAGAGAAATCAAAAAATTTCAATTTTTCAAGCTGAGGATTCATGATATTTGTGCACAGCGACAAGGGTTTTGCGCACAAAGGCCTCAAATTTTCAAAAAGACAAAATCTTGTTTAATTTTTCCCAAAATTGGTGGAGTGGTCCCTCAAGAGGTCTTGGACACCTATTGAGAATCCTCATCAAAAAATACAAGGCTGTCATTCCTTTTTGCCTCTTTTAGGTTTTTTATCTCCATGAGGGCCTCCTTCAGTTTGGCACAAGCAAGCTTGTTTTTCTTTGCATAGTGCTTGGTCATTTTCTTCTGGAGAGCAAGGCCCCTTTTCACCTTCTTGAAGTGCTTGTGCTCATTCTTGTAATATTGAATGACATGTTGTGCCATCTCAGAATCTCTTTCCCACTCCTTAAGCTGTGAATCTTTGGTTAAGAGTAGAAATCTGGTGGTCATCTGCTTGTCCTCATTGTCACTGTCTAGATCAATGAATTGAGGCTCTTGAGTAGTTTTCTTGATTCTCTTACTTCTCCTCACCTTTACCTGCTGCTCACCCCTTTCCATATTTTCCTTACCCTTGTCCAATGGTTTGATAGTTGGATAAGAGATGGCCCTTTTCCTTTTTGAGGCAACAAACACATCTCTCTTCCCTCTGTGGTATGTGCATGTGAGAGGAGTGATGATGGTATTGGTAGTGTCCTTATCTTGGTTGTGACCCTTGGTGTTGTCATCAGATCATTTATCTTTACTGTGGTCTCTATCAGTCACCTCATGCTCTGCTTGATCACTACTATTGTGACCTTCAACATCATTATTATCTTCATTTTCCTCACTGCCTTCTATACTGTCACATTGGTCTTTAAATTGATCAAAACCTTCTTCACTTGCCTCACTTTGACCTTGTTCCTCATAAAGGTCTTTTTCCTAATGACCCTCTCGGCTATCTTCACTTCCATCATCATTAGGAGGCTGATTTGTGCTATGACAGTCATGATTGTCATGACTATCCCTTTTTTTGTCTGTTTACTCACTAAATATGCCATCAGTGTCATTTATTTTGTCACTGCCTGCTTCTTCAAACTCTGTTTCAGCTTCATTATTTCCTTGTTTTTTATCTTCTATTTCTTCTTCATTACCTTCTGTTTCTTCATGTTCATTATCTTCATCCATATTGTCACTTTTTTCACTATGACTGTGCTCATTGTCATGCTCATGAACATTTTTCTCTTGACTCATTTTCTTGTTGATTGTCATCCTCATCATTTCCTTCACTATCTTCTAGGTCTTCATCTTGCTCATCAACACCACTTTTTTCTGTACTACGAGTGATTCATTTGTATCATTACCATCACTGTCTTCCTCCAAGAGTTCAGTGTTTTTGTCTTCATGACTGCCATGTTCATCTCCCTCCTTCTTGTCATCATCATCCTCCTGCTCTTCCTCATCAAACTCTATGTCTGCCCCACTATTTTCATCATTTCTGCCATCGTCTTCTTGTTCATCATTTCCACTGTCAACCTCTTGTTCCTCTTTAGAATCTATCCCTGCCCTACTGATTTCTTCATCTCCATTTTCATCTTCTTGTTCCTCATTATCACTATTATCATGTTCATTTGATGCATCAGTAGAAGAAGAAAGAGGTAAGTTTCCTTGTGGAGAAGGTATAGGTGAAGGTGATGGATCATGATCCCTGGAGGGTGATGGAGGAGTGGAGGTAAGTGGGTGTGAAGTGGAAGGAAAATTTTGTTGAATGAAGGCTTGGGGATTCAAATACATCATGTGAGATGAAAACTTCCCAAGGGATTCCCTGCTGCTCTAGTTGGGTGCAAAACAATCATCTTAACCAAGGAGTGGTGAAAAAGGCTTTGCATTTGGTGGGCATAACTCCTTTTCTTGACTACTGAAGCCATTTTGTCAATGCTCCGGTAGAGATAGTATGGTAGGTTTAGCAATTTAACCCTAGTGAAGTGCAGTAGCGGCCTTATGTGATATGAATAAAGCCTGGAGTACCTCCCCTCACAAGTGAAGTACTTGATGATCTGTCTCATCAGTGGGGCATATCTATCTAGCAAGTGGGAGAAGGGGAAAAAAAGTCTTACAACCCTGTTGATACCTAGGTTTAAGGAATGGCTCATAATAGCTTACGGCCATTTTTTTCTATTTGATTAGCAATGGATTCAGATGATAGTTCAAATTTTACTCCTGCTAGGTTGACTTATTGGTTTTGTAGGTTGAGAATAAACAACCTAGTCAAATCTGAGTGGTTTTGGACCTGTTTAACCCTCTCACAGAACTAATAGAATCCAACATCTTGAAAACATGCAAGGATCATGGGAGAAGAGGTGATTTGAATTTTATTCAAAGGCTCAAACCTGTTAGTTCTTCCTCCCTTGTGTTTTGGCTTGATAGGCCTTTGGCCTTCATCACTACTGGTACTGATCTCTTCTCCAGACACAGTGACTGATTGTGTCCTTGAACAAAATGGTTTTTAGCTTGGTGAGAGCTTTTAGGTCTAGGGAGGAAAAATGAGTGATGGTGAGGGAAAATTTTAACAAATGGAGGCAAAATGGAAGAAGTCAAGGAATTCTTTCAGAGCTTGGAGGATGCCTGGCTGGTACTGAGTGTATTTACACCAATGACCACTCTTCAATTGGTAAATTATTACCCTAGAAGGTTAAATGATGGTTTGACATGAAGATTAGGGTTTTTAGCCAATTTAGGATATGGTTACTCTTCTTTGATTGTGAATGTAAAAAGATCATTTGGAGGGCAAAGAAAGTGACCACCAACCTTGTCTAACTCGTGTAGGAGCTTGGGGCGAATTTGAGGAGGATAAAGAGTGATTTTAAGCATTTTTTTGGAAATTTTGGCCAAATCTCCTTTGTGCATAGCGCCACCTGACTGGTCATTCCTGTCGGGCCCTCTGTGCGTAGCGTTGGGTCGGGTCACGCTGTTGGTAGGCCTGTGCATAGCGGTGGGAGGTTGTGGGCGAGTTGGGCTCCGAACTGGGCGTGTGCACAGCGCCATCACCTGTGCATAGTGCTGGCCCTTCTGTGCATAGCACAATGCTTTTTTGCACTGCCTCTTCTCCTCTGTGCACAACGCCGAAGTCTATGTGCGTAGCGCCTATGCCTATGCGCAGCACTGGAAAAACTTCAACCAGTTTGCAAAAAAATCCTTAAAAATGTTTCAACAACTCTCTATCTCTCCTTCAAATACAAAAATGAGTTGGGGAGAGGGAAAGAAGACCTTTATACTTGTTTTTCAAAAATAATTTCATGATCAAACCCACTTTCTAATGTTTGTTTCCCCTTCTTACTTTTTCACTGACTTTTTGGTCTTTTTTGTCTTATAGATGACGAAAATCTGAAAAAAAAAAAAATGGTTTTTTGCCTTGGCTGGAGCATTTTGATGTTTCCCTTGTATTCACAAACTCTTTAACAAGATTAAACGTTGCCTCTTACCTAGATTTTGGAAACCTGAACCAATTCTTGAAAATGCAAAAGGTCATTTGACAAAGTTTTCAGGAAAAAGGTAGACAGTGACATTAGTGCTCCTTTTTGAAGGTTTTCTTCACTATATCCCTTTCATGAATTTCAACACCTATAAACAGTAAGCTTGTGATCATTTTGGCACCTTTACCTTGGAATATTCAGTCATGTATTTTTTATGCCTTTGATGGCTTGGTGGATGAGATTGAAGAGAAGAATTTTGACCTTCCTTTAACTGACATTATGTCATGTTTTTACTGTGAAGTTGTGAAAAACCTCTTTGTGTGAAAACCCTAGCAGTTGGCATCAACAACTCCTTTAGTCTTCATATGTGCCACCATTGTGAGAGACATTAGGTTTGTTTGACCTTATCAATCTTCCTGTAGGTAGCCATCTTTGACAGTCCTGCAGAAGTGTCACTCATGGCTAATCTATCTCTTGCAGAATATACTTTTGATAAGGAAACCATTTTTGGAGGCTTATATGCTTTTTAGACCAATTACATGTTTGTTCGTTTGATCATTTTGATAGTGATATATCTTTGGTGGGAAAATTTAGCAGTTTAAACCATTTTGTGTCTCCCCTTGGCCACTTCTGTTTTTTGCAAGTGCCTACACAACTTTTTCCTTTGATCCCTTAGTGCCTTTTTTGGAATTTTGACACCTTGTTTTCCCAATAGTAAACTCATGCTTAGTAATAATTTTAACCTTTGGAACTTTACCTTATGTCTGCCTCCTTTTGATCCTTTTTAATGCCTCTGACTGTACCTTGAAAATTCAGGCCCTTGTATTGATACCCTTTGCCCTTTTGTCATTTTGGTGAGGTGGAATCAGTGCTTCTTTGTCAAACCCTAGAGGGCAGCTTGAATACCCCTTGAAATTCCATATGATGTTATGAAGGAGGCCTTATCATCATTGTTTGACTTGTTTGCCATTATTCCCAAACTCCTAGGTTTTAGGGCTATTAGAAAAAAGTAAATAGTGTTGTCTTCTAAGTTCTCTAAAACATTTCAAAACTCATTAATTATTTCTAAAAATATTCAATGTGCACTGGATGGAGTTGAGGTGACCTTTGTCCTTGTAGCCCTTGTACTGATTCCTTGCACTGGTTCACTTGTTTTGCCAAATCAGTCACAAACCCTGATTCTCTTCAAACACAGGCCTTTCTGCCTTATTCTTTGTTGTGGATGCCTTCAGTGGTGATTTCACCGTATTACCTTACCTCTTTTCTTGGTTGATGGTCATCTTGATCTTTTTGCAGTAATATGAGCAAGGGAAGTTGTCCCTTGCAGAATTTGTGCACTAGGCCAAGGAGGCCTTTCTTGAATGACCCTTTGATCAATTTTAGACAAAGTTACTTGTATATCATATTCTTTGAAAGTAGTATCTTTACATAGGAAAAACAGAGTTTTTTTTAGGACACCAAATCCACCCTATGACCTGTGAAACCCTAGGTGACCTAGTGGGAGGCTCCTAGAACTTGGATTTTGGACTGAAAACTTAGATTTTTGGGTCATCAAGTGTAAAATAGAGTTTATGATAAACTAATGTATTGAAGATCCAAAATACAATGTACTTGGTTTATCTAAAGGGACTACAGAGACAGTTTTGGGACTATCAATGCATAAGGCATTTATGGAGATGTAGGAGGGATGGCTATTTGGTGGCCCTAGGTAGCTTAGAGAGGTTTTAGGCATAAAATAAAAATAGAGCATTAAGGTAAAAGGTGACACAATAGAGACAAAAAGGGTGACATGAGCCCATGATGGGTCTTCTGGGGTGGGTGAGTTGAGCTTGACATGATGGGATGATGAGATAGTGAAAAAATTATCTTAAGGATGATGAAGGCAGTGAGATTTCTAGAACTCATAATGCTCATGAACTTTGTTTCTAGAAATCTATGGAAATAATTTAATCATCTATGAAGGAAAAAAATTCTGATGACTAACAGTTGCTCCGCTTAGGGAGGGCAACTCCTTTTCAAGAGGTGTCCAGAACATTCAGATCTCTGGCTTTATGGAGAATAGTGCCTCATCCATTAGGCAGATTTCTACCTCTTTTCACTCACTGATGCTTTCTTGAAGCTATGATATCAATAATCTAAAAGATATGATTAGCTAAACTTCATCTCTACCTACCCAACCTACTTTCCTGACATTTTTTCTTCCTTGGGTGCATTTGGACTAGCAACCTTGACATCTTTTTATTTTGAAAATAAAACAAACTATCTACTTCTATCTTATTTCTTCTAGGAGTTCAGATTATGATAATGAACTCCTTTGATTCTCTACCTAGGCTATTCAACTTTCAAGGTTAAACTATTTGACAGGAATCATTCACTAAGCTATAAACATTAAATTGAAAACATGGTTTAAATCAGGATTAGACATCCTGAATTACCATGGGTTTGTGGCATAAGAACAAGCTGCACACAAATGTTATTTTTGTACAAAATAAGACTAGAAAAATCATGGCTGTGAGACATTGTTTCCTATTCGTCCCCATTTTTCTCCTTGGTTCTATTTTAAGCATGTGGAACCAGTATCTTTCTTCCCTAATATATCTTTTGACAAGTCAAGCTTGAATAATTTGACCAACTATCTTTCACTAAATTATCAACAATAAATTTAAAACATGTTTCAGCCATGATTAGGCTAGATGACTGAAACAAGACTTCTTTATGCACTATTAGTGGTATTTAGGCTTACACAGTTTCAGTAGTTCTATTTTTTGGGTATGGGGCTATACCTATTTTTCAAATCTTCCCTCTTTTTCATTTTTTCTTTGTTTTGTATTTTTTCTCTCTTTTTGGTCAAAACAATCTAAAACTAAAGTTAGAAAGATGCTTATAGTGTTGAGCTTATTTTATTGCCTATCTATCCTAATCTAACCTATACATGATATACATTCAACTGGTGAACTCTCTTTTCCAATACAACCAATCAAGCAGATGATTATATGAGGGATCTAGGTTCAACTCTTTGAGGGTTTTGAAAAAGTCCAAAGGCCACTCCCACCTTACTTGTGTTTGAACAGTAGTGCCTAAACTTTTCTTCAACACCTTGCATCAAACTGTTCTTGACATATTTTAATCCCTCTTCACCTGTCTTTAAGAAAATATCAAAGGGGTCTTGGAACAATACTTGAATGTGAGGATTTGGAAAATAAGCTTGATTCAGGACTGCTTCTGTCTTCACTTGGCTAAGCTTGGGACTCTTTTGGGAAAGAAAATCCACCTCTTCCTTATGATCACTTGTACTGTCAGATTCATTATGTATTGCAATGTTGTATTTTAACAAAATTGAGGTGCTTTGATTGAGTGAGATGAAACCTGTGTGAAGGTCATCATGTTGATGAGAAGGATAATTCTTAGGCAACATATCTTCTTGAAATGGTAGCACAACAACTCTCCCGTGATCATCAACTTCCAAGCCTTCATGTGATTCCAAAATTTCTAAACTTTCCTCATCACTGTCATAGCTAATATGCATTGGTTGACCACTTTTCTCAAGTTGATGAAATTGAGCGTCCTCCCATAAACCGAATGTTGATTGCTTTGCAAAATTAGCTTCTATTTGGATATCATAATCATCGACATATTGATCAAACCATGGAGAATCATTAATATAATTAATGTTACCAACTGTACATATTGGACTATCAGATTGTTTCTCTTCGAGTTGAAATATAAATCCATTTTCTGATCTTTGATAGCTAGGATTAGGAGGAAAATAAATAGAATTGTTCTGTTCATATGAAGGTTTAGAGGTTGATCGCATGATTATAAGCTGATTTATCTCCTCCTCAGTTAAAAAAGGAGGCATTTTTATCTTCTTTTGGATAGAACTACAGCAATCCTCATTCTCTTGTGAAGGCTAATTCTGAGGCTGGATGTCTTCTTGAGACAGTTGGAAATACTGAGAGGGGGGTGAATCAGTATTTCTTTTCAATTGTTAATTTTACCAGTTAGATCACTTATATTTAGAACACATAATGAAAAATGATGGAATAAATACTTACATTAATTTCTTCTTTACAATAAGTAAAGTACAATAATGATATGGGGCTCCAACCCTAGATGAAGACTCCAATCTTCCAAGCTCCAACCTGTATTGTGCCAAGCACCAACTTGGTCTTTCCAAGGCTCCAACCTTGCCAATTTGAGGCACCGACCTCTAGGGCTCTAACCCTATCTATGGTACAGGCTCCGACCTGGTTTCTTGAGGACTCCAATCCTCTAGGGCTCCAACCCTATCTTCCAAGACACCGACCTTGTCTCTATGAGGCTCCAACCTCTTGGGCTCCAATCCTCAACTTCACTTTGACAAAATATGTTTGGTTATTCTTCACGACTCCAAAATTCTTCTTCAATGAGCCATGTCACACATAGACTCCATGTCACATCAACAATGACAACCTTTTCTTCTTAGAATATATCACCACAACTATTCATTTCACCCAAACAAACTTCAAGGTAACCTCATGATGGTTTCAGCAACACATCATGGTCTCCAATAATGTCTTCAAGAATCCTTCAAAGTGTCTTCAATATGTTGCCCCAAGAACTCTCCAAGGGCGTCTTCAGCAATGCTCCAAAGTTTCTTTTAGACCTGCACAACTGTTCTTCAAAGCTCCAAGATACTTCTTCCAAGATGCCTCAAGGTGTCTTCACAACGATTCCTCTAAATGCTTCACAATGTTTTCAACCAAGGGATGACTCAATGGTTCTTCAAGGACTTCTATATAACTGCTCAAGGAGGTTTTATGTAATGCTTGATCACAGCTTTAATTCTTCAACAGTATTTCTAAAAATGCCTTTAATAGTGCTTTCAAAAAAACACCTTCAATAATACACTCAGTTGCTGCCAAGATTGACTGCAATAATGTTTTCAAGACTGCCTTCTATAACATCCAAGTTGTAGACAAATATGTTTCAACACGTCCCTGACAAGTCTTCAAAGGTTGCTACAGCAAGGGGTTTTCGATCACTTTAAGGACTTCAAAAGTTGCTTCCTAATCAATAGGTCTGCACACCAAATATTTTGTGGACTGCCCCAACAAGGTGTCTATAATAAACTACGAATTTGCTTCAAAAGACTGTCCTAAAGACTGCTTTAAAACCTGCTTCAAAAGGCTGATTCAAGGTGATCTCCAAGGGCTTCCTAGGGTCTGCAACAAACTATCACTACAAGTCCAAATTTGTGCTAAAAAATGGCACCACAGTTCCACAAGTTTGGTTATATCCTCCCATAGATCTGAAAAATCATCACCTCCATTCTAAATAGATGGTTACAACAGGTCTGAAAATAAGAGAATTCCATAGATCTGAAATGTTGATATTTTCCACAAATCTGCAAAAGAGGCTCTCCACAAAAGAGAGTCTACATAGTTCTGATGTATATTCTTATTCACCACATGTCTACAATCAAACTCACTATTTTTTTTTTAAGACTTAATGTTTGTCCAAAACACCGAGCTCCCTTATGTCCACTTGTTTAAGGACTGTAACTATATATTGTTCTTGAGCTGAAAGAATAGAGGAATCTTTGCCCCAAACTGTAATTTTTAGTCCTCCTCGACCTCTATCCTGCTCCTGTGATTTCTCTCTGAAATGATCACCGAATTTTTTATGGTGAAATGAAGTGTTGGACGTCAATTTATACTAGATTTCGACCTTTAATAAAGAGACATGTCTCTTAGAGGGAAGCCGACATGAATGTCTGAGCATAGGTTGGCGAGCCTTAAAAAATTATTATTTATAAACTTCAAAATTCATTTTCTCACAAACTGCTGGGAGTTTCAAGGCAAGTAAAGGTTCCTTAGAAAGGGGAAAATATACTCTACAATATGGTATAGTTTCCATTTTTAAAGGTTGCCTCTAAGGTGGTGAAAAAAAAAATCTTTGTGACTGCCCTTGAATTATTTAGTGCAGAAAATGATTAGGACGGTATGGCTTCTTTGTTTAGCTTCTCCATTGTTTGTCTTCTCCATTATTTGGCTTCTTCATCATCATAGGAACATGTAGGACATCCACGTCATCATGATAATGTCCAACAATGACTGCATCACCCATGTCATCACATAATGGTGCAGTGATATGTTATAGTGCAACATTATTAGGAGAACTCCAAAATAGTCTTCCAACCCTCAAATGATCTCCAACCATGATCATCATATGTCATCATCAAGTATCAAAGTGTATGACATCATCACTTGACATCAAGGGTTAAGATCTAGATCATCAAGTGCATGAAACATTAAATCAAGGAATTCTTAGGGCTTTTGTCATTAGTGGTTTGACTTCTTCGTGATTTGACATCTTCATTGATGGCATGACATCATCATCTTGAACTAGACATCTCAAGAATATTGACATCTCGGTTAATGCCATATTGACATCAATGACAACCTTGACCAATAGTATCCCCCTTTGTCATTGATGGCAATATTCTTGCCCTTCCAGCATTCTCTCCCCCTTTGACATCAATGGAAACGAGGTGCCCAAGTACTCCCCCTATCAAGCTAATTCTCTTGATCATATTTTCTTCATCAATAATAATTCTTCATAAGTATGTTGCTCCCCCTATCATTGTACTCTTCCTTTTTGGCAATGTGGTCCATGATAGATTGAATTTCTTCATGTGATGAACCAACTCCCCTTGCCTGCATAAATTCTTTTAGATTTTTAAGAAAGATTTCTTTCCTTGTGATTAAGTGGGAGACATCTTAAACAATGGTCCATCAAATGAGTAAGGGATTATGTTTTTCAATGGAGTTGCTCCATAGAGATGATCTATCAAAAAATGATTTTCCATCTGTAACTCATCAAGGATTTCATAGGGCCCAATCACGGATAACTTCTACAAAAATTCTTAAGAATCATAGGCTCCCCCTAATAGTATGCATGGTCTTCTCTTTTAGCGGAGTCTCATCATCAACCATTTGGCATATCAAGGATATCTTCATCAAATCAACAACTTGGGTTGTTGGCTGGAGTGTTCAAGAGACTTCCAGATTCAAATTGTTTCCTTCTCCATACTTGTGTAACTTTCTTCTATGGCATGGTTCTACCTTGTATAGGGGCCCAAGTCAAGTTAAAATCACGTGCCATATGTCTAGTTTTTCGGCAATTGAAGCACTCTATCTTGTTCATGAATAAGAAATCATGACTTCTTCTTGAAAAATTGCATCTAGGATATTGACGGGTACCATTATATTTGTCTTTGTGATATGCCCTACAGTCTTTTGCCATGTGCCCAAAGTTTGTACAAGAATAGCAATATCCAAGAAATATACTTTGGTACTTGGGAGATGAAGAGTTCCTTGAAGTACTTCTGAAGTCTTTTTGCCTTGGAATTCTTTGATGATTTCCTTTTGTATTCTTGACATCATCTATAAATATCCTTGGAGTAGGGTTTCTTCCAATGCCATCTTGACTCTTTCCTTTGCTAGAACTGGGAGTATCATTTCTTCCTGGCTTCCTCACATCCTTGTTGTTTGAAGCATTATCATTCTTTCTTGAGGGTTCACCTGCATAGCCAAGACCTGATTTATCAAGGGGGGATCTTTGATGACTTAGGATGTCATCTAGGGTTTGAGAACCCTTCAAATTCTTATTCAACAAGTCAACTTCCTTTTTAAGAGAGATAATTTCTCCTTTCAATTTTTCACAATATTCATCGTTAATGACTAGTTTCTTCTTCATTTCTTCCATCATCCTTGTTGCTTCGTGTTCTTCGATATTAAGGGAGATGATATTTGATTTCATTATGAAGATTTCTTCATTCTCCTTTGCTAGACTACTCTCCATTTCTTCTTTTATTCTTGTAGCTTCACATGTTTCGGCCTTGAGAAGATTGATGTCTGATTTTAGTTTGAAGATTTCTTCATCCTTTTCTTCTAGTTGAGATCTAAGAGAGGAGACCTCTTCCTTGTATTGACCAAACTCTGCTTCAAGATGGTTCAAGCTTTTAAGTCTTTGATCAAGGTGGCTTGACAAAGTTTCTTCCCTTTTCTTTGCCTTATCCAATTGATTTGTCATAGATATGACTTCTTCATGATGCTTTCTTTTTTTTTGATGAAATTCCTCTTTAAGTTTAACGAGCTCCTCATCTATTTCTTGTACTTGAAGCTTGACAAAGTCAACCTCCTTCCTTGTCTTGTCTTGGTTACCATCTTGTGTTTTCTTCTTAAGTTCCTCATTTTCCTTTTTCAAAATATTAATCTCTTCCATGGAAGCCATAAGTTTATTCAGAAGATCTTCTTCAAAGTCTTCTTTGTTCTCTTCTTCTTCTAGGTATTCTTTGGCCTTGATGTTATCATTCTTATTTTCAACTTCCTTGATGGGTTTTGGATTTCCTTCTTGCTTTCCATCATCTTCTTGACTAGAGGTCATGGTCAATGCTCCTTTTGAGTGAAGATAATAAAGTTTGTCCCATATTCCTTTTGTTGACGAACATTTTTCCAAATTGGCCTTCATAGAATCAGGTAGCCCATTCAAGATTGCTTTCATTCCTCTTGTATTATACTCGGATTCTTCTTCCATCATGTTATCAGCAATCACTATTTCCAAACTTCAATGCCTTGAGTCTTTAAGAAATTCCTCATCCTTTCCTCCCATATATCAAAGTTTCCATTGAACAATGGGGCCTTCGCAAATTGATTGACTTCAATTTCAATGATTGAGGAAGACACATCTTTATGAGGATTGGAGACTTTATTCCTTGGCTTTGCCATTTGTGTTCTAATGATCAACCTTCAAGCTGTTAGGCTTTGAGTGAAGATACTGGCTCTGATACCAATTTTCGGAAATACTGAGAGGGGGGTGAATCAGTATTTCTTTTCAATTGTTAAATTTACCAATTAGATCACTTATATTTAGAACACAGAATGAACAATGATGGAATAGATACTTATATTAATTTATTCTTTACAATAAGTAAATTAAAATAATGATATAGGGCTCCAACCGTAGATGAAGACTCCAATCTTTCAGGCTCCAACATGTATTGTACCAAGCACCAACTTGGTCTTTCCAAGGCTCCAACCTTGTCAATTTGAGGCATCAACCTCTAGGGCTCCAACCCTATCTCTGGTACAGGCTCCGACCTGGTTTCTTGAGGACTCCAATCCTCTATGGCTCCAACCCTATCTTCCAAGGCACCGACCTTGTCTCTATGAGGCTCCAACATCTTAGGCTCCAACCCTCAACTTCACTTCGACAAAATATGTTTGGTTATTCTTCACGGCTCCCAAAGTCTTCTTCAACGAGCCCTATCACACTTAGACTTCATGTCACATCATCAATGACAACCTTTTCTTCTTAGAAGCTATCACCACAACTCTTCATTTCACCCAAACAAACTTCAAGGTAACCTCATGATGGTTTCAACAACACATCATGGTCTCCAATAATGTCTTCAAGAATCCTTCAAAGTGTCTTAAATATGTTGCCCCAATAACTCTCTAAGGGCATCTTCATCAATGCTCAAAAGTTTCTTTTACACCTGCACAATAGTTCTTCAAAGCTCCAAGATACTTCTTCCAAGATGCCTCAAGGTGTCTTCACAACGGTTCCTCTAAATGCTTCACAATGTTTTCAACCAAGGGATGACTCAATGGTTCTTCAAGGATTGCTATATAACTGCTCAAGGAGGTTTTAAGTAATGCTTGGTCATAGCTTTAATTCTTCAATAGTATTTCTAAAAATGCCTTTAATAGTGCTTTCAAAAAAACACCCTTCAATAATGCACTCAGTTGCTTCCAAGATTGACTGCAATAATGTTTTCAAGGCTACCTTCTACAACATTCCACTTGTATACAAAAATGTTTCAGCAAGTCCCTAACAAGTCTTCAAAGGTTGCTACAGCAAGGGGTCTTCAATCACTTTAAGGACTTCAAAAGCTACTTCCTAATCAATAGGTCTGCACACCAAATATTTTGTGGACTGCCCCAACAAGGTGTTTGTAATAAACTACCCCAAGATAAAATTGCTTCAATTTTATTCAAGAAGTTTCTTCAAAACACTGTCCTAAAGACTGCTTTAAAACCTGCTTCAAAAGGCTGATTCAAGGTGATCTCCAAGGGCTTCCCTGGGTCTGCAACAAACTATCACTACAAGTCCAAATTTGTGTTAAAAATTGGCACCACATTTCCACAGGTTTGGTTATATCCTCCCACAGGTCTGAAAAAATCATCACCTCCATTCTAAATAGATGGTTACAATAGGTCTGAAAATAAGAGAATTCCATAGATCTGAAATGATGATATTTTCCACAAATTTGCAAAAGAGAGTCTACACAGTTATAATGTATATTCTTATTCACCACAGGTCTGCAATCAAACTCACTGTTTTCTTGTTTAAGACTTAATGCTGGTCCAAAACACCGAGATCCCTTATGTCCACTTGTTTAAGGACTGTAACTATATACTGTTTTTGAGCTGGAAGAATAGAGGAATATTTGCCCCAAACTGTAATTTTTGGTCCTCCTCGACCTTTGTCCTACTCCTGTGATTTCTCTCTGAAATGATCACCGAATTTTTTATGGTGAAATGAAGTGTTGGAAGTCAATTTATACTAGATTTCGGCCTTTAATAAAGAGACATGTCTCTTGGAGGGAGGCCGACATGAATGTCTGAGTGTAGGTTGGCTAGCCTTAAAAAATTATTATTTATAAACTTAAAAAATCATTTTCTCACAAACCGTTGGGAGTTTCAAGGAAAGTAAAGGCTCATTAGAAAGGGGAAAATATACTCTACAAGATGGTATAGGATCCATTTTTAAAGGTTGCCTCTAAGGTGGTGAAAAACATTTTTCTTTGTGACTGTCCTTGAATTATTTAGTGCAGAAAATGATTAGGACAGTATGGCTTCTTTGTTTAGCTTCTCCATTGTTTGTCTTCTCCATTATTTGGCTTCTTCATCATCATAGGAACATGTAAGACATCCAAATCATCATGATAATGTCCAACAATGACTGCATCACCCATGTCATCACATAATGGTGCAGTGATATGTTATAGTGCAACATTATTAGGAGAACTCCAAAATAGTCTTCCAACCCTCAAATGATCTCCAACCATGATCATCATATGTCCTCATCAAGTATCAAAGTGTATGACATCATCACATGACATCAAGAGTTAAGTTCTAGATCATCAAGTGCAAGAAACATTAAATCAAGGACTTTTTAGGGCTTTTGTCATTAGTGGTTTGACTTCTTCGTGATTTGACATCTTCATTGATGGCATGACATCATCATCTTGAACCAGACATCTCAAGAATATTGACATCTCGGTTAATGCCATATTGACATCAATGACAACCTTGACCAACAGAGACTCACCTGGAAAAGATGTTGAATCATCATTTGGGCTTTTAGAGAGGTCCTGTGGGTTCTCTTTCATTTCCTGATTTATTTTATCCTCAACCAACTCTTCTTGATTTGTGTGTCAGTTAACTTGAGCATTAAATCCATGAATTTCCTCTGATAGATCCATAGGGTGCCAATTTCTTTTTATAATCTGAAATGAATCAAAGCATAAAGGTAGAGATCCTAAAGGTGTTGACTCATTCTCTATTTCAGATTGTGTGGTTTCAAGATGGCTTAACAGAAAGACCTCTGGATCTGCAAAAGGGTTTGTATTATCTATCTTTCCCTTGATTGATTCTTCATAGCAATGCTCTCTGTTTCTATTTGGAATTTGTTTGTAATGCTCTCTTAATAGTGAATCACAAGATGTAGGAAGGTATCCAATACTTACTTGACAACTTTCTACATCTTCTTCCTTGCAATCTAGCTCAGCATGCATATTTTGATTGTTGCTCTTGCCTTGTAGAGACTGAGTTTGTTCTTCCCAAGTAAATAGTCCCGGTTGTTTTGAATGACCAACTCCAACCTCACCCTTGTATTTTTTCTCTTTCCTGTCCATTATATGCATCATTTTGTTGGTTGCATTTGTCAACATTTTTAGCTTTATTTTTTAAGAAATCAGTTTCTCTTGAGCTAATTTGTCCTTCTTTATTTCTTTTAACTTTGCATCTCTTTCTAGTATGTTGTATTCCACAGTAATTTCCATATTCGTCATTTCTTCCAGGTTTGAAGGATCTCTTTCTCTTATCTGGAATGCCATTTCTGGGTCAAAAGCATTTCGGCATTGCAAGAGGGCCCACCCTTTTGTTGGCTTTATCTTAGCAGGTATTGAATTGTATACTTTATTGAACCTAGCTTAAAAGTGTTGTACTGTCTCCCTTGGCTATCTTTTCAAATGATTGTATTCCCTTATGATGAGAAAAACATTTCCCATGACTTCCCATTTATCTAGGAAAACTTGAGTGAATTGATGAAAATTGATAATGCTTGCAGTTGGAAGGTCTTTAAACCAACTCTTAATTTTTCCATGTAATGATAAGGAAAACATTCTAATACGCACATCATATTCTTCTATTTCAAATAGTTCAAGTAAATCCTCAAGATTTTGAATATGTTGTTCAGCAGTGATCTTTGTATTTTCTCCATCGAAATATGGCAGCTTATTTCCAAGTTTTGCAGGGAGGGGTTGGAGGATAAGAGGCAAAACTAGAGGCTTATATCTTTCTGGGACCTTTGTGGGTATAGATAGTGCAACAAGAGACTTATGAATGTTTGAGGTTTCAGCAGGAGTAAGAGAAACAACATGAGGCTCATGTTTCACTAGGTCTTTCACAGGTGAATCTGGGATTGGCACAGGTGTATAAGTCTGCTCATGGTCTGCAATTTTAGGCTCAACTTCTTTAGGCTTGAGATCTTTCCAATAATCAATGTGGATCTCATCATTGTGTTCTTAATTAGGTTTAAAGTAGGAAATTATTATAAAAACAATCATTTCTTCAATCCAACCTAGGCCTAAGTGCTCTTTCTTTCTAGGATGACTGGTCATGTTTCAGGTTCTTCCTCCAGTGGAGTATTTAGGTTTTTCTATAGTTGTGGAGTCGCCAAATGGATGATTTCACATTTTCTGTCCACCATCAACAATATTAGGTTTTATTTACTCATTCCTAGGGGAGTTTGTGAAGACTAGTGGGGTCAACAGGGCTACTGAAGACTAGTGGAGTCACTAGGTGGAGGATGCTTACTATTTTGAATATGTACTTGTTGTCCACCATCAACAACTAAATGCCAATCTAAGGATGTTTGTAGGTTTTCTGATATCTAAAGAATACTTATATTGTCACTAACTCAGAAGGTCCCACTGTGATCGCCAGAATGTTAGTGTGGCAATGAGGTGGTAGATAAACCACCAGATACTATCATTCAAGGGTTTCTGAATCTTTTAAGGAATATTTAAGCATGAACTTACTCAAAAGGACCCACCGTGATCACCAGAATATTAGTGTGGAGATGAGGTGGCAGATTCACTGGATTTTCTAAGTCAAATTGAGGGTCTAAAGAGACTTAAGAGGTATTCAGTCAACTATATACTTAGAAGGTCCCACCGTGATCACCAAAATGTTAGGGTCCCCTGATTTGCTAGATTGGTATACCAAATGACAGGGTAACATGGAACCAGTCTTTGGAGTCCTAGGACCTAGCCTTCCATGACTCAGAGAAGGATCTCTCTATTGGGTGCAAAGGATGTGCTCTTTTTTCTTTAGGGTTTTGATTTTAGGCCAGTTGTTAAGTGTAAGGTTTGTTGATTGTTTTGGTTCGGTAAGATGTTCAAGTGGAATAGGTGGAGTGAGAGGTATTTGAATCATTGGGCTATGGAGTCAATGAAAGCCATGAGTGCCTCAATGATGAATCAGAGTGTGTTTCAGGGCCAATCTAGCAAGGTTTATTCATCCTTAAGGTAATGTGTGAGATGGGGTGAACATCAATTTTGGTAAAAACCAGGAGGTCTTAAATACAGATAGCTAAAAGATATAACTCATGAGGTAGGGCAAACCATGAAGCTCAACGAACAATACTCAAACTGATAAATATCTAGGATAAACATTCCAGTGAAACATAGAAAGCTTAAGAGCTTCTAACTTTAGTAAATTAACCTTCATAATTTGGGAAAACATATAATATAACACAAATAACTCAATCTATGAATAGGGAACTTCTAAACATCATAAACCAGGCTATAAAGAGCTTTGAAACAAGTTGATAAGCATGGAAAAAGGGCAAGATCAAACGAGACCTCTTTGACTTAACCTAGCAAACAATATTCCAAAGAGAGGTTTCAAGACAGAGTTTGGACAGATTCAAGTAAGCAAGGCATAATGTGAATCATACTTGTAAACTAGCATACTAATCCATATATGAAACAAAAAAAGTTTAGGTGGACCTAAGGAGCAATCAAGAATTCCTTAAGATGACCAAATAGAGGAAAACATCAAAGCTATAACAAACAGGAGGACTGAGGTGCCTCAAAGAGCATGTCTCAACCTATACTTTTATGATTTATAGCAACCAAGAAGGATGAAACATAATGATAACAAAGAAACATAAAAAAATTAAGAAGACATCACCATTTACCAAGCTAAGGAATCATGCAAACAAGCTTCTCCATCATCAAGCCAAACAAGCCATTCATCAACTTCACAAAACCAATTTCTTCTCCAAGCTCATAGAAACCATGTATTTCTCTCCAAGTTCATCAAAAGCCAACAAAATAAATGAGGGCCTCATGCTCTATTTATGGATAAAATGAGGACTAAAACCCTAAATATGGTAGTAAAATGTCAAATTCAACCATAAATGTCATTTATGGCCAAGAGACCATGCAAGGCCCAAGGCACATAATATCTTAAGAAATAAATGGAAAAATAACTATTTGCACCTAATTCTAGAGTGTTCTACCTTAAAAAACTCAAAAATATAATTTTGCAATAAATGAGTGTGTTTGTTGACTTTTGGTCCAAAACACACTTAGACAGTCTCTCTGCGCAACGCCACTTCAGTAGAAAATAGTGTCTTTTGTGACTAAGTTTTGGACCCCTTCCTTATGCCTAATTTGGCTCCGTGATGGCTCGTTGGAAAGCCTGATGAGTATAATTTCCAGAAATTCTTGAGTTTTCATGAATGAGTGCCATTTTCCTATCCAAAAACCCATTCTCACAACATTTCTCTGTGCGCAGCACCTTGTCTGAAAATGAGGCAGAATGGTCAAAATGTTTGTGTTTTTTGACCTTTTGGGGGGTCAAAACAGCTCCAAATGATCTAAAATTTTGTGAGAAGTCCGCTAATGATGAGAGGAATCCAAAAATTTCAAGTTTGCAAGCTGAGGATGCATGATATTTTTGCGCAGTGCCAAGGGTGTTGCGCATAGAGGCCTCAAAATTTCAAAAAGATAAAATCTTGTTTAATTTTGCCCAAAATTGGTGGAGTGGTCCCTCAAGAGGTCTTGGACACCTGTTGAGAAGCCTCAGACAAAAATCCAAGGCTATCATGATTTTTTTCCACTTTTAGGTTTTTTATCTCCACGAGGGCCTCCTTCAGTTTGGCACAAGCAAGCTTGTTTTTCTTTGCATAGTGCTTGGTCATTTTCTTCTGGAGAGAAAGGCCCCTTTTCACCTTATTGAAGTGCTTGTGCTCATTCTTGTAATACTGAATGACACATTGTGCCATCTCAAAATCTCTTTCCTACTCCTTAAGCTGTGCATCTTTGGTTAAGAGTAGCAATCTGGTGGTCATCTCCTTGTCCTCATTGTCAGTGTTTAGATCAATGAATTGAGGCTCTTGAGTAGTTTTCTTGATTCTCTTACTTCTCCTCACCTTTACCTGTTGCTCACCCCTTTCCATATTTTCCTTTCCCTTTTCCAATGGTTTGATAGCTGGAGAAGAGATGGCCCTTTGCCTTTTTGAGGTAGTAAACACATCTCTCTTCCCTCTGTGGTATGTGCATGTGAGGGGAGTGATGATGGTCTTGGTAGTGTCCTTATTTTGGTTGTGACCCTTGGTGTTGTCATCAGCACCTTTATCTTTACTGTGGTCTCTATTAGTCATCTTATGCTCTGTTTTATCACTGTTGTCCTGACCTTCAGCATCATTACTATCTTCATTTTCCTCACTACCTTCTATACTGTCACATTGGTCTTTAAATTGATCGAAACCTTCTTCACTTGCCTCACTTTGACCTTGTTCCTCATAAAGGTATTTTTCATCATGATCCTCTGGGCTATCTTAACTTACATCATCATTAGGAGGCTAATTTGTGTCATGACAGTCATGACTATCCCTTTTGATGTTTGTTTCCTCACTGACTATTCTATCAGTGTCATTTCTTTCGTCACGACCTGCTTCTTCAAACACTGTTTCAGCGTCATTATTTCCTTGTTTTTGATCTTCTATTTATTATTCATTACCTTATGTTTCTTCATGTTCATTATCTTCATCCATATTATCACTATTTGCACTATAACTGTGCTCATTTTCATGATCATGCACATTTTTCTCTTGACTGTCATCCTCATCATTTTCTTCACTATCTTCTAGGTCTTCATCTTGCTCATCAGCACCACATTTTTCTTTACTTGGGAGTGATTCATTTGTATCATTACCATCACTTTCTTCCTCCAAGTGTTCAATATTTTGTCTTCATGACTGCTATGTTCATCTCCCTCCTTCTTTTCATCATCATCCTCCTACTCTTCCTCTTCAAACTTTGTGTCTACCCCACTGTTTTCATCATTTCCACCATCATCTTCTTGTTCATCAGTTCCACTATCAACCTCTTGTTCCTCTTTAGACTCTGTCCCTGCCCTACTGATTTCTTCATCTCCACTGTCATCTGCTTGTTCCTCATTATCACTATTATCATGTTCATTTGATGCATCAGGAGAAGAAAAAAGAGGTAAGTTTCCTTTTGGAGAAGGCATAGGTGAAGGTGATGGATCATGATCTCTGGAGGGTGATGAAGGAGTGGAGGTAAGTTGGTGTGAAGTGGAAGGAAAATTTTTCTGAATGAAGGCTTAGGGATTTGCAAATACATCATGTGAGATGAAAACTTCCCAAGGGATCCCCTGCTGCTCTAGCTGGTGCAAAACAATCATCTTAACCAAGGAGTGGTGAAAAAGGCTTTGCATTTGGTGGGCATAACTCTTTTTCTTGACTAATGAAGCCATTTTGTCAATGCACTGGTAGAGATAGTATGGTAGGTTTAGAAATTTAACCCTGGTGAAGTGCATTAGCAGCCTTATGTGATATGAATAAAGCCTCGAGTACCTCGCCTCACAAGTGAAGTACTTGATGATCTGCCTCATCAGTGGGGCATATCTATCTAGTAGGTGGGAGAAGGGGGAAAAAGTCTTGTAGCCTTGTTGACACCTAGGTTTGAGGAAGGGCTCATAGTAGCTTAAGGCCAATTTTTTCTGTTTGAACCATCTCTCACCCACATCTGGTATCCCTGTGGCTTTAGCAATGGATTCGGATGATAGTTCAAATTTTACTCCTGATAGGTTGACTTGGTTGTTTTGTAGGCTAAGAATAAACAACCTACTCATATCTGAGTGGTTTTGGACCTGTTTAACCCACTCACAGAACTGATAGCATCCAACATCTTGAAAACATGCAAGGATCATGGGAGAAGAGGTGATTTTAATTCTATCCAAAGGCTCAAACCTGTTAGTTCTTCCCCTCTTGTGTTTTGGCTTGATAGGCCTTTGGCCTTCATCACTACTGGTACTGATCTCTTCTCCGGACATAGTGACTGATTATTTCCTTGAACAAAATGGTTTTTAGCTTGGTGAGAGCTTTTAGGTCTAGGGAGGAAAAACGAGTGATGTTGAGGGCAAATTTTAACAAATGGAGGCAAAATGGAAGAAGTCAAGGAATGCTTTCAGAGCTTGGAGGATGCCTGGCTAGTACTGAGTGTATTTACACCAATGACCACTCTTCAATTGGTCAATTCTTGCCCTAGAAGGTTAAATGAGGGTTTGACATGAAGACTAGGGTTTTTATCCAATTTAGGTTATGGTTACTCTTCTTTGATTATGAATGTAAAAAATCATTTGGAGGGCAAAGAAAGTGACCACCAACCTTGTATAACTCTTGCAGGAGCCTGGGGTGAATTTGAAGAGGAGAAAGAGTGATTTTGAGCAATTTTTTGGCAATTTTGGCCAAATCTCCTCTGTGCGCAGCACCACTCGACTTGTTGTTCCTGTCGGGCCCTCTGTCCGCAGCGTCGGGTCGGGTTGGGTTGTTGGCAAGCCTGTGCGCAGCGCTGGGAGGTTGTGGGTGAGTCAGGCTCCGAACTAGGCGTGTGCACAGTGCCACCGCCTATGCGTAGTGCCAGCCCTTCTGTGCATAGTGTTATCACCTAATTTGGACCTCAGGCTAAAGGAAGGAAAATCAGGGTAACCTTTAAACCACGCTCAGCCTTGTAGCTAGCCCTACAAGGTCAGGATAGGGCTCTCTCCGGGAAAGATACTCAATGAAATATAATTACAAAACTGATATTATTCTAGGTATAATAATGGGAAATGTTTAAACGAATGAATTTTCAGGGATGTATGGAACAAATGGGACAATTTGAAACTGGGGAATTAAATCAGGGATACAGGGTATTTCATGGGGCAAGGTAGGCAGGAAATTTTAGCAATTAAGTTTAAATAATTATGGAATGGAAAGACTGGTGAGGAGATGAAAAGAGCTTAGGAGATGGATCCTTTTCAAACAGAAGAAAACACAGAATATTGAATGATTTCCGAAGGCAGAGCATTAAAAATGGATTCTACCTATCTATCTTGAAAGCATTCAACCAGATATGTTTATGAATGAATGGTGAACATAAAAAATTTAAATATGAACACAAAGGAGAGAACAAATGCTAAAGTTCATACCACATGGATCCCACAAATCAGAGCTGCATATATTTATTAATTCCCTGTCAAACTGTTACAATGGAGCGAAGAGCGTCCTCTTAGATTTCCACAATATTCCCTTACTTACTTCTTACAGAATACTTTACAAATGATTCAAAATTACATTAAATAGACCAAAAATGTGGGAAATAGATCCACAGAAAAAGGGAGTTGTTTTACCAACTCAAAACTGAAATCCGAACATAGGAAAGAGAACCAACAATCTGCTCCTGAAAGGGAGGAACAATAATACATTTTGACCACTTTAGTAGATTCACTGATACGTTGGATGAATGAAAAATAGACAATCTGAAAAGCAGATCCCTATTTTTCTACTGCTGTAGAAGTCTCTGTTTCATTTTTAGCTTACGGCCTTTGACTGTCGCTTTTCTTTGTTTGAAAATCTCTTTATGCTGAAGGAAACCTTTTGAAAACATCAAAACTGAAATTTATGCCTTTAATGAAGGAAAAGACTCATTTTGAGTGGAAGGAGCGAAGGGAAAGGAGGTGGGCCCGAATCGCAATCGCAATCGGAATTGGAGGGAGGAAGGGATGTGTTGACATATAATGGAGCGATTGGAAAATATGCAATGTGATGGAGTAATCGCAATCGGGGATCGGAGGAAAGGGGAAGATGTTATTAGAACGAGGCAAAAAAAAAACTTCGATGCAATTGGAAAGGTCCGATGGGTTTATACAATAGAAGAGCAGAGAAATCCCCTTAAAACAAATGAAAATGGTTTTTCACTTTTTACAAAGGGAAAAGACCAAATTTAATTTGAAAAGGGGGAAGGGATCAAGGTGGGACCGGGGGTGTAGTGCAATCGCAATCGGAAATCGGGCGTGGAAGAGGGGCAAGTGTTATACCATAGGATTTTTCTGATGCGATTGGGGATAAGCGATGGGGGAATCCTTTATAAAATGAAATAAAATATGACTTAGCGCATTTACAAAGGAAAATAACATTTTACTTGGAGCGGGGCAGAAAGGTCTTAATGTGGGACCCGAAGGCCAATCGGAATCGGAAGTGAGAGGGGAGCGGGGCAAAGTGTATGGTGCAAAGGGATTTCACCAATTGCGATGGAGAGATTAACTATAGGCCGTCCGATCAAAAGGGCGGATCGATGGCGCAAACGCAATCGGGGGATTGGAGTTAATCGCAATAGGAAGAATCGGGAGGGGTCAATCGGAGGGGATCAATTGAAAGCGCTGATTGCGATGGAGCGATGAAAGGTGGGCCGTCCGATCGGATGGGCAGATCGACGGTCGGGATCTCATCGGGTGTATGCAATCGCATCGGAGTTTTTTACAAGGGCCAATCAGAATGCACAATAAGTATGGTGCGATTGCGATCGTATTGGGAAAGGGAAAGGGATTGGATTGGCGGGGATTTATAATAAAGAACCTTTAAAACTTTATTATAAAGTTTAAGGGACATGAGGGGAAGTGGTTTATTAAATCGCATTGGTGTTTCATGTGTTTAAAAGATTTTAACGATGCGATTATGCGATCGAATAGGGGAAAAATGGGTCTTATAAAGAAAAACATAAAACTTTAATAAAATAAAGTTAAAGGGAAAGGTGGGAAAAGGGGTTGGTTTAGGGTAAAGGGGAGCCTTATTCACTTAGGCATAAATTTCAATCCAGGAGTCAGTTTTGAGAGTGTAATATACCGTCGGAAAGCTCTTTCCGGAATCTTTCTGATGGACATACTTAGAACATGATTCTGGACTGAAAATGCTGTGGAAAACCTCTTTGAAGGGCGGAGTGGTGATTTTGTGGAGATAGTTGCTTCTGAAGTGTGAGTTATTACATATGATGACATGAAATTACATAATAAATGATAATAAAAGACAAAGTACCATTTTTTTACCTCAAAACATGGTTTTGAGGCGAAAATTACATCAAGCTGAATAAAACATTTCTTTGATCTTCCCAGATGCTGTGACTTTGAGTTTATTAGACCTCCTCATGACTTTGCTAATATTTATTGACACTTGACTCATTAATTTGACCATGGTGAGACCCTAGAACCTAATGAGACCCATCCTATGACCTGCTAACATGGCTCACAGAGTGAAAGTGACTCATGACTAAAGACCATAGAAAGGAGGATCAACAAGTTTCGCATGAGGGAAAACTGATGAAAAACCACTACCATCAATGAATCCATGACCTAATGGAATGGTGAAAATTTATGGTATGGGACTTCTAATATGCAAATGCAAAAGAGAAATTTTGATCACTGATGGCAGTATGACTAGACTAACACTAACACGTAGCACAATTCTTTTTAGCACTGCCTCTTCTCCTCTGTGCGCAGCACCGAAGGCTCTGTGCGTAGCGCCGGAGAAACTTCAACCAGTTTGCAGAAAAACCCTTAAAAACGTTTCAACAACGCTCTATCTCTCCTTCAAAAACAAAAATGAGTTGGGGAGAGGGAAAGAAGACCTTTATACTTCTTTTTTTAAAATAATTTCATGATCAAACCCACTTTCTAATTTTTGTTTCCCCTTCTTACTTTTTCACTGACTTTTTGGTCTTTTTTGTCCTGTAGGTGACAAAAATCTGAGAAAAATGGATTTTTGCCTTGGCTGGAGCATTTTGATGTTTCCCTTGTATTCACAAACTCTTTAACAAGCTTGATATTTGCCTCTTACCCAGATTTTGGAAACCTGAACCAATTCTTGAAAAAGCAAAAGGTCATTTGACAAATTTTTGAGGAAAAAGGCAGATAGTGACATTAGTGCTCTTTTTTGAAAGTTTTCTTCACTATATCCCTTTCATGAATTTCAACACATGTACACATTAAGCTTGTGATAATTTTGGCACCTTTACCTTGGAATATTCAGTCATGTATTTTTTATGCCTTTGATTGCTTGGTGGATGAGACTTAAGAGAACAATTCTGACCTTCCTTTAACTGACATTCTGTCATGTTTTTACTATGAAGTAGTGAAAAACCTCTTGGTGTGAAAACCCTAGCAGTTGGCATCAGAAACTTCTTTAGTCTTCATAGGTCCCACTATTGTGAGATGCATTAGGTTTGTTTGACCTTATCAATCTTCCTATAGGTAGCCATCTTTGACAGTCCTGCAGAAGGGTCACTCATGGCTAATCTATCTCTTGCAGAATATACTTTTGATAAGGAAACCATTTTTTGAGTCTTCTCTACTTTTTAGACTGATTACATGTTTTTTCCTTTGATCATTTTGACAGTGATATATCTTTGGTGGGAAAATTTAGCAGTTTAAACCATTTTTTGTCTCCCCTTGGCCACTTCTATTTTTTGCAGGTGCCTACACAACTTTTTCCTTTGATCCCTTAGTGCCTTTTTTGGAATTTTGACACCTTATTTTCCCAATAGTAAACTCATGCTTAGTAATTATTTTATCCTTTGGTACTTTACCTCATGTCTGCCTCCTTTTGATCCTTTTTAATGCCTCTTACTGTACCTTGAAAATTCAGGCCCTTGTATTGATACCCTTTGCCCTTTTGTCCTTTTGGTGAGGTGGAATCGGTGCTTCTTTGTCAAACCCTAGAGTGCAGGTTGAATACCCCCTGAAATGCCATCTGCTGTTATGAAGGAGGCCCTATCATCATTGTTTGACTTGTTTGTCATTCTTCCCAAACTCCTAGGTTTTAGGGCTGTTAGAAAAAGTAAATAGTGTTGTCTTCTAAGTTCTCTAAAACCTTTCAAAACTCATCAATTATTTCTAAAAATATTCAATGTGTACTGGATGGAGTTGAGGTTACCTTTATCCTTGTAGCCCTTGTACTGATTTCTTACACTGGTTCACTTGTTTTGCTAAATCAATCACAAACCCTGATTCTCTTCAAACACAGGCCTTGCTTCCTTCTTCTTTGCTGTGGATTCCTTCAGTGATGATTTCACCCTATTACCTTACCTATTTTCTAGGTTGATGGTCATCTTGATATTTTTGCAGTAATATGAGCAAGGGCAGTTGTCCCTTGCAGAATTTGTGAACTATTCCAAGGAGGCCTTTCTTGAATGACCCTTTGATCAATTTGGACAAAGTTGCTTATCTATCCTCTTATTTGAAAGCAATATATTTACACAGGAAAAATAGAGCTTTTTTTAGGACACCAAATCCACCCTATGACCTATGAAACCCTAGGTGACCTAGTGGGAGGAACCTAGGACTTGGATTTTGGACTAAAAACTTAGATTTTGGGGTCATCAAGTGTAAAACAGAGTTTATGATAGACTGATGTATTGAAGATTCAAAATCCAATGTACTTGGTTTATCTAAAGAGCCTACAAAGACATTTTTGGGACTATCAATGCATAAGGAATTTCTAGAGATGTAGGAGGGATGGCTATTTGGTGGCCCTAGGTAGTAGTAGAAAGGTTTTAGGCTTAAAATAAAAACAGAGCATTAAGGTCAAAGGTGACACAATAGAGACAAAAAGGGCGAAATGAGCCCATGATGGGTCTTCTGGGGTGGGTGAGCTGAGCTTGACATGATGGGATGATGAGATAGTGAAAAAATTATCTTAAGGATGATGAAGGCAGTGTGATTTCTAGAACTCACAATGTTCATGAACTTTGTTTCTAGAAATCTAGGGAAATCATTTAGTCATCTATGAAGGAAAAAATTACTGATGACTAACACTAACATACCCCATAAATACAACATGTTATTGTCTCGCTCATGAGGAGCTAAATTGAAAGGAACCCTTCAGATGGACATGACCTATGCTAGCATTCTGGTGTTTGGCTAGAAAAGGAGATTATATAGGGAAAAATTAATGAATTTTATGGTATGTAGTAAGGAGAAAGCATACAAATATCCCATATATTATGTCCATTCAGACCTTGATTCATTCATTTTGTACAATGATGGGGACATGGGAGAACAATTTTCCAACTTAGAAACAGATCTTTGTGAAATTGAAGGAGAAATAGCAACTATAGTGGAACATGATAAACAAGATGAACCTCTATGGAATATGGATTTTGATGGAGATGTTAGTAAAGAAGGGCTAGGAGCAGGAGTATGGGTTTCAAATTCACAAACTAACCACTTAGAAGGACATTCATTTAAGCTAAAATTTCAATGTAAAAACAGCATAGTTGAATATCAAGCCTTAATTTTAGGGTTACAACTCTTAAAGAAGCTAGGTGTTAAAATAATTTCCATTCATGAAGAATCTTAACTGATAATAAAAAATATCAAAGGATAATACTCTACTAAATACCCAAGATTAAGGGCCTACAGGAATGTTGTCCTAGTTTTTTTAGAATGTTTTATGGATTATGACTTGTTAGTGATACCTAGAGGTCAAAACATGTTGGTTGATGGTTTGGCTACTTCGGCCAGTACATGAAAAATGCCCTACCATCCTATTCATCAATACACCATGGCAATAAAAAGTAGACCAATTGTTTGAGACATCATCAGATATTGACAAGTTTTTCAAAACAATGAACAAATTGAAAATTTTTACAATCCAAAGATGAATTTGAGTCTGCTAGCATAGATGTATATTTGGAATTCAAAAAAAATGTAGAAAATAATATAAATAAAAATGTAAATAAGATAGAATTAAAAGAAATAGATTAGGAACAAGAGGAATTAGAAATACTGCAACTGGAAGACAATGTTTTTCCTAGAGGATTAGTCACCTTAGAGGAATTGTTTGATTTTAATGATGTAGCCATAAAGCCCAAAGTTGAACGTACTGGAACTCAAGTTGAAGATTGTAACATAGGAAATAAACAAGACCCAAAATGGCAAAACTTTCTAAATGTTTACCCCCTGCTGAAAAGCAAAAATACATAAAATTGTTCAAATAATTTATAGATGTATTTGCATGGAGTTATGAATATTTTAAATCTTATGACAGTATCATTATACAACACAACATTCCTATTAAAGAATATCAAAAACCTTTTAAACAAAAACTCAGGAGGATCAACCCAATGTTGATGCCTCTAACTGAAAGTGAGGTTAATAAAATGTAGGATTCCAATATCATTGTGCCTTTAAGCTATTCTAAATGGGTATCCAACTTAGTTCTAGCTAGGAAAAAGCCAGGAGAAATTAGAATTTGTGTAGATTTTAGAAATCTGAATAAAATCTCCCTGAAAGATAACTACCCTTTACTTAAAATGGATCATATTTTGCAGAAGGTAGTTGGGTCCAGTAGGATTTATCTATTAGATGGTTCCTCTAGTTATAATCATGTTTTAGTTCATCCTTGAGACCAGGAAAAATAAAGCATTTAAAACACCATGGGATACATTAATGTATGTGAAGATGACGTTTGGCTTAATGAATGCCGAAGCTAAATTTCAGAGAGAAAAATACATTGCTTTTGCTGATGAAATAGGTAGATTCATAGTCATATAACTTGATGATATCACTGTTTTCTCAAAAACAGATGAAGAGAATTTTCTACATTTGAGGAGAGTATGTGAAAAATGTAGGAAATTTGGAATTTTCCTCAACCCAAAGAAAACATTATTTGGCTTAGAAGAAGGAAAAATTATGGGACATATAATTTAAAAATATGGAATCAGAATTGATCCCACCAATATTGAAGCTATTTTAAATATAGGTCCTCCTATAAATGTCAAAGAACCCCAATCATTCATTGGTAAAATATTTTTTCTAAGAATATTTACACATAATTTGGCAAAACTTTTGAGAAACATAACAAACACGTTGAGAAAAGACAGAGAATTAAAATGGAATACTGAGGAAAAAAAATCATTTGATCAAGTCAAACAAGCCTTAACACAAGCCCCTGTGTTAATCATCCATGATTTCACCAAAGATTTTTTCTGATCTTCTCATTTGCATCTGAACGTCGTATTGAAGTAGTTCTCTTACAAAATAATAATGAAGGACATGAACAACCCATTTCTCTCTTTAGAAAAGCCTTAAGAGATGTTGCGTTAAAATACAATATTATGGAAAATCAATCATTTGCATTAGTAAAAGAAATTAAATATGTCAGAGTGTATATTCTTCATTATCATATAATTTCTTTTGTTCCAGGCAGTTTGGTTAAAGATATACTGACCCAAAATGGTCCTGATGGGAAAACATGTAAGTGGATTACCGTTATCCTTGAATATGACATTGAAATTAAACCCACCAAACTCATTAAAGGCCAAGGATTATCTAAATTAATTTTTTGAATCTAATTTCCATGCTTTGGATATTAATTTTGTAGCACCACTTGATGAACAAGGAGAGCAGGTGACTCCATAGGTAGCAAATGAATTTGCAACCTGTCCCTAGTATGTATACCTCATTTTTGTATTACATAATTTACAATCTCTTCCTGGTTTGACTAAGACAAAAGCTATATCTCTTAAACTCAAGGCTATGAGGTTTTGTATTTTAGACAATAATTTTTATTAGAAGGACGCTTGTGGAATTTTACTAAATTGTTTGTTGAAAGATTAAGCAGACAAAATAATACAGCAATTTAATGAAGGAGATTGTGGTGGATGAATACTACTGCAAATAAGATCCTAAGAGCTAGTTTTTACTAGACAAACTTATCTGTTGATGTCAATTAAAAATTTACCTCATGTCATAAATGCCAGAATTTTTAAGGCAAAAGGAAATTGTTGTCTTTACCCTTGAAGCCAATATCAGCTAAAACTCCTTTTCAATAGTGGGGTTTGGATTTCATTAGAGAAATTCATTCACCATCCTCAAATGAACACAAATGGATCATCACAACCCCTGATTATTTTACTAAGTGGATCGAAGCCACACCTACAAGGAAATCTATTGATGGAGTGATTATAAATTTTTTAGAAACTAATATTATTTCAAGATTTATGTCTCAGGAAAATCATCGTTGATAATGCAACAATGTTCAATTCGAAGAAGATGGTTGAGTTTTGCAGCAAGTACCTGATCACTTTATGACACTCTATTACCTATTACCCTAAGGGGAATTGATTAGCAGAGTCCTCCAACAAAATTTTGGTTAATATCATTAAAAAATTGCTGCAGGATAACAGAAAGTCATGCCACAACAAGTTGGTCAATGCATTATGGGTTGACGGACTCACCACTAAGAAATCAATTGGCATGTCCCCATGCCAACTAGTTTATGGAATGGATGTTGTTTTTCCAACTTCTTTAGGTGTCCCAGTTATGAAAATGTTCTAGGAATTAGAGGTAGAAACAAATGAAATTTAGAGGAGATAAATTAAATAATGCAATTGCAACAATATAGAGAATAAGGTACAATAAAACATAGGTAATCCAGGAAAAAAATCAAGAAAATATATGATAAAAGAACCAAGGCTGGTGATTTTCAGATAGTAGATAATGTACTAAAATGGGATTCAATAAATGAAGAAAAGGGTAATCATGGAAATTTTGATAATATAAGGAAGGGACCTTACACAATTCATGCTTACAGAGGTAATAATGCATTTTTCGTAATGGACATGGATGGAGCCAAGCTGCCTAGTGGACCTGTAAATGGAAGAATGAAATGGCAGAATGCTCAAACATTATTTTTCACAAGAATAGGAGTATTTCTCACTAGACTCGTTGTAAATATAATTTTATTTGTATTGTCAATGAGTGGATGACTTGTTATCAAAATTTTAATCATGAAGAGATGGCCTTAAGTTCGTGATTAATTTTCCACCATAACAATAACAACAAGAAAAAAATCAGATGCAAAAAATTACTGAAGGATATGATTCAAGGCTACTGATCAACAATTATTGACGCCTCACATGGAGAGTACCATCCCCAGCTGGAGCCATAGTTAGGGTACTATAATTCATAGCATCATAAGGTTATATAATATTTTCTCACGGTCATATGAAATTGTAAATAATACTGCATTTTGCAAATGATTTCCAAAAATATATATATAAATAAAAATAAAAACTGAAAAAGAGGGCATATGAAAATAAAAATAGAATAAAAAGGAAAAGAAGAGAAAATAGTATAAAAGGCTAAAAAATAACGATGAAAGTACCCCATGAAAAAAGGAAAACATGTGTGAAAGTGATGCAAATTCAAATGCCACTAGAAGAAAAATAGTTTGTTTTGAGAAATAAAGTAGGATGTTGTGTGCAACTTGTTTTAAATGCCACAACCATGAATCCTTGTTTATATCATACAATGTAATCATGGTCAAACATATTTGAATTGATGAATTAGATTAGAAAATTAATTTAGCCAAATTGTTTAAACTTGGCTAAAATGTTTTAGGTACATGAAGCAATTGGTCCAATTGTTTAAGCTGGATCAATGACGTAAATGGGTAGGTTAGAATTAGATTAGATGATTCTCCTTTCAAATAAAAAATAAACAAGGGTCTGTATATCTAAATGCACTCTTAGTTAGTAATAATTTACCTTAGTATAGGAAAAAAATGGAATAAAAAGGTTTGAAAGTGTATTGATTCATGTTTTGGACAATTTGTGCGCTTATCCTAAGTATTGACCCTTATGTCATAAAGTTCAAAAAATAAAAAAGGTTTTTTGTTGAGTAGCGATAAGTGGCACGTGTGATCAAACACCTGAATCATATTCCATTGGAATCAGCTGCCCTGAATGCCTTTTGCCCCCCCTACCCTTCCTAATTCTATTGGCGGAGAGGGGGGGGTCAAAAAAGTGGTTTTACCCCCCACCGGCCTCACATTACCTATTGAATCCTTGTCATTTCGGAAACCTCACTATAAGCTCAAAGGAAAATTATGGAAAGTGAACGAAATAATCTAGTACAAGGCTCATCATACATTTATAAATAAATAAAAAATTTCTGATAGCGATATGAAATATTCTCTAGTTTCTTTGATGGAATCCTCAATGAAGGATTCACTAATCAAGAAAGGAAGCTAATGTATCATCAGGAATTCCGAATTCTGGAATTCAATGGATAATCGTATGATGGCATATTAATGAAACAAGTCAAGGGAATAAAGTTCTTTCATTCAAAGGAAAGTGGTTGCAGGAAATCTAGATGATCCAAAGGAAGGATGAGGTATAGATATCATTACACAGGATATTATGGAAGACATTTCATATGGTTGGAGGTAAAATGGATAACTACTTCTATATTGAGAAGCGTGATCAAAGGAAAGGAATCTCCTCCTGTGAAAGGTTTCCGGTAGGGATGGTTCACACTATATGAAATCAACATAATATATCCTCATATGGAGTATGAGGTAATTGACTACAATTTAGGAACTTTGAATGGAAGATCCTGTGAGTAAAATGTGTGAAGAAAAGAAAGGAAGAGATCGTGAGATATATAACCATGATAAATGGAGTCATCATCCAAAAGGACCAAGAAGATTTGACTAGGAAATATCTCGAAAGATATGAAGACTCTGATGGAAGTCTGGAAAATGTGGAGACCCTTGAAATAAAATATCTTTGGGAGATGTGTCAACATGTATGAAAATTTTTGATATGTACAGAAAGATTTCATGATGAGAGACCATCACAAAAGGTTATTTTTATTTTAGTATTCAGTTAGAACAAAATATTTGAACAGGCTTATGTAGGACTACCAAAGGGAAGAATTCTATTTAACTTTCAAGAGGACCATATAAAAGGATATAAAATCCTTCCAAAAAATATGATATGAATAAAATCGGCATGGCATGAAGAAAGGTCACATGAAAAACTTATGGATCACTTTCTAATAAATGGAATGATGTAATGACTAACTCATGGGTGAAAGTTATGGATGGTCTCTACCCTATGAATCAGTTCCAAAAGATGAAGATTCCATTACAAACAAGAACTTCGTGACATGAAAGGAAGGAGTTCATGTAAGCAGCCGGTTGTCCCACTATCTCCACCTAAGGATTTATTGTAGGTCTCTAATTAAGAGGGAGACAATGGTCAAGTTTCTTACTTGGAAAAAACTTGGAAATTCCTAAGCCAAGAGGGAGCTTTAGTACATTCCTTGTATAGGAATGAGTACATTCCTTTATTGGAATATGTCCTCCGTAATTATTCATAATAAATTGATTATATTACTTGCATAATGAGTTTCATGAGCAAGGGTTTTTGTTTTTGAGTTAAGACTCTATTCAAGAGACTCTAGGATTTCGTCACCTTTTCATAGAGTCATGGTCATGTAAATGAAGTCATGTTACACTTTGTAAAAGGTAACACTTGCCTATGTCAAGTAGTCCTCCAATACCTTGTAACTAGCCCTCTCTAATTTTGGCTAAATCTAATGAAAATCCTCTACGATGAAGTCGAATCTCCTCCAATAATCATGCCTAAAGGAAAAGCATACAACCTATATAAGTAGCCCTACTCAAACCCATTTGAAGCATAAATCTTGGTTAAGAATTGCAATAAAAAATGTGAAGTGCATGACTACAATAGGTGTGAAAAGGAGAAGGAATATAAAAGAAGGAGAAGGGTCACTTTGGTTTAGTCTTGGGTCATTGTCTATCTTGCATAACTTAGAAAGGCTAAGGCATATTACAACATCAAGGAAATTCAGTCTTGTGTATAACGTGACACATAAAGAATCAAGAAAAAGTAAGCCAAGATTAGATATATAGGGAGCTGAGGAAAATATAAAAGGAAGCCAAGAAGAATCACTTTGTATAGGGGTGTTGAAGTATAGACATCGATTTTCTCTATTTTAGTCGAAGGTGTAGTTCAGTGCAGTGTAGAAAGAGGAAGGAAGGAAGGAAGTCGAGAAGAGTAGCAAAGGCTAGTGACAAGTTTCTTGGGAGGATACTTGTATCAAGGGTATTTTTCATGGTCTTTGTATTCGTCAATTGAATATCTATAAGAAGAATTTCTGATCGGGTTTTCCTCTGAAAGAGTGAGATGTTTTGGTTGTGGCTTACAAGCCTACATACTGTGTCTTGTGTATTTGATAATTGACTTTATGAAAAGAACATAATAATAACCTATCAATGAAAAAATATAATCAAGAATCATAAATAACATCACAAGTAATTATCAAGAAGAGAAATCTTCTATCTAATTATGCCCTAGATTTCTGAACACTCCAGAATTTCGACCCAACTATAATACTGAAATTTCAGCCCTTCTAACAAATTAGCAAATTTTCACTTGCGAGACAAGGAGAGAAAAAATTCGACTTTATATGATTGAAAAAGACTTCCTTCAGTTTCGCTAGGGCTTCCTTCCTCTTCCTTGAAATTCACACCCTTTTCTACTTCCAACAAGTGTAGATCAAAGTTGTTGAGAATGTGCTCCAAATGAGTAAAGATTTTTCCCTTTTAGAGTGGTTTTTTCCTCTCTGATGACGTGGATGTCCAAGTTGAGGCCACATTTTCCGGGATGAGGCTAAATTTGTGTAGGAGGCCTAAATGGCCTATTTTACATAAAAAAATACATTTCTTTCTTGATTCATAATATTCTCAAGAAGTGTTTATTACATTAGTACATGGACAATGACACTTGAAATAAACACTAGAAGCCTACAAGAGGATTTTACCTAAGAACCATTGGCCGAAGCATGAAACCCATGCTTTAATAAGTCAACTTATTTTTCAATAAAATTTATTGTTCTTTCTTTTGAAAAATACATTTGAAATAAAATTTATGAAGAACAAAACTAATTACATTTTTTCAATAGAACCAAGTAGGTATATTATGTCCCAAATAAAACTCATTTGGTATCCCTGGTGAAAGAACCAAAGCAACATTGTCCTATCACACTATCATGGGATCCAGAGTCGAAGGAGGTAGTGGCAATGAAGAAGAAGAGGTCCATTCCAATAAAATAGACATGTGCCTGGAAAAAATTGAAATCAATCCAACCTACTGATCCTATTTTATCATAAAATAATTTGGAAAATTTATCGACTTAATTAACGGAGGCGAATAATTAGTGGACTATGCCCCTTCTAACTATTATTGAAAAAAAACACAAGATAAAACTAAACTACAAGACTGCATGCAAGAATAGCTAGAATAGTTGTGACTAATGATAAAGGTCTCAAGGGATAGATCTTTGGTTCCTAGAGCATCAAATCTAGTGAAAATCATACAGACAAACAACACACACCAAGAAAAGAGACTCAATAGAAACCATTGCACCCCTCTTTGCCATTCTCGGAACCTACAACAATGGAATTTCCTTTAGTCACTATTAAGTTTTCTCATACTAAAGTTCAACATTTGGTACATGTATTGTCACAAGTAGACTTGGTTATCTCACAACTAACTATTTTTATTCCCAAATTTTTTTTTATCCTATTTCATATGAAATATAGAGTTTAGAGTGCAATCAATGGAAGTGGACCAAGTCCAACTTGCTAAGGAACATGAAACATTATAGGAGGCATAAAGCGAGAAAGAGGAGGATATACATCAAGTAGGGGATAAAAATGAGACTTCAATGAGTTGTGAGAGCTATATAAAGTAAAATTTCTAGTGTAACCATCGAGGTGCATGTTCCACCAAAATAAAAATGATTTGAAATAGAATTCTTCATACATGACTTGGAGGAAAATGTAAATCAATGGAAAATCCAAATCATGTGAGAAACACCACGTGAGGATATTTAAAAGAGTGAAAAGGAAAAAAAATGTAGCAAATTCTCTTCAAAATGCCCCAAAACTTGAAAAATAATGTACTTGACTATATGAGGTACATGTCAAACTATGCACATACTATAGGATAATGCTGAGCTTAAGGATCTTACTGCTAATATTCAAGCTTCCAAATAAAACAATGAAAGTATTCTTAGTATTTTTCTGTCATTTCCCATGTCACAACACCATTCTACCATGCCTGAGATTACAAAACTAGGATGATAGATAAACTAGTGGAGGGAAAAACATCAAGAATTGGCACAAAAGTTAATGTAGTTGTAGGATGAAACAATGCAGGTCACTAATCCTTGTTACCACACAGAGTTTGGCGCACAACATTATAACTGAGACTGAACCATTCTTTGAGACTCGTTGTGTAAAAATAGACAGTTCCAACAACATTATCACAATGGTGATTAGGTTCGATGTCGTTGCACACTAGGTTAGTTAAAATTTTAGAAATTCATGGGCAAGTCTTTGGAATTCCTCCCACCCCTTAGTATCCAACAGTAATAAATTTTCTTGGGGACGAACCACAAATATTTTTCAGGGTATGTTGGGGCAAAGACAAGATGAAAATTGTTTTTAACATTTTGACAAATTGTGGGAGTAGTACATTGGAATGGGTGGACACCATAATTACAAGACTATATAGAGGCTCAAATTATGATGTGGAGGAATGACAAGTTGGTGTTGGAAATATTACGTAGATGCTCAACAGATGGATGCCCAATAGAAGTGTGCAACACAGATTATGTGGTTAGTGTTTTATTCTTTAGACAACACATTATATGGCAACAATGCAACATGTTTATAAAATTACTAAGGTGGCAGATTCAACAAGGAATAGAGTGATAAGTAATTGATGGTGGCATGTATGATGAAAAATCTACTAATTGAATTGGTAAGATGAGCTGGTAAAATATTGCTCAACCTAAATGTAGATGACTTATGCTATAAAAGGAATGACTACTAGTGATAAATGATCCCCTATTCAATTCCCAATTATATTCATTTCTTTGTTTATTATTTTGTCCTCTATGAAGATTTTATGTTATTTTATGTTGTCTATAGTAAATGATATCTCATCTTCCTTTTCGTGGTCTATATATGAATACTATGTAGATGAATTTAATGGGAGGGAAATTTTGTAGATATTGGGTTCATATATATCTTACGGTGTTGGCCAGTTTGATATCATGAAGATGTAATTTTGATTTTACCTTTCAAATTCATTAACTTATGTATAAACCTAGGTTAATGGTTAGTATGAATATGCGAGATAGTCTGGTCTTTTGGCCTAAGATATTTGTTTTTTATATGTAATTTTATGTTCGGATGGTGAATGTCCTAGATGGAATTTCGGCCCAAGTTTAGTTTTATGTTGATGTAGTTACTTTATTTGTTTTATATAACTATACTAAGGTATAAATAATGAGCCCAATTATATTTGTTTCCTTTCGAATTTATATTGTCCAGATGTACTAAAGGGATATCAAGAATGAGTTTCCTATATAAAATTTGTAATATTTGACACAATTATTATAACTAAATTCTAGCAACACAATTATGTGTGTGGTAAATTATGGGTTATATGTACATGAATTATAGGATTCTCTATAAGAGATATTATATGTGGTATATTTAGTTGGTTTTTCGTGAACTTCAACTGTCTCTTATGCCCTTGTTTCCCTACATAACTTATATAGTATTTTTAATCTCATTGCGCACCTTGGGTGAGATCTCATCTGCTTGGAGACATTCAAAATGATAGTATCCATGGGGGTTGCAAAATATTGAGCCATGTGTCATTCTCTCCTCCAAGATCCAACATGAAAAAGTGGTATCATAACTTATTGTCAAACTAGTAAAAATAAAGAGATAAATTTGGGAACTTCATAACATGGGTAGGTCATTGAGGGAACTAGGTGTGATATTTAATTCCTAAAGTTCTTGGAATTTTAGGTCAAATGCAATTTATTTCCATGAGAATAGAGCATAGTGATTTTTCACTAAATTTCTTAAAAACTATTGGAAAAAAAAAATAATCATTTATCATTCCTTTCCTATTTAACAATCTCTTAAAGGTAGATAGAAAGTGAGAGGATACATATACTATTAGTGTTAATTCATCTTCAAAAGTATAATCACATCATAAATTCCTAAAGGCTAGAGTTACATTTACACATGGAGATCATATGCACCTAGCTTTATCTTATATTTGAAGAATATTTGAATGGAGAAACGCCCCATTTCATTCAATATGTCAATATTAGTTTCCTAGATTGGACACATTTGGGTTGGTATCCATTTTCAATATTTTTTGTTACTATTGATTTTTTATGTAATTTTATAAACCGGTTTAGGATTACCTTTCAAAAAAAATTATTGCATTCACAATATGCATGTTGTAAATTTCCACCATCCAATATACACACTTGGTTTCTTTTACACACCACATATCCCATTTGCAACACTTTTCCCTCTAGATTTCCCTGTAGAAATTATACATTCTCATCCCCACTTTACTTATGGATATGCATTAATAAATTCTCATCTAATTTGCATGTATGATTCCCATGCCTTGTTGTGGCCATCCATCCATGACACCTACATGTCCTATATCAGTTGTGCATCCATTGGTCTCCACCTAGATTGCATGTTACTCATTAACCAAGTTTTATATCACCTTGTGCATACTCAATCTTGTTGAAGGTCCTTTAGTTAAATCATGTCACATAGATGTTGGTTGAAATGTACAATAAATTTCATCCCACTAGACTCCCCTCCTCCAATGATGATATCTTTATATCTCTATTGATCTCTTAATCGAGTCAATTGAGTTCTAGTTGGAATCATTGGCTTTGCTTGGTCTAGGATGGGCACTTGGCTTCATAACTGAGATAATTGTCTTAAGGTAATATACAAAGAAGACATGAATTAACTTAAGGGATGGGTATTTTGTTAAAATAGATAAAAGTGAAAAACAAATATGGGTGAGGTGAAGGAGACCATGCACAACAAGAAGAATAGGTGCAGTAATGGTGAATTGATTCTTTTAATCATTTAAGTTAAGTCTTTGGGGATTATAGAACTCCCATGAGATTTCCATAATGAAATTAATTCCCATGTAAGTTCCATACTCCCATAAAATTATACTAGTGGGGAGTGGCACAACACACAACACTCAAATTTATATTGTTTAGAATTTTTTTAACCGAACTTTGCTTTAGTGGTAAAGAGATTTTATTTTATTTGTTTGGGATCTCATTACCTAATGAAGAATGAATGGAAAAATATGTGTATTATTCATGTTGTTTGTTTTCAAAAGGGTAATGATTATGGATAGTAATCTCATCCTTGATAATTAATTAGGGGCGAGAAAGGGTGTGTCTAGCAAGGCTAAATTTGGTGCTTGAATTATCTGGAGGACAAAAATAACAAAAATTACCATAAACAAGGTCATATTAAAAGTACCATTGACCCTTATAGATTTGAAAAGGTGGTATATTCTTGTTTTAGTCATTTGATATTGTAGATGCTAATACTTTGTTCAAGATCATGCAAATATTGGTGTACATATAGTTATCAAGGGAACTCAATTGCCTAAAAAAGGAAAAGGACTATAAATAATGATTTCAATGTTTGGTCTCTTTATCATTTATCCCTACCTATATTCAAACAAATGAATCAAAGGATTTACTGTGATCCCAACCTGACAATTTATTTCTTTGATGTCATAAAAATATTAAATCATAAATAATGAAAATATACAATAATGTTATTTTCCTTAATAACACGGCTACTACCATCTAATGATTATTCATAAGGAAGTGAGGAGCTCATGTCTTTAACTTTGGATAATAATTATTCATAAATAAAATGTCATTGACAAACATATATTTCTCTAACTCATTAGCAAAAGAAGTTATCTTCTTAGGTTCTAAAAACATAAAAAAGGATATCCTCATGAAATTAAATGAATGCTCCTCAAAGGATTAAAGTGGCAAAGTTATGAGCCCTAAAAACTAATAGTTGTAAATGCCATTTTATTTTGTTTTGATGCAATATTTGAAATGCTGGTGAACTCAACAATTATCATGGAAGCAAGTTAGACTTTTCTACAACACATAAGTGTAGGGTGAGTTCTTCTCTATACTTTAACATGATCAATAACAATTATTCAAATTCTTGTATACTTTGTCATGACAATGTGTGTGTGTGTATATATATAGAAACAAAAAGGATCTTAAAGAAGGAGTACTAATTTTTATTATGAATATTTAAATATTGTTTTAAATTCAAAATGGTTCAAGAATTAAAAATGAAGATTTTCAAATACCAAAAAGCACTTAGTCAACAAACATTGCTATTGTATTACCTTTCATGAAATGGTATGAAAGAGTGCCAAAGAATACATACTTGAAATCTTTGGTTTTTTCATTAGACAGGTATCTTGTAATATTAGAGGGGACACTTCCTTGGTGTTTATAATATTTAGATTCTCTACTACACTGAAAAATCTAAAAACATTTATGGTTCCTCTCAGATGAAGTGAAGAAGTAAAGTATTTGTGATTTGTTAAAAATTAGGTTAATATTTATGGATAATATGAATATGCATTAAACATCAATAAATAACGTTGGATAAACTTTTATCATTACCTGTTTCTATAAAAAAAAAAAACATACCTAGCACATTTACTACTTCAACAAAGTTTTTAGTGAATCACAAGCAAGAATACCTAGCACATATACACCTTGACATAAGTTTTTAGTGAATGACAAGCACTTATCGAGGAGATGAGACCAACTAAAATATTTAATATTTGTATTTCCTAAAAAAGCATGTTTGTTCATTAAAAAAAACGGTGAGTATATTTAAGTTTGACCGAACAAAACATAAAAATAATTGCAGAAAAATAAAAATATAAATGATTCATGGATTTACTTGATATGAACTTTTTTGTAGTTGAATTTCACTTTATATAAACTATTTAAATACTTTATCAACGTCCTGCAAACACTTGCAAAATCTCCGAGTCAAAAGAAAAAGCAAATTCATGTTATTTTTGTGCACTAATTTAACAAGGTGTAACCAAAGGCATTTTCATCATTGGATCAGCGTTAGGTTGCAAAACCAGCGACACTTCAGGTACCTATCCAGCCGTTGCAAGCAAATAGTTTTATTTTTTTGCTAAAAATAGAGACGTTCCTGCATATCTTTTAGCCGTTGGAACGAGGGGGGCCTGCCCATCGCCTACCTTATAATCGTTGAAAATAGAAAGGTTTATTATTTTATTTTTAGTTTGAAAGAGAGGTACGCATAGTTATTCTTTTTAGCCTGTGAAAAAAGTTACAGCGGAAAAGCAACTTGCATGTATATATACATAGTAGATCATCTATAGGTTCAAGCCATTTTCTTCATCCTATATTTGTTATTTATAGTGTTAGGACCGGTTTTTGTTTGTGTGTCTGTTTCCATGTTTCTTTGCAGTTGGGTTTGATTCTTTATTCTAGTTTTGACTTTATTTTGCTTTTGTGACTATTTACATCTAGGTATGTTTGTTTGTGTGCCTATGTGCATCCAAGTTTCATTCTTTATTCTGGATTGTCTATTTTTTGAGGCGTATGAGTCTTATGTCTTCTTCTTCTTCCTTCTTTTGGTGGGGGGAAAGAGACGTAGAGAGAGGGGGGGAAGAGAGGGGGAGAGGAGAGAGACATGAAGAGTGGTGGATGAGAGAGAGGTGGTACAGAGAGAGGGATGTGGGTAGAGGAGGCATGGAGAGATATAGAGAAAGGGATGGAGAGAGAGAGAGCTAGAGAGAACGGGGTGGGGGGAAGAGAGAGAGAGAGAGAGAGCTAGAGGGGGGGTAAGAGAGGGGGAGAGAGAGAGAGGGGGGTAGGTGGAGAGAGAGAGGGGGGAGGGGCGGTAGGTGCGAGAGAGAGAGAGGGGCGTAGAGAAGGGAGTGAGGGGGGGGTAGGTGGAGAGGGAGAGAGAGAGAGGAGGGGGGCGAGGGAGAAGTGGGGGGGGGGAAGAGAGGGGGGGAGGAGAGAGACATGAAGAGTGGTGGATGAGAGAGAGGTGGTACAGAGAGAGGGATGTGGGTAGGGGAGGCATGGAGAGATATAGAGAAAGGGATGGAGAGAGAGAGAGCTAGAGAGAAGGGGGGGCGAGCAGGGAAGAGAGAGGGAGAGAGAGAGCTAGATAGAGAGGGGGGGTAGGTGTGAGAGATATGGGGCGTAGAGAAGGGAGAGGGGGGGTGGTAGGTGGAGAGGGAGAGGGAGAGGGAGAGAGAGAGAGGGGGAGGGGCTAGGTGCGAGAGAGTTGGGGCGTAGAGAAGGGAGTGAGAGGAGATTGAGAGGGGGAAGGCCTAGAGGGAAAGGGAGGGAGAGAGAGAGTGTGTCGGGGTGGGAGAGAGAGATTAAGACAGAAAAAGAGAGTGAGAGGGGTCGGGAGCTACTAGGGGAGGGATAGAGAGAGGGAGCAAGGAAGGGTGTGGAGAGAGAGAAAGAGAGAGAGAGAGAAGGATTGGGGGGAGTGAGACGTAGAGAGAGGGGGAGAAGAGAGAGGCATGAAGAGTGGTGGATGAGAGAGAGGGATGTCGGTAGGGGAGGCATGGAGAGATATAGAGAAAGGGATGGAGATAGATAGAGAGAGAGGGAGGGAGAGAGAGAGCTAGAGAGAGGGGGGAAGAGAGAGGGCATTAGGGGAATATTGAGGTCTAAAATGGGCCTCCTAAGAAAAATACAAAACCAAAATAAAATTTATAAGAACCAATAGGATTCAATATGATGATGTCAACCATGGGGGATGATTCTGTTAGTCATCTATAATTTTCACTATCTAAATATGACTAAGTATTGGTTCTAGATTTATAGAAACAACGTTCATGAACATTGTGAGTTCTAGAAATCTCATTACCTTCATTATTCTTAAGATAATTTTTCACTATTTCATCATTCCATCATGTCAAGCTCCTCTCACCCATCCCAGAAGCCCATCATGGGCTCATATCACTTAGTTTGTCTTTGATGTGTCACCTTTGGCCTCAACCATATTTTTTCATCTTCCTAACTCCTCCATTGTCCATCTAGGGTTTTTTAAGGGTATTTTTCTTGGTTTCATGACCTCCATGGTTAAACATCAACAAGGCTTGTATCCTGATGTTCTTACACCTCCTCCTATCCTGAATATACCTTCATAAACATTTCTCATCACTCCTATCCCTCAAACTCATCATTTTTCTACAAAACCTAGCCTATTGCTACAAATTGACACTTTTCGAGACTAGGCCTGTGTTTTGCCCTTTTGGACCCTTTCCCCTCACTTAATCCTTGAAATTAAACTTTCCCCTACTCCCTAACATCCATCCCTATTCCCCAAAATTTCCCCAAGAATTTAGACAACCCTGAACCCCTTCATTCCCCTCCCTCTAGAAGGCTATCCTAATTTCACTACACCAAACCCTATTTTCCTCTTCCAACTAAGCTAGGGTTTGCTATGGAAAAGAGGCATCAGATCAGAAGATCCATATGGTAGGTCATATCAGCAATCATGAAGCCATACCAACACATAAACATCATTCCTTCGTCATTTTCCAAGAATTCATTCCAAGGGCCAAGTCATTTGCCACATCTAGGTCCAGTTTTTCTTAAAAATATGTTTCTAACCAAAAAGAGATTAATTTGGCAAACATGAGAGAGGTTTTTTTCCATAATAGGACCAAGAAGAAAAACCTCCTTCAGTTTTTACACAGGTATCATGGTTTGGAAGCAATATAAAAAACACAGGTGTCCTAGGAAAATTTCTACACTGCTAGAGTGACCTTGGGAAAATGCGGTTTTCTCACAGCTGGGGTGTCCAAATGACTTTCTTGATGAGTCAAAAGACAACTATACTTGAAGATATTTCCAAAGAGCTATCATGAGCTTAATTTGGAGTTAAGGAAGGTGTTGTCATTCTTAGAGACAGCCTTGAGTTGTGAAAGACCAGTGCCTAGGACATCTTATATAGTAAGGAGCGTAAGATATAAACCACTACCGTTATTAGAATGAGCCTCTTTACTACTTCAACTTTTACAGGGAGGTGTGATATAGATGGAACCAGAATATTCACAGACTCAGCACAATGAAAAGACGCTGCAGAGGCAAGGAGTGAGTCCTCAATATAGATGCATCAAACAACTCAAAGACAGCTTTATTTAAGGAGGGCTGGGTTCTACAATGCTTTACAGAGATTTAAAAATCGGATGAAGTTTGCTGCGTAGAAAGTACAGAAAGGATATTAACTACTAATGAGAGGGAATTCCATAAACATATCTAAACATGAGATGGGCTTAATATGGTAAGAATCCATACATGTCAATAGATTTCAAAGAATAACATCCCACAGTACTTAATATAGAGGAAACATGAGTGAAGTGAAAAGTGAAACAACATATCATGCCTGAGCTATATTTAAAGTGCTAGACAAGTTTAGTATAAGTATCAGTGGTGATAAATTTATACCAAAACTAGTGAGCCACTCGCATTCTATAACATGATATAAAAGAGGTGGAAACAACGAAATGAACAGTAAAACAATATCACATAAGGCAGAGTTACACACTATAAAACGTTAAGACCAGAATCCTCACTTAAAGTAAAACTCCTTCTTGCTGAGACCCAACGGGCTCTTCGCATTTCTATTAAGATTTCAACAAGCATACAACAATTCTTTCATAGAAAAATTCTTTTGAAAGTCTGGACCCTGTTTTTCTCGTCAGCTCTTGCTTATATAGAGGCCTCCAAACATAAGCGGGAAGATATTTTTGGGAAAAATATCTTCCTCGCATGCCCGAAATTAGTTAAAGGTCCTTATCAAAATAACCAAAACTTCTGATGAGGAACAAAGGCCTCTCATCATTTGCAGTTAGGCACTCGGCCGTTTTGAAACAAAATATTAAACAACAGTCTTGGCAGAAAATTAAAATGCTGGAGTGGAATATAAATTCCACTTGAAACTTAAAAGTAATTTACTAGAGTAAAATTAAAAAGGCCACTAGGGCCGAATCATGAATTGACAGTATTTCATTGATGAGAAAGGGTTGAGGTGGTCGCTGAAACTGGTGGAGGCACATTTGCAGATGAGCTGGTGATCTGGCTGGAAAACTGGGTGCACCTTTACTGATTGTCCGCTAAAGGATCAGGCATCGCTGCAAATCCTTCCACCTTGATGTAGGCCTTAGTGAGGGCGTTGAAACCTTCCTCGGTGGGGATCTTGTGTTTTATCAGATGAAGGAGTGAGAATTCTTGGCGGAGCGATGAAACAATGATTTCGGCCTTTAACAGGGCGGTTTTGTCTGACAATAAATCAGTCCGGTCCATTTCTTCTTGGAGACGAGATTTGTACTCTGATAACGATTGTAGCACGGAGGGAGTGGCAGGATCCCAGCATGAAGGAAGTACAGTTGTTGTGATCTCGGCCCAAACTGTATCAAACCGATCCATATTAGCTGTCACACATTGTAGGGCCCCTGAAGCTATAACGTGGGCAGACTCATTGTCAATAACCTTCTGGCATTCAACGGCCTCCTTGAACCAACTTGGTATGCCATGCTTCTCCACCTCATCAGATTCCAACTCTTTCAAGAAAGAAATATAACTTCTGGCATGCTGGGCTCTACTGGGCAAGTTGAGATCTCCCTCCTGATATTTCCTTCAGAGATAAAGCACAGACAATTTTGTTTCTTCAATGATCTTTAGGAACCCCCACTGATCTGTCACCGCTGAGATGATTTCCGACCAAATTATCCTTCTTGCATCTCTGAGGGTGATATTACCCTTCAGGCAGCTGTTGAGATCAGTGATGGTCTTTAGTTGGTCTGCTTTTTCCTTCTTTTCCTGCTCAATTTCCTTCTGCATAGTCTCTATCTTCCTGGTATTTTCAGCCAAGGAAGTTTCCAACTCAGTTATTCTTAGCCTCGTGGTGGAAGCCTGCTTTTCTAATACATCATTTGCGGCCTTCGTTGTGGTCAGCTGCTCGGACAGCGAACTAGTCTCTGGTAGGGTTGTAGTTGGCACACAGTTGTGCATGTCCCAGGTAGTCTGTAGCTCCATCAGCCTACTCTGAAGAGTGGCCATTGTTTCTGCCATTTTTTCTTTTTCCTCTTTCTCCTTCGCCAGTGAGTCAGCCAGGTCTGCTTTTTCTCTCTCTGCCTGCACTAATTCTGTCGTCTGAACATGGTGGGATGCTGGTATGCTAACCTTTCATTTCAGAGCCGCGACCTCTCTCTGTAGTTTTTCAATCACATAGCGTTGCGGATTTGAGTCTCCAGTTTCTTTCCCTTTGATTGACTCTAGGAGACCGCGTACTTGATTCGAAAGAGCGCAGGAATTTTCCCGTTCATTCTTTAGGGTCGCCTTCACCTGTTCATGTGTTTTCTCCAATTTTCTCAGCGCAATGGTGACCCGCATTACCTCGTCTTTCAACATATCACCCACCACCTGGAACAGGTTGCATTTGTCGGGTGCTGGTACCTTGGCCATGTCAATTGCATACTCAAGCACCCTGTAACTAGTGGTACCTGCATTATGATCCAAGATGGCCTCAGCCATAGATAGTACCAGGTGTTCCTTGTCCATATTCATGGAAGCTGCAACCCTCGTATGATATTTTTCCACGTAACCTTCCAGTTCAGCCTTGTATTTATCCCTGATTGCTCTGTTTTTCAGGCTCCTTTCAATTACATCTGGTGAGGGATTATCTCCAATGGCCTGTGAGACTTCAGAGTAGTCGAAGGAGGTGATATTGTCTCTCAACACTTTGAGCCCAGCTTTCCTCCCATCAGGTTGGCCATATGGTGTAAATGGTTCAAGCAGTTGTTCTTCCCCTATGACCTCTGCCTCGCTTGAGACTGTTTTCTGCGTTTTGCGAAGGGGGGAACCTGTCCCTGAGGGACCCCACTTATTCTTCTTCTTGGCCTCTATTGACTTCTCCTCCTTCCCTTGTGGCAGATGAATCTGTCTCCATATGCGAAATCAAAGGCCAAGTTTCAAGGTTAGCCCTCCACTCTATAAACGGTCTTGATTCATGTGCATAAGGAGTGGACTTGTTCCTCCTTCTTCTGTTAGATATAATCTCCCGGGGATCATAGAGCCAAGTCTTCCCCTGTCTCAGGTCTATGCCTTGTAGCAGATTCTCAAAAATGGGAAGGGCGTGTCTTGAATTTACAATAAACGGGAAAATAGTGATAGGGAGCTTTAGGATGAAACCCTTCTCTGTAGGGACAAAGTGGAGTTGGTCAGATTTGAGATTATGCCGAATATACTCCAGAGCATAGACTCGTCGAGCAGGAAACATAGGCAGCTGGTAAGGGGGAACCTTGGCTCCATAGACCCGAATCTCAGTGTAATTGTCAAATAAATACCAATCCCCAGTGCTCTGGGTTTTACTAGCTTGTAGCCAGCTCTTCATTTCAAGAAAAACCCTGGGCAAGGGTGATTCATGGATGATAGTGTAGGCAATATACATGAACTCATTTAGAAACCTGGAATAACCCACCCCATTTGGAAATTGGTGTGTTGCAAATTTCCAATCGAAAACTGGTCGGGGTTGAGAATTTACATCGTATACCCTATCTAAACCCAAACCCTCGAACTTATCAGCATGCTGATATAAGAAGAGGTAGAAGACCATCGAACAAAAGCGGAAGTGACCGGTTTCCGAAAGCTCTTGGAACTGGGTCTAAATGTTAGCATGCAAGAAGCCATGGATATCCAGAACTACCCTCGTTTAAGACATTAACTGCAATAAATAAACACATGCCCTGGAAACTTCCCCCAAACCGCCTACACCTAAGAGACCTGCGATGAGAGCAAGGATGGGCTGCACTTCTTCTTTGAACAGACTCAATGGGAATGGCTCTATAGAAGGAAGAGACGTAGCCTGGTTGCTGGTTATAGAGGAAATGAAGTCTCTTTGCTGCACCCATGGAAATTTAGTGAACTGGGAGGTTAAATTCATTTCACTGAAACTGGTATAGCTGGCACTGTTGGGAAAGCAGAGGGATTGCCTGATGATGTCGAGAGAAAGAGAAAAAATCTTATTCCCCTGTGCAGAGGTAAATGTGCCTCGACGCTCATCGTAGGCATCTCTGAGCTAGCAAATAAACTCGACCACCAAGTAGACTGGGGGGGTAATCTGATGATATAAACCTGATACAACCACCTGATAGCGATCCCTATTCTCGACATGTCGCCTAAAAAGCTCGGGTTTTATACTGCTGATGGGAAAAGGGTATTGGGGATCACAGATTTCGGCTTGTAGGTCAATGAAAGGCTCGAACCCAGGAGGGTTTTTGGTTTCACAGACCTGAGGTGTCTCTGGTTCAGTTTTCTTGGGGGTGCCCTTTCCCATGACTGACATACAAAACTTTTAAAAACGAAAGGAAAGCAGAAGGAATATGAGGGACGGAATACCTGTGCAGTGGGAAATTTTCTCAGGAAAACGACGCGGGGGTACTGATAGTGACTGGGTAGACCTGGCACTAGCTCCCACTTAGTTTATACCCTAGCTGGAAAACCTGTAAATTTCACTGCAGTAAAATACGGGAGGACTGTTATCTAAGACTGAGAGTTGTGAGGTAAAAGGCGGAGAGGTGAAGCAAGCGGGGTGAGTGTCGTAAGGACACTGACAATGGAGCACGTCGCGTATAGGGATTGGGTGTCGAATGGAAGTAGGTGAACACCGCGTGCCAGGTTTAATACTGGTACGGGCCTCGGTACTAGCTCACCTAGAGACTTACCTTACCCCTCTGCCACGTAAACCACACGGTCTTCGGAACATATTCTTCGTAAAATTGGTGAAACACATAGCATACAGACTTCTAGGGCCCGCGCTTCACTCTGCCACATCATGCTTACCCGCACTTCACTCTGCCACATCACCCTTACCTGGGTTCTACCCCGTAACATGTCACCGTAATTTCGTGGGGGTATGGGTCTCTTCCCCCTTCCGCTCCTTGACCCCCTCGGAATTTCCCATACGAATATTTCCCTCACGTGTATATTATGAAAATGGCAAGCCTTTTGATAATTTCGTTTTGCGTCCTTTACACCATACCTTTTCCTTTTTGTATTACCTTTGCCCTTTCACTTTATGTTACGACCCTTTTCGAACATATGTTTTATTTTAGGCACGCTACTTGTCTTATCATCGTTTCTCTTCAACCATCCTTTAAATGTTTCACCATCTTTCATAACATTCAATACATGTCTATCCAAGGGTTAATTCAATAAATGACTGATGTTAATTAATGATCAACATTGGCTCCACCTGGGGACGGCACGTTCATACTTGAGCATGTCGAGAACTTCGCAGACCACCTATTTGTCTTCTGTGGACACCATTCCTTAGCCCTTTTAATTTTCCTCTTCACGATTCATCACGACACATACATTATTCAAACAAAGATGAAACAGAAACTAATATACAATATGATACATCAGGCTCTCTCGGCCTGAATCAGAACTGGAAGTAAGGTTTGAGGAACTGACCATTTACAGGGGCATCAAGCAAATCTCCCTCTAAATTTTCCAACCTGAAAGTATTGTTGCCCCCTTGTTCCACAATTTTAAAGGGGCCGAACCAGAGGGGGTTGAATTCACCGTGTTTCCCTTTTTCAGCTCTTCAAATGTCCCATCTGAGCACTAAATCCCTAATCTGCAACTTCCTGTCCTTGGCATGTTGATCGAAAAGATCCTTCATTTTCTCCCGATATTCAATTAGCCTCTGACTTACCTGGTTCTGTGTTTCTTCTAACTCCACCAGCTGGTTGATTCTCCTGGTCACATTATCGGGTTCTTCCTAGATTTCTTGCATGAATCAAGCCACTAGTAATGCTAACTGTACAAGGAAAATAGCTGCCCTCCCTTATACTAATTCATACGGGGACTTCCCGGTTGCTCTCTTGCTGGTAATCCTGTTGGCCCACAGAGCGAATTTCAGTTGGGAATCCCAATTTTTCTGGTTTTCATTGATAGCCTTCTTTAGTGCTCTCACCAACGTTTTATTTGAAGACTCTGCCAGGCCGTTTCCTTGTGGGTAATAGGCTGTAGAGTGACCTAGTGCAATATTATACTGTTGGCAGAAGCTGACAAACTTTGCAGATTTGAAGGCCTGAGCATTGTCGGTCACTATCTTGGCAGGGCAACCAAATCTGGATATGATATTTTCTTCCATAAATTTTATTACCATAGCATCTGTTGCATTTCTAGCGGGTATAGCTTCCACCCACTTTGTGAAATAATCTGTGGCAGTTAGTATCCACTTATGCTGACCACTTGATGGAGGATGTATTTCGCCGATAAAGTCAATTCCCCACTGCTGAAATGGTTCATCCACATGAACGGGGATCATGGGCAGCAGTGCTAGCTTCTGTCTTTCAGCAAATCTTTGGCATTTCTCACAAGCTCTGATCCAAGAAAACACATCTCCAAAGAGTTTCAGCCAGTAGAAACCAGCTTTTAGGATTTTGTGGGCAGTGGCCCTCCAGGTGTAATGACCCCCACAGATTCCCTCATGAAACTCAGCAATTATACTCTCTACCTCTTCTTTTGTGAGACACAGGAGTAGGATGCCTGAGGGGTCTCGCCAGTATAGCCGACCGTTTGCAACAATGTACTTCTGTGATCTCAACCTCAGTGTTCTGTATTTAGCTTTGTCACAGCTGGGCGGGCACCTGAGTGTTAGAAGATATTCCACTATCTCTTTGTACCACAGGCTGATGAGGTACTTCATATGTTTCTTCTGGGAAGCTATATCTACTCCCTGTGACTCTTCTTTCCTCTCAGACTCCTTGTTCGCCATCATGGACAGATTTATACCCAGAGCCTGACAATTTGATTCGGACAAGATTTTGGCTAACCCTTGTCCCTTGATTAGTTTGGTAGGGTGGATGTATAGCTCATACTCCTGTATTTTGGCGATCCATTTCCCTCTTTTCCTTCACTATCTCCCTGGATAAGAATATCCTTAACAGCTGTTGTGGGCACAAACGCAGTGACATGGGACTGCAAGACATACATACGAAAATCTTTGAGGGATTTCACCAGAGCATATGCCTACTTTTCCAATATCTTATATTTCATCTCAGCATCACGAAGCACCTGACTGAAGAAGGCAATAGGCTGCTCATACCCTTCTTCATTTTTCTACAATAGAACTCCTACCACTGTATGAGGTGATGCAAAGGAAAAGATCATAAAAGGTTTGGCATAATCTGGCCCAGCTAGCACAGGAGCTTCAGAAAATGCATTTTTAATCCTGGAAAAGGCCTCTCGTGATTCTTGTGACCACTTTACCTCATTATTCTTCTTCAGCATGTCAGTTATATGCCTAACTATCTCAGCATAGTTAGGGATGAACCTCCTCAAAAATTTTATTCAGCCTAGGAAAACCTAAACTTCCTTTTTATTTCTGGGGAGGGAAATGCCATTTATGACTTCTACTCTCTTAGGTTCTATCTTTACTCCATCTTTGGTTACAATATGCCCCAAAATCTTGCCCTCTTCCAGTGCAAACAAAGACTTCTGTGGGTTGAGGGAGAGGCCATACCTTCTGCACTTCTCGAAGGTTCTACGCAAGTGTTCAATGTGCTCTACATCATCTTTTGAAAACACAGTAATGTCGTCCAAATATACCACCACAAACTTATCTTGCTCTCCGAAAAAGGCAATATCCATGGCCCTCTGAAAAGTGGCCCCTGCGTTAATCAACCCAAAAGGCATCCTGGCATACATAAACATCCCCCATGGAGTGGTAAAGGCAGTCTTCTTTTGATCTTCCGGTAGTACAGCCACCTGATTGTACCCAGAGAATCCATCCATCATCGACATTCAGGAAGCTCCTACCACTTTCTGCAAGATGTGATCCATCTTGGGCAGTGGATAATTATCCTTTAAGGATGCTCTGTTCAGATTCCTGAAATCAACACATAGCCTTATTTCTTCGTTTTTCTTTCGTACAGGGACTAGGTTTGCTACCCACTCAGAATATCTCAATGGTACAATGATTTTAGCCTTCAACAGTTTCTTAATTTCTTTCTCAATAGAGGGAAGCAGCAGAGGATTTATCTATCTAAGCTTCTGTTTATGTGGTTTTTCATCTCCCTTCAGTGGAATTTTATGCTGCATGATGCTGATATTGAAGGTTTTTAGGTCTTGATAATACCATGCAAATGCATCTTTATATGACTGGAATAATTTCTGGTAGAGCTGTTTATATTCCTCCGGGACCTTCTTGGACAACTTCACGATTTTAGGGTTAGCCTCAGTGCCAAGATTCAGATCTTCTACCTGATTCTCCTCTACAACTTTGTTTGGCTGCAGTGGAACATCATTCTTGTTAAACAGCCTTTCTAAGGGCACTAGTCCTCGGGGAATGACATTCTCTTTCAGCTGCAGAAATTTGTGGCCAGCCACCTTTTCTTCCCATTTATCTCCTGAAGTGCTTTCAGCCTCCTCTTCTTCACAAGTATCAATCTCCATGTTGGAAAATTCCCCAACTATTTCTAGGAATCTTTTCACCTATTCTTCATCTTCAAACACTTGCCAATGTTTGATATTTTTTGGGATTGATGGCCGATAACGTACCTCGATTTCATATCTCAAGAGAGGATTCTGAGGTGGACGGAAAGTACTGGCAACCACTACCAGTGAGTCTGCCATCTTATTCTACTCCCTGGGCATGAACTGGATACTGAATGCCAAGAAGAAGTTCTCCACCAGATCCCAAACTTCGTTCCAGCCCTTAGCCTAAGATGTTTGGCTTGGCACTGATTCTTCACTTGTCTGACTACCAGTTCTGAATCTCCCAGAACCTTTATACTTTGTACGTTCATGCTCCTGGCTGTTTGCAGCCCCAATAGAAGTGATTCATACTTGGCCACATTATTGGTGGCTTCATACTCCAGCTTGAAAGACAAAGGGACCCATTGGCCTGCAGGAGAAATCAATAATACCCCAGCCCCATTACCTTCTCTGGAGTTTTCCCCATAAAAATGAAGTGTCCAGATTTCTAATTCAAGACTCTCCATGGACTGCTCGTTCTTGATCTGGTAAAATGATGGTTCGTGAGCGTACTCTTGATCTTCCTCCAGCATTAAGCATGAGAAATCTCCCTCCCTGCTATAAACTGGGGAATTAACTGAGTCATCTACCTTGGTAACTGTCTTTACAAATCTAGTTTCTCGGTACAGCCTCCTCTCCTAGCCACCAAAGAGAGGGATGGTGGCATAGGTCAGGTCCAACTTGATTGATCCACCAATTTTAGTCCCCCAAAATCTTGACAGTAGCATGCCGAAGCGAGCTGGGATGTCAGCAACCACGATGTCCATTACTACACTTTTTGCTGGAATCTGGGCCAAATTGACCGCCAAATCCTTGATCATGCCCAGGCATTTAACTCTCTTGGAGTCAAATGAATAAAGTTCCTTGTACAGATGGGTGATTTTTAGTCCTAGTTGTTCCATGACCGAAAGGGGCAAGAGGTTATGAGAGGCTCCCGAATCTAACATACAGTTATGCAGCAACAGGTCATGTATTACTAAAGACACATAAAAAGGGGGAGTAGCAGCATCTAACTCTTCGACATGTGGGCCAAATAAAACCATAGGTCTTTCTTCTTGAAAGTTCAGACTATCTGGAATATGTATTACTTCTGGGGGTAGCATGAAGGATGTGACCTGGGACTGATATGCAGGTTGTTTTAATAATTCGGTTAAGGGAACTAGGATTTTTACCTTCTCAAGTTCCTTTTGTAAACTGAAGGAAGAGGAGGACTTATCTACTGACACTTCTTTTGATTCTTTGTCTTTGGAGTCTTTGTTCTGGGGGAGAGGTTTGACTTCTTTTATGATTGGCTTGACACTAGGGGATGTAGACACTTGTGAAGATGAAGGGATTTTATCAACAGACTGCAAAGATTGGTTAAGAGGCCTCTTACCTTTGTCTGGGGTCCTTTCAGTCGTTTCCTCCTTCTAAGCAGGTGCTTCTTCTTGAGGTGTGTCCTCCTCCTGATCCTGAGTGCGAGTTCTCTTCCTGGAAGATCTGAGGTCATATCTTCTATTGAACTAAGCTTGCATGAAATCGACGAACTGCTTGTAGTAGTAATCAATCTCAGGGTCTTCGGTGTCTTCATTAGCTTTTCCTTCTGTGTGTGCCTACACCTCCACTTCATCACTTCCATGTAGGGGGCATTCCACTTCATCACTGTTTGAGAAAGCAAGGTATGCCTCCTCTTGTTCATAAGTGGTGTCTTCGGTAGGGCCCTCTACTTGACCTTCCAAGTATAGAGGGTGTTGTACCTAGTCTTGGTGCTCCTTCTGTCCCCTTTGCAGTATCTGCAAGGGTGGCTTCCTGTATTGAGGATTATAACCTCTGTTTGGAGCATTTTGGAAATTCTTGGAGGGTGAATTCTTGGCCTCCATTTCAAGTTTAACCAACTTACTTGAGAGATTCTTGATCATCTTGTTCAGGTTTTCCCTTGGATTTACCAGTAGAGGAAAATTTTGCCTCAAGCTCTAGTGCAGCTGTTTGGGCATCATCCAGGGTGGCTGGCTTTCTTTCTCTCAGAGAGAAGCTGAATTCTGAGTCAAAATCTGCCATGAAAACAACCTTGGCAGTAGTCTGATGAGGCTTCATATCTGCGGGAAGGCTCAGGTACAACTTGTTGAATCTCTTAATAAATTCAGCCACCCCTTCATTATGTCTTTTCTTGAGTGTGTTAAACTCAGTAAGACAATGTCCATGATATTTCTTCTCTCCCCATTTTCTGAGAAAAGTGTCCTCCATCCCTTCCCAAGTGGTGACAGAATGGTCTCCCAGTGTCTTGAAACATTTTCTGGCTTCACCGTCAAGAGATTGCAAAAACAGTCTTAGGACTACGTCGAGATGTTCCACATTAAAATTTTCTGCGAAAGAGCAGAACACCTCAAGGTGTTTTTGAGCTTCGATCTCGTTTTCCCCATTGAAACGGGGTAGGATCTTTAGATAGTCCTGTGGCATATCATTCAGCACTTGAGGTAATGCCAGGGGGGCATATTTATTCGGAACATTTGCCATTGGAGGAGGAGGTGGAGGTAATAGAAGAATTTGATGTGTAAGAGGAGGGGGAGGTGGAAGTGAGGTGTGAATGACAATGGGAATGTATTGAACAACAGCTTGGGGTGATGACAAAAAAGGCGGAATACTAACAACAGATATTTCAGTGACTTCTTTGACCTCTTCGGTGTCTGGAGTGGGATGGAAAAAATAACGAGTGGTATCTATTGATTCAGCCTCGTCCTTAATTTGGATGTTTCCTAGAGGTAGACTATCTGAGTAATAACTGGTTTCTCCCATGGCAGAGTCAGAACCTTGCACTTGGGCTACTTGAGAAGAAGAGGACGGAAAGTCTTCTAAGGAAAATTGTGGGATCTCAGTATGGATGAATTGTCTTTCCCTCCAATTTCTTCTATGTAGGATTCTCTTTGGGTCAGACACAGAGGGTGTCTTTGGCTGAGACGTATCTGATCTCAGGCGTGGCTTCCGAGGAGCCAGGACTGCAAATAGATGTATCTGAAAAATGAATGTGGAGTCGCCAAGGTGAGGGATATACAACTCTCAACTCTCCATGCTCATCTAATTGAAGATTGAATAAAGATTTTGTCAAGGCCCAGGGATTCAAATTTCCTTAACTTCATTTGCCGGTAACGGCGCCAAAAAGATGTTTTCAATCCTAGAGAGAGCCTTGATTTGTGGAAGACCAGTGCCTAGGACATCTTATACAGTAAGGAGCGTAAGGTATAAATCAAAACTTTTAACAGCATGAGGCTCTTTACTACTTCAACTTTTAGAAGGGGGTGTAATATAAATGGAACCAGAATATTCTCAGAGTCAGCAAAATAATAGGATGCTACAGAGGTAAGGAGTGAGTCCTTAATATAGATGCATCAGAGAGCTTAAAGAAAACTTTCTTAAAGGAGGGTTGGGTTCTACAATGCTTTACAGAGATTTAAAATTGAATGAAGTTTGCTGCGTAGAAATTACATAAAGGATATTAACTACTTATTAGAGGGAATTCCATAAATATATTTGAACATGAGATGGGCTTAAAATGATAAGAATCCATACATGTCAATAGCTTTGAAAGAATAACATCTCACAGCATTTAATATAGAGGAATAATGAGTGAAGTGATAAGTGAAACAACATACCATGCCTGAGCCATATTTAAAGCGCTTGACCAGCTTAATATAAGTATCAGTGGTGATAAATTTATATCAAAACTAGTGAGCCACTCGCATTCCAGAACATGATATAAAAGAAGTGGAAGCAGCGAAATGAATAGTAAAACAATATCACATAAGGAAAGGTTACACACTATAAAACGTTAAGACCAGAATCCTCACTTTAAAGCAAAACTCCTTCTTGCTGAGACCCAACGGGCTCTTCACATTTCTATTAAGATTTAGACAAAAAGCATACAATGATTCTTTCACAGCAAAATTCTTTTGAAAATCTGGACCCTGTTTTTCTCTTCTGATCTTGCTTATATAGAGACCTCAGTACATGAGCGAGAAGATATTTTTTGAAAAATATCTTCCTCGCATGCCAGGAATTTGTTAGAGGTCCTTATCAAAATAAGCAAAACTTATGATGAGGTATAAATTCCTCTCATCATTTGTAGTTAGGCACTAGGCCGTTTTGAAACAAAATGTTAAACAACAGTCTTGGCAGAAAGTAAAATGCTGGGGTGAAATATAAATTCCACCTGAAACTTAAAAGAAATTAACTAAAGTAAAAGTAAAAAGGCCACTAGGGCTGAATCATGAATTGACAGTATTTCATTGATGAGAAGGGGCTGAGGTGGTCGCCGACACCGGTGGAGGCACATTTGTCGGGGACGAGCCGGTGATCCGCCGGAATACCGGGTGCACCTTTGTTGATTGTCCACCGGCTGTCTGCACGTCGCGAATCCTTCCACCTCGCTCCTGAGGGACCCACTTCTTCTTCTTTTTGGCCTCTACTGACTTCTCCTCCTTCCCCTGTGGTAGATGAATCTGTCTCGATCTGCAAAATCAAAGGCCAAGTTTCAAGGTTAGCCCTCCACTTTATAAACGGTCTTGATTCATGTGCATAAGGAGTATACTTGTTCCTCCTTCTTCTGTTAGAGATAATCTCCCAGGGATCATAGGGCCAAGTCTTCCCCTGTCTTAGGTCCATCCCTTGCAGTAGCTTCTCAACAATGGGGAGGGCGTGTCTTGAATTCACAATAAACGGGCCAGTAGTGATAGGGAGTTTCAGGATGAAGCCCTTCTTTGCAGGGACAAAGTGGAGCTGGTCAGACTTGAAGTCTGCCGAATATACTCCAGAGCATAAACTCATCAGGCAGGAAACACAGGCAGCTGGTAAGGGGGAACCTCGACTCCATAAACCTGAATTTCAGTGTAATTGTCAAATAGGTACCAGTCCTTGGTGCTCTGGGTTTTACTAGCTTGTAGCCAGCTCTTCATTTCAGGAAAAACCATAGGTGGGGGTGAGTCATGTATGATAGTGTAGACAATGGGCATAAATTCATTTAGGAACCTGGAATAACCCACCCCATTTGGTAACTGGCGTACTGCAAATTTCCAGTGAAAAACTGGTCAGGGTTGAGAATTTACATCATATACCCTATCTAAACCCAAACCCTCGAACTTATCAGCATGTTGATATAATAAGAGGTAGAAGACTATTGAAAAAAAGCGGAAGTGGCCAGTTTCTGAAAGCTCTTGGAACTGGGTCTAAATGTTAGCAGCCAAGAAGCCAGGGATATCCAGAACTACCCCCGTTTGAGACATTAACCGCAAGAAATAAACACATGCCCTAGAAAATTCCACCAAACTACCTACACCTAAGAGACCTGTGATGAGGGAAAGGATGGGCTGCACTTATTCTTTGAACAGACTCAATGGGAAAGGCTCTACAGAAGGAAGAGATGTAGCCTGGTTGCTGGTTATAGAGGAAATGAAGTCTCTTTGGTGCTCCCACGGAAATTTAGTGAACTGGGAGGTTAAAGTCACTTCACTAAAACTGGTATAGCTGGCACTGGTGGGAAAGAGGAGGGCTTGTCTGATAATGTCAGGAGAAAGAGAAAAAATCGTATTTCCCTGAGCAGAGGTAAACGTGCCTCTATGTTCATCGTAGGCATCTCTAAGCCAGCAAATAAAATAGACCACCGGGTAAACTGGGGGGGTAATCTGATGATATAAACCTGATACAACCACCCGATATCGATCTCTATTCTCGACATGTCGCCTAAAAAGCTTGGGTTTTATACTGCTGATGGGAAAAGGGTATTTAGGATCACAGATTTCGGCTTGCATGTCAATGAAAGGCTCGAACCTGGGAGGGTTTCTGGTTTCACTAACCTGAGGAGTCTCTGGTTCAGTTTTCTTGGGTGTGCCCCTTCCCATGACTGACATACAAAACTTTTTAAAAACGAAAGGAAAGTAGCGGGAATATGAGGGATGGAGTACCTGTGCAGTATGGAAATCTGCTCGAGAAAACGACGCGGGGGGTGTTGATAGTGACTGGGTAGACCTGGCACTAGCTCCCACTTAGTTTATACCGTATCTGGAAGACCTGTAAATTTTACTGCAGTAAAATACGGGAGGACCGTTATCTAAGACTGAAATTTTTGAGGTAAAAGGCAGAGAGGTGAAGTAAGCGGGGTGAGTGTCGTAAGGACACTGACAGTGGAGTATGCGGTGTATAAGGATTGGGTGTCAGCTGGAAGTAGGTGAACACCGCCTACCGGATACTTACCTTACCTTTATGTTGCATAAACCACACGGTTCTGAAAATATATTCTTCGTAAGACTAGTTAAATACAAAGCATACAGGCCTCTAGGGCCCGCACTTCACTCTGCCACATCACTCTTGCCCGCGATTTGCTCTGCCAAGTCACCCTTACCTTGGGTCCACCCCATGGCACATCACCGTAATTCTACGGAGGTACGGGTCTCTTCCCTCTTCCGCTTCTTTACCCCCTCAGAATTTCCCATACAAAGAGTTCACTCACATGCATAACATGAAAGCGGCAAGCCTTTTAATAATTTGGTTTTGCGTCCTTTGCACCATACCTTTGCCTTTTTGTATTACCTTTACCTTTTCGCTTTATATTCAGACCTTTTTCGTACATATGCTTCATTTTTTAGGCACATGACTTGTCTTACATTGTTTCTCTTCAACCATCCCTTAAATGTTTCATCATCTGTCATAACATTTCGATACATGGCTTCTCAAGGTTAAATTAAAAAATGACTCATGTTAATTAATGATCAACATTGGCTCCACCTGGGGACGGCACGTTCATTCTTGAGCGTGTCAAGAACTTCGCAGACCACCTGTTTATCTTTTGAGGACACCATTCTTCAGCACTTTTGATTTCCCTCTTCATGATCCATCATGACACACAAATTATTCAAACAAATACGAAAACAGTAACTAATATACAATATGATACATCAGGCTCTCACGACCTGACTCGGAACTGGAAGTAAGGTTTGAGAAATTGACCGTTTATAGGGGCATCAAGAACATCTTCTTGTAAATTTTCCAACCTGAAAGTATTTTTGCCCCCTTGCTCTACAATTTTAAAAGGGTCGAACCAGAGGGGGTCGAATTTACTGTGTTTCCCTTTATCATCCCTTCGAATATCCCATCTGAGCACTAAATCCCCAACCTGTAACTTCCTGTCCTTGGTATGTTGATCAAAAATATCCTTCATTTTCTCCTGATATTCGATTAGCCTCTGGCTTACCTGATTCCGCGTTTCTTCTAGCTCCACTAGCTGGTTGATTCTCCTGGTCACATCATCAGGTTATTCTTGGCTTTCTTGCATGAATCGAGCTACTGGTAATGCTAACTATACAGGGAAAACTACTACCCTCCCATATACTAATTCATACAGGGACTTCCCAGTTGCACTCTTGCTGGTAATCCTATTGGCCCATAGAGCGAATTTTAGTTGGGAATCCCAATTTTTCTGGTTTTCGTTGATAGCCTTCTTCAGTGCTCTCACCAGCGTTTTATTTGAAGACTCTGTCGGGTCGTTTCCTTGTGGGTAATAGGTTGTAAATTGACCTAGTGCAATATTATACTGTTGACAGAAGCTGACAAACTTTGCAGATTTAAAGGCTTGTGCATTTTTGGTCACTATCTTGGTAGGGCAGCCAAATTTGGATATGATATTTTCTTCCAAGAATTTTATTAGCACAGTATTAGTTGCATTCCTGGCGGGTATCGCTTCAACCCACTTTGTGAAATAATCTGTGGCAGTTAGTATCCACTTATGCTAACCACTTGATGGAGGATGTATTTCACCAATAAAGTCAATTCCCCACTGCTGAAATGGTTCATCTACATGAACATGGATCATGGGCAGAGGTGCTAGCTTCTGTCTTTCAGCAAATCTTTGTCATTTTTCACAAGCTCTGACCTGGGAAAAGACATCTCCAAAGAGTTTGGGCCAGAAGAAACCATCCTTCAGGATTTTATGAGCAGTAGCCCTCCAACTGTAATGGCCCCCACAGATTCCTTCATGAAACTCGGCCATTATATTCTCTACCTCTTCTTCTGTGAGACACAGGAGCAGGATGCCTGAGGGGTCTCGCCAGTACAGCCGACTATTTGCAACCATGTACTTATGTGACCTCAACCTTAGTGTTCTGTATTTTTCTTTGTCACAGCTGGGCGGGCAACTGAGTGTTAGAAGATATTCCACTATCTCCTTGTACCAGGGGCTGATGAGGTACTTCATATGTGCCTTCTGGGAAGCTATCTCTACTCCCTGTGGTTCTTCTTTCCTCTCAGACTCCTCGTTTGCCATCATGGAAAATTTTATACCCAGAGCCTGACAATTTGATTCGGACAAGATTTTGGCTAACCCTTGTCCCTTGATTAGTTTGGTAGGGAAGATGTCTAGCTCATACTCCTGTATTTTGGAAATCCATTTCCCTCTTTTTCCTTCACTATCCCCCTGGATAAGGATATCCTTAACAACTGTTATGGGCACAAACGCAGTGACATGGGACTGCAAGACATACATACGAAAAGCTTTGAGGGATTTCACCAGAGCATATGCCTGCTTTTCCAATATCTTATATTTCAGCTCAGCATCACGAAGCACTTGACAGAAAAAGGCAATAGGCTGCTCATACCCTTCTTCATTTTTCTGCAACAGAACTCCAGCCACTGTATGAGGTGATGCAAAGGAAAAGATCATAAAAGGTTTGGCATGATCTGGCCCAACTAGCACAGGGGCTTCAGCCAATGCATTTTTAATCCTGGCAAAGGCCTCTCATGATTCTTGTGACCACTTTACCTCATTATTCTTCTTCAGCATGTCAGTTATGTGCCTAACTATCTCAGCATAGTTAGGGATGAACCTCCTCAGAAAGTTTATTCGGCCTAGGAACACCTGAACTTCCTTTTTATTTCTAGGGAGGGAAATTCCATTTATGACTTCTACTCTCTTAGGGTCTATCTTTACTCCATATTTGGTTGCAATATGTCCCAAAAGCTTGCCCTCTTCCAGTGCAAACAGATACTTCTGTGGGTTGAGGGAGAGGCCATACTTTCTGCACTTCTCAAAGGTTCTACGCAAGTGTTCAATGTGCTCTGCATCATCTTTTGAAAACACAATAATTTCGTCCAAATATACCACCACAAACTTATCTTGCTCTCCGACAAAATCAATATCCATGGCCCTTTGAAAAGTGGCCCCTGCGTTAATCAACCCAAAAGGCATCCTAGCATACATGAACGTCCCCCATGGAGTGGTAAAGGCAGTCTTATTTTGATCTTCTGGTAGTACAACCACCTGATTGTACCCAGAGAATCCATCCATCATCGACATTCGGGAAGCTCCTACCGGTTTCTGCAAGATGTGATCCATCTTGGGCAGTGGATAATTATCCTTTAAGGATGCTCTGTTCAGATTCTTGAAATCAACACATAGCCTTATTTCTCCATTTTTCTTCCGTACAGGGACTAAGTTTGCTACCCACTCAGAATATCTTAATGGTACAATGATTTTGGCCTTCAACAGTTTCTTAATTTCTTTCTCAATCGAGAGTAGCAGCAGGGGATTTATCTGTCTAAGCTTCTGTTTATGTGGTTTTTCATCTCCCTTCAGTGGAATTTTATGCTGCATGATGCTGATATCAAAGTTTTTTAGGTCTTGATAAGACCATGCAAACACATCTTTATAGGACTGGAATAATTTCTGTAGAGCTCTTTATATTCCTTCGGGACCTTCTTGGACAACTTCACGATTTTAGGGTCAACCTCAGTGCCAAGATTCAGATCTTCTACCTGATTCTCTTCTACAACTTTGTTCGACTGCAGTGGAACATCATTCTTGTTAAACAGCCTTTCTAAGGGCACTATTCCTCGGGGAATGACATTCCCTTTCAACTGCAGAAGTTTGCGACCAGCCACCTTTTCTTCCCATTTATCTCCTGAAGTGTTTTCAGCCTCCTCTTCTTCACAAGTATCAATCTCCATGTTTGGAAATTCCCTAACTGTTTCCAATAATATCTTCACATGTTCTTCATCTTCAAACACTTGCCAATGTTTGATGTTGTCTAGGATTGATGGCCAATAATGTACCTCAATTTCATATCTCAAGAGAGGATTATGAGGTGGACGGAAAGTACTGGAAGCCACTGCAAGGGAGTCTACCATCCTATTTTACTCTCAAGGCATGAATTGGATATTGAATGCCAATAATAAATTCTCCACCAGATCCCAAACTTCATTCCTATAAACCCTTAGCTTAGGATGTTTGGCTTGGCACTGATTCTTCACTTGTCTGACTACCAGTTCTGAATCTCCCAAAAATTTTAGGCTTTTTATGTTCATGCTCCTGGCTGTTTGCAGCCCCAATAGAAGTGCTTCGTACTCGGCCACATTATTGGTAGCTTCATACTCCATCTTGAAATACAAAGGGACCCATTGGCCTACAGGAGAAATCAATAATACCCCAGCCCCATTACCTTCTCTGTAGCTTGCCCCATCAAAATTAAGTGTCCAGATTTCTGATTCAGGACTCTGCATGGACTGCTCATTCTTGATCTGGTAAAATGATGGTTCGTGAGCGTACTCTTGATCCTCCTCCAGCATTAAACATGAGAAATATCCCTCCCTGCTATAAAATGGGGAATTAACTGAGTCATCTGCCTTGGTAACTGTCTTGAAAAATCTAGTTTCCTGGTACAGCCTCCTCTCCTGGCCACCAAAGACAGGGATGGTGGCATAGGTCAGGTCCAACTTGATTGATCCACCAATTTTAGCCCCCCAAGATCTTGACAGTAGCATGCCGAAGCGAGCTGGGATGTCAGCTACCACGATGTCCATCACTACACTTTTTGCTGGGATCTGGGCCAAATTGATCACCAAATCCTTGATCATGCCCAGGCATTTAACTCTCTTGGAGTCAAATGAATAAAGGTCCTTGTACGGACGGGTGATTTGTAGTCCTAGTTTTTCCATGACCGAAAGGGGAAAAATGTTATGAGAGGCTCCCGAATCTAACATACAGTTATGCAGCAGCAGGTCATGTATTACTAAAGACACATAAAATGGGGGAGTAGTAGCATCTAACTCTTCAACATGTGGGCCAAATAAAACCATAGGCTTTTCTTCTTGAAGGTTCAGACTGTCTGGAATATGTATTACTTCTGGGGGGAGCATAAAGGATGTGACCTAGGACTGATATGCAGGTTTTTCTAACAATTCGGTTAAGGGAACTGGGATATTCACCTTCTCAAGCTCCTTTTGTAAACTGAAGGCAGAGGAGGACCTATCTACTGACACTTCTTTTGATTCTTTATCTTTGGAGTCTTTGTTCCAGAGGAGAGGTTTGACTTCTTTTAATATTGGCTTGACATTATGGAGTGTAGTCGCTTGTGAAGATGAAGGAATTTGATCAGAAGACTGCAAATATTGGTTAAGAGGTGTCTTACCTTTGTCTGGGGTCCTTTGAGCCATGGCCTCCTTTTGAGTAGGTGCTTCCTCTTAAGGTGTGTCCTCCTCTTGATCCTGAGTGCGAGTTCTCTTCCTGGAAGATCTGAGGTCATATATTCTATTGAACTAAGCTTGCATGAAATCGACGAACTGCTTGCATTAGTCATCAATCTTAGGATCTTCAGTGTCTTCATTAGTTTTTCCTTCTGTGTGTGCCTGCACCTCCACTTCATCACTTTCATGTAGGGGGCATTCCACTTCATCATTGTTTGAGAAAGCAAGGTATGCCTCCTCTTATTCATAAGTGGTGTCTTCAGTAGGACCATCTACTTTTCCTTCCAAATACAGAGGATGTGGTACCTGGTTCTTCTGCTCCTTCCTTTCCCTTTGTAGTATCTGCAAGGGTGGCTTCCGGTATTGAGGATTATAACCTCTGTTTGGAGCATTTTGGAAATTCTTGGAGGGTGAATTCTTAGCCTCCATTTCAATTTTAACCAACTTACTTTAGAGATTCTTAATCATCTTGTTCATCTCCTCAATCCTGTCATTAGCTAAATCTCTATCTTGGCTCGAGGTGGATACCTCTTCTTTCCCCCTTCTTCTAGTATCCTATTCAGGCTTTCTCTTGGATTTACCAGTAGAGGCAAAATTTGCCTCCAGCTCCAGTGCATCTGTCTCGGCATCATCCGGGGTAGCTGGCTTTCTTTCTCTCAGAGAGAAACCAAACTCGGAGTCAAAATCTGCCATGAAAACTACCTTGGCAGCAGTCTTGTGAGGTTACATATCAGCGAGGAGGCTCAGATACAACTTGTTAAATCTCTTAATAAATTCAGCCACCCCTTCATTATATCTTTTCTTGAGTGTGTTAAACTTAGTAAGACAATTTCCATGATCTTTCTTCTCTCCCCATTTTATAAGAAAAGTGTCCTCCATTCCTTCCCAAGTGGTGACAGAACGGTCTCCCAGTGTCTTGAACCATTTTCTAGCTTCACCATCAAGAGATTTCACAAACAGTCTTAGGACTATGTTGATATGTTCGACATTAAAATTTTCTACGAAAGAGCAGAAGACCTCAAGGTGTTTTTGAGCTTCGATCCCGTTTTCCCCATTGAATCGGGGCAGGATTTTTAGATAGTCCTGTGGCATATCATTTAGCACTTAAGGTAATGCCAGGGGGGCATATTTATTCAACAAGAAGCCAGGGACATTAGCCATTGGAGGAGGAGGTGGAGGTACCAAAAGAGTTTGATGTGTAAGAGGAGCGGGAGGTGGAAGTGAGGTGTGAATGACAATGGGAATGTATTGAACAATAGCTTGGGGTGATGACGAAAAAGGCAGAATATTAACGACAGATATTTCAGTAACTTTTTTAACCTCTTCAGCCTCTGGAGTGGGATGGAATGAGTAACGAGTGGTATCTATTGACTCAGCCTCATCCTTTATTTGGATGTTTCCCAGAGGTACATTGTCTGAGTAATAACCGGTTTCTCCCATAGCAGAGTCAGAGCCTTGCACTTGGGCTACTTGAGAGGAAGATGACGGAAAGTATTCTAAGGAAAATTGTGGGATCTCAGTATGGATGAATTGTCTTCCCCTCCAATTTCTTCTATGTAGGATTCTCTCTGGGTCAGAAACAGAAGGTATCTTTGGCTGAGACGTATCTGACCTCAAGTGTGGCTTCCGAGGAGCCAGGACTTCAAATAGATTTACCTAAAAAATTAATGTGGAGTCGCCAAGGTGAGGGATATACAACTCTCAACTCTCCATGCTCACCTAATTGAAGAGTGAATAAGGTTTTTTCGAGGCCCAGGGATTTTAATTTATCTCAACTTCAGTTCCCTGGCAACGGCGCCAAAAAGATGTTGTCAATCCTAGAGATAGCCTTGAGTTGTGAAAGACCAGTGCCTAGGAAATCTTATACAGTAAGGAGCGTAAGTTATAAATCAAGACTTTTGACAGCATGAGGCTCCTTACTACTTCAAATTTTACAGGGCGATGTAATATAAATGGAACCAGAATATTCTCAGAGTCAGCAAAATAACAAGATGCTGCAGAGGCAAGGGGTGAGTCCTTAATATAGATGCATCAGACAACTCAAATACAACTTTCTTTAAGGAGGGCTGGGTTCTAAAATGCTTTACAAAGATTTAAAAATAAGAAGAAGTTTGTTGCATAGAAAGTATAGAAGGGATATTAACTACTAATGAGAGGGAATTCCATAAACATATCTAAACATGAGATGGGCTTAAAATGATAAGAATCCATACATGTCAATAGGTTTGAAAGAATAACATCTCACAGTATTTAATATAGAGGAATAACAAGTGAAGTGGAAAGTGAAACAGCATACCATGCCTGAGCCATATTTAAAGCACTTGACAAGCTTAGTATAAGTATCAGTGTGATAAATTTATACCAAAACTAGTGAGACACTCGCATTCCAGAACATGATATAAAAGAAGTGGAAACAACGAAATGAACAGTAAAACAATATCACATAGGGCAGAGTTACACACTATAAAACATTAAGACCAAAATCCTCACTTAAAGTAAAACTCCTTCTTGCTGAGACCCAACGGGCTCTTCGCATTTCTATTAAGATTTCAACAAGCATAAAACAATTCTTTCACAGCAAAATTCTTTTGAAAATCTGGAACCTGTTTTTCTCTTCAGCTCTTGCTTATATAGAGGCCTCCCAACATAATCGAGAAGATATTTTTGGGAAAAATATCTTCCTCGTATGCCCGAAATTAGTTAGAGGTCCTTATCAAAATAACCAAAACTTCTGATGAGGAACAAAGGCATCTCATCATTTGCAGTTAGGCACTCGGCCGTTTTGAAACAAAATATTAAACAACAGTCTTGGCAGAAATGTAAAATGCTGGAGTGGAATATAAATTCCACTTGAAACTTAAAAGTAATTTACTAGAGTAAAAGTAAAAAGGCCACTAGGGCCAAATCATGAATTGACAGTATTTCATTGATGAGGAGGGGTTGAGGCGGTCGCTGACACTGGTGGAGGCACATTTGCTGACGAGCTGGCGATCTGGCTAGCAAATTGGGTGCACCTTTGCTGACTGTCCGCTGAAGGTTCAGGCATCGCTACGAATCCTTCCACCTTGATGTAGGCCTCAGTGAGGGCGTTGAAACCTGCCTCGATGGGGATCTTGTGTTTTATCAGATGAAGGAGAGCGAATTCTTGGCGGAGCGATGAAATAATGATTTTGGCCTTTAACCGGGTGGTTTTGTCTGACAATAAATCAATCCGGTCCATTTCTTCTTGGAGACGAGCTTTGTACTCTGATAACGGTTGTAGCACGGAGGGAGTGGCAGGATCCCAGCATGACGGAAGTCCAGCTGTTGTGATCTCGGCCCAAACTGTATCAAACCGATCCATATTAGCTGTCATGCGTTGTAGGGCCCCTGAAGCTATAACGTGGGTAGACTCTTTGTCAATAATCTTCTGGCATTCAACGGCCTCCCTGAACCGACTTGGTATGCCATGCTTCTCCACCTCATCAGATTCCAACTCTTTCAAGAAAGAAATATAACTTCTGGCATGCTGGGCTCTGTTGGGCTAGATGAGATCTCCCTCCTGATATTTCCTTCAGAGATAAAGCACAGACGATTTTGTTTATTCAATGATCTTCAGGAACCCCCACTGATTTGTCACCGCTGAGATGATTTCCGACCAAATTATCCTTCTTGCATCCCTGAGGGTGATATTACCCTTCAGGCGGTTGTTCAGATCAGTGATGGTCTTTAGTTGGTCTGCTTTTTCCTTCTTTTCCTGCTCAATTTCCTTCTGCATAGTCTCTATCTTCCTATTATTTTCAGCCAAGGCAGTTTCCAACTCAGTTATTCTTAGCCTCGCGGTGGAAGCCTGATTTTCTAGTACATCATTTGCGGCCTTCGCTGTGGTCAACTGCTTGGACATCGAATTAGTCTCTGGTAGGGTTGTAGTTGGCACACAGTTGTGCGTGTCCCAGGTAGTCTGTAGCTCCGTCAGCCTGCTCTGAAGAGTGGCCATTGTTTCTGCCATTTTTTCTTTTTCCTCTTTCTCCTTCGCCAGTGAGTCAGCCAGGTCTGCTTTTTCTCTCTCTGCCCACGCTAATTCGGTAGTCTGAACATGGTGGGATGCCGATATGCTAAACTTGTGTTTTAGAGCCGCGACCTCTCTCTGCAATTGCTCAATCACATAGCGCTGTGGATTTGAGTCTCCAGTTTCTTTCCCTTTGATTAACTCTAGGAGACCGCGTACTTGATTCGAAAGAGCGCGGGAATTTTTCTGTTCATTCTTTAGGGTCGCCCTCACCTGTTCATGCTTTTTCTCCAATTTTCTCAGTGCAATGGTGACCCACATTACCTCGTCTTTCAACATATCACCCACCACCTGGAACAGGTTGCATTTGTCGGGTGTTGGTACCTTGGCCATGTCAATTGCATACTCAAGCACCCTGTAACTAGTGGTACCTTCATTAGGATCCAAGATGGCCTCAGCCATAGATAGTACCAGGTGTTCTGTGTCGACATTCATGGAAGCTACAACCCTGGTATGATATTTTTCCACGTAACCTTCCAGTTCAGCCTTGTATTTATCCCTAATTGCTCTATTTTTTAGGCTCCTTTCAATTACAGCTGGTGAGGCATTATCTCCAATGGCTTGTGAGACTTCAGAGTAGTCGGAGGAGGTGATACTGTCTCTCAACACTTTGAGCCCAGCTTTGCTCCCATCAAGTTGGCCATATGGTGTAAATGGCTCAAGCAACTGTTCTTCCCCTATGACCTCTGCCTCGCTTGAGACTGTTTTCTGCTTTTTGCAAAGGGGGGAACCTGTCCCTGAGGGACCCACTTCTTCTTCTTCTTGGCCTCTATTGACTTCTCCTCCTTCCCCTGTGGCAAATGAATCTGTCTCCATTTTCGAAATCAAAGGCCAAGTTTCAAGGTTATCCCTCCACTCTATAAACGGTCTTGATTCATGTGCATAAGGAGTGGAATTGTTCCTCCTTCTTCAGTTAGAGATAATCTCCCGGGGATCATAGAGCCAAGGCTTCCCCTGTCTCAGGTCCATGCCTTGCAGCATCTTCTCAACAATGGGAAGGGTGTGTCTTGAATTTACAATAAACGGGTCAATAGTGATAGGGAGCTTCAGGATGAAACCCTTCTTTGCAGGGACAAAGTGGAGTTGGTCAGATTTGAGAGTCTGTCAAATATACTCCAGAGAATAGACTCGTCGAGCAGGAAACACAGGCAGCTGGTAAGGGGGAACCTCGGCTCCATAGACCCGAATCTCAGTGTAATTGTGAAATAAATACCAATCCCCAGTGCTCTGGGTTTTACTAGCTTGTATCCAGCTCTTCATTTCAGGAAAAATCCTGGGCAAGGGTGAGTCATGGATGATAGTGTAGGCAATAGACATGAACTCATTTAGAAACCTAGAATAACGCACCCCATTTGGTAATTGGCATGTTGAAAATTTCCAATCGAAAACTGGTCGGGGTTGAGAATTTACATCGTATACCCTATCTAAACCCAAACCCTCGAACTTATCAGCATGCTGATATAAGAAGAGGTAGAATACCATCGAAAAAAAGTGGAAGTGACCGGTTTCCGAAAGCTCTTGGAACTAGGTCTGAATGTTAGTGGCCAAGAAGCCAGGGATATCCAAAACTACTCCCGTTTGAGACATTAACCGCAAGAAATAAACACATGCCCTAGAAACTTCCCCCAAACCGCCTACACCTAAGAGACCTGCAATGAGAGCAAGGATGGGATGCACTTCTTCTTTGAACAGACTCAATGGGAATGGCTCTGCAGAAGGAAGAGACGTAGCCTGGTTGTTGGTTATAGAGGAAATGAAGTCTCTTTGCTGCTCCCATGGAAATTTAGTGAACTAGGAGGTTAAATTCATTTCACTGAAACTGGTATAGCTGGCACTGGTGGGAAAGTGAAGGTCTTCCCTGATGATGTCGGGAGAAAGAGAAAAAATCTTATTCCCCTGTGCAGAGGTAAACGTGCCTCGACGCTCATCGTAGGCATCTCTGAGCCAGCAAATAAACTCGACCACCGGGTAGACTGGGGGGGTAATCTGATGATATAAACCTGATACAACCATCCGATATCGATCCCTTTTCTCGACATGTCCCCTAAAAGGCTCAAGTTTTATACTGCTGATGGGAAAAGGGTATTGGGATCACATATTTTGACTTGCAGGTCAATGAAAATTTCGAACCCGGGAGGGTTTCTGGTTTCATGGACCTGAGGTGTCTCTGGTTCAGTTTTCTTGGGGGTGCCCTTTCCCATGACTGACATACAAAACTTTTAAAAACAAAAGGAAAGCAGAGGGAATATGAGGGACAGAATACCTGTGCAGTGGGAAATTTGCTCGGGAAAACGACGCGAGGGTACTGACAGTGACTGGGTAGACCTGGCACTAGCTCCACTTAGTTTATATCGTAGCTGGAAAACCTGTAAATTTCATTGCAGTAAAATACGGGAGGACCGTTATCTAAGACTAAGAGTTCTGAGGTAAAAGGCGGAGAGGTGAAGCAAGCGGGGTGAGTGTCGTAAGGACATTGACAGTGGAGCACGCGACGTATAGGGATTGGGTGTTTACTGGAAGTAGGTGAACACCGCGTGCCGGGTTTAATACTGGTACGGGCCTCGGTACCAGCTCACCTAGAGACTTACCTTACCCCTCTGTCGCGTAAATCACACAGTCTTCAGAACATATTCTTCGTAAAATTGGTGAAACACACAGCATACAGACCTCTAGGGCCCGCGCTTCACTCTGCCACATCACGCTTACTCGCACTTCGCTCTGCCACATCACCCTTACCTGAGGTCTACCCCGTAACACATCACCGTAATTCCACGGGGGTATGGGTCTCTTCCCCACAAAACATTGAATTATTGATAAGAATATGAAACATAAGCCATAACTGAATGTATCTCCAACTTACCTCAAGCATTTGATCTTCCAAACCATATTTTAGTTGCCATTATTTTTTCATTTTCTTTTAAGGGTTGATTATGTAATTCCTCACATGTCCATTTTCTTACTTCTGATGTAAGCTGCAAGTTAGCACTTATTCATGCATAAATAAATTGATAACATTACTCATTCATGGATTTTGTCAAACACTTTGCAAATTATCCTAAAACCATTTCTAAAACATGCATCTAATTACTTGAAACAAAACCAGAAATTGTGAAATACTTACCCAAGTCCTTTTGAATTTATTTATTGCAATTACCTTTAACAATATTTGTCTTTCCTTTCTCAAATGCTACAATACCAAGATTAGTACCATAAACTACACCAATAATAACTCCAATATTGAGATCTAAACATGCATACATATAGATTGATCTAGTCTTCATTTTTAACTAATCAATAATATTCTACATAACATAAGCCTAAACCAAAATTAGATGCTTACAACAATTTAAATGTCTACTTTTTATTTTATGCTAAAGCTATACTATAATTTTAGGACAATGGAAATTACACCTGAAGAGATATTCAGCTCCAATCGTTGAGAATATGATCCACCTTTGATCCCTTAACCAACTCATTTGAACCATCCGGTTTTCCACCCAACCATATCCAAGGAGAACTCCTCCCCCTGGAACCCTCGAGTTGTAAAAGCTCACAAACAGTACCAAAATATATAAGTAGAGAGAAATCCAAGGCAAGTTGAGGAAGATAAGTTTAAATTCCTCCAAATACCACTCATGGTCAGATCCACCATGTATAAATACTTAGTAATTTAGTTTTGGGATTTCAAATTCATTTCAAAAGATATTGGCTGCTCTCCAAGTCCCTCCCTCATAATTTTTCTTTTTAAATCTCTCCAACTCTTGGTATCACCATGCACCCCCCCCTCAAGTGAGAATACATGAGACACATATATAGGAGGAGCAATAAATTATTGTCATAAAGGAGGATTAATATGCATGAATTGTATTCCATTTAGATGAGTGTAACCCATGCCATTAAGGAGAGGTATGCATGCCTTAATTAAAGAGAGTGTAACATATGCATTAAAGAGAGTGTAAGAGGAATCTTTTATGACATGTCTTTAATGAGTGCATAAAAGAGAGTGTAATGTATTATTAAAAGAGAGAGAGAGAGTTACATAGAGCCATGAGAAGCATCAAGGAGAGAGTTGTGAAGTGATTCAGGAGATATAATTCCCTTTTAATAATAATATCATAGTCTCATAAAATATAATAATAATATTAATAATATTGAGGATTAAGTGGAGATTGAACTATTGTGATTGATTAATCATAATTTAAGTGATTTTACTTAAAGTATACTTGTTTACCCATTGATTAGAGGTGATTTACTATTTTTGGAAAGTCATACTTGAAATGGTAGACATGACTTTCTATTTTTAGAAAGTCACTCCAAAATTGTTAGGAATGAGATTTTATTAAGGAAAATCATTTGTGAGCTGCCCATGAGTGGTATTTTTCTTTCGGATAATAGGGATTCTGCACCTCTATTGTATGCATCTTCGTGCCTTAGCAGATTGAGGACTTCGCGCCCTGATCTACTCTAAAGATCCAAGATTCCACACCTTGACATTTTTAAATATTCAGGACTCCACGCCCCAAACATTTAATTATATATTCAAGACTCCATGTATTTATATTTCATGGATTTAGGACTCCACACCCTAATCCTTTTATTATATATCCAAGACTCCACATCTTTATATATCATGGATTTGGGACTCCGCCCCCTAATTTTCATGGCTTCTCATCTACTCTGCTTTGAAACTCCGCGTTTCACCTTAAGGTACTGATTGTGAGCTCATACCCATCTGGTGGTTCGTTGGTAAGGTCTTCTTCTAAGCACTGCACAAATCACAATCTAATTGATCAAATAAATCAAATGAATTTCATAATTAACTTATTCAAATTTTACCAAATATTGTGCATGACTTCCACATTCATTTTGGTTTTGGAGAAATGACTTCCGCAGTCATTTATAACTTGAGCATCCCTATTGGCAATGACCAAGTCCCCTACCACATCATGCTTAGTACGATATTACACACATATAATCAAACAAATCATGTATTATCCATAAATCATAATTAACCATATGTTCCACATAACCACGAACATCCATGGATCTATGTCTCAATTCTGAATCACCATTCATGTCATACACCTATGTCCAAAATAGGATACCAAAAGAGAAAACATCGCTAATATATTCTTAACCAAAATTATTTTTTGTGCACACAACCATAGATATTATCATAAGCACGCAACAACCAAGTGACCCAAACCAGGTCATAGCATATAAGCATGTACATAAGTCTTTCATACAAAATATTATATCGTTATATAAAAATCACAATCTCTAAGTGTCATCAAAGCTATCTCACCAAGGAGGGACACTACATAGGGAGAGATAATATCCTTAAGAAGTAGTTTCAGATGATTGAAAACAAACTATAGCGATTACCTTGTATATTACATCACTTGGGTCTTTAGTTTTTTTGTGTTTAGGGACTAATGAAATGAACGTAGCATTCATTCTGCCCCACATTGACTGGTATTTCTGATATTCCTCAACTATCTCTTGGATATCCTGTCCTAAAAATTACCAGCAAGCCTTAAAGAATTATGATGTATATCCATCCGATCCATGCACCTTGTTACCGAGCATGGCCATAATTCTGTCCTCCGCTTTTTGGAATGAAATCAGACTCAGTAAGGCAAAGTTTTTCTCCCTACTAATGAGTTTAGGAATGCGACCAATTATTGTTTTGATGGCCAACCATCTATTCTGAAAAGGCTCTGAGAGAACTTCCTTATTATAATAAATCAACTCCTCAATCTCTTGATGATCGATTTTTCGAAAACCATCTCTTCCAATTAAAGAAAAAATTTGATTTTTATTCCAACATTGTATCATTGATTTGTGCAAAAATTTCGAGTTTTTATCCCCTTCTTTGAGCCATTGAACACAAGATTTATGTCTCTGAATAATTTCTTCTTGTTGCCTACATTGCTCTAACTTCATCAGGGTGAACCCTTATTCTTGTACCAACTTAGGGGTTCTTCCTTCCAAAATCATACATTGTTGTATATCATGAATCTGACATTCCAGGAGTTGCTTCTCCAAAAAAAAATGTTTCCAATTTTTGTTTTGTTCCATAATTTTATCTTTGGTTTCAATGCTTTGAGTTTCAATTGAAAGCTATACATCTTATTCTTACCTTTGACTGCAATATCCTCCCATCATTATTTAGCTTTTGCCACAAAATCCAAAGCTTGAAGCCAAAATACCTCGCAGCAGAAAGGCTTGTTCTTTGGGCCTTCCTTAAGATCTATTTCCAATCTAATAAGCCAATGATAAAACCCTAAACAAAGAAGAATATGCCTCAGGAATGACATATTTTTCCATTACTACCCCTGAAATCAAGAATCAATCCAATCGACTCGCCACTTGGTGTTTGCCTCACCGTTGATTGTTCCATGTGAAAATACCATTAATAATAGGCACATCTACTAGCTATAATTCCTCCAAAAAATATCCAGAATCCCTCGAAGAAGAAAGGCTTGTTCTTTGGGCCTTCCTTAAGATCTATTTCCAATCTAACAAGCCAATGATAAAACCCTAGACAAGGAAGATCTATTTCCAATCTAACAACCCAATGATAAAACCCTAGACAAGGAAGATCTATTTCCAATCTAACAACCCAATGATAAAACCCTAGACAAAGAAGAATAAACGCTCAAGAAAGACATATTTTTCCATTACTGCCTCTATAATCAAGAATAAATCCAATCGACTCGCCACCAGGGGTTTACCTTACCGTTGGTTGTTGCATGGGAAAATACCATTAATAGTAGGCACACTACTAGCTGTAATTCCTCAAAAAACAAAAATACAAATGAGTTTGATTCCAAATATACCTTGTGAATCCCACCTTTTTTTTTCATCCATATTTCTAATTAAGTTAAAGTCTCCCCCAAGAATCCAATGAGAATCTTTAATTAAGCTCCAATTAACTTTTATATCTTCCATAAATCCCAATTTCCCCCACCATAGGAAGTCCATAGACTGCAGTCACGCTCACTGAGTCTTTTGAGCCTAAATAACGAAAGTGACCTATCAAAATTCATTGGCTAGCCATCCAATCATGAAAAATAACTTCTATCGTGTTCCACATAATTTATATTCCTCCCAAACTCCCTTTAGAATCAAGGGCCATAACCTTACACGCTTTCCATCATTGAACACCTATTTCATTTAATTTTTCCATTGACACCTTAGTTTCCTATAAACTTACCAACATAGGCTTCTTAGCTTTGATCCAATCTTGCTAATAGCATTGTTTTACCCTTGCTATTTAAGTCGTGAATGTTCCAAGTAATAATTTTCATCAAAATTACTATTGGTATGTCGAAAACGTCGTTGTTTGTCCTAAATTAATGAGTTCCTCTCCAGTGCTTTGAATCAATTCTCAATTTGACTTATTGTCTTTCCGCTTGGTATCTTTTGGAAAGTATTCCTTACCTTTGTCCTTCTTTGTCCTTAATTTCTTGCATAGGTCCTGAACCATTCTCCCCCAATTTTCCCTTATTCTTCCAGTTCATAAATTCTTGGGTGTAAATCCCCCTTTGAGCGTTTGAAAGTCCCCCCAAATTTTCATTGCCCAATCATTAAATAGGGTAACAATAACATGCTCCTCGTCATCTAAAGTATCAAAATTATCCTTCGTCAAAGTCATAACTTCCTCTATACCTGGTAAATAAAAAAAAAGTGGAAGTGTCTTTTGTTCGACGAAATGGAACCTGATGTAACAACTCCGGGACAGCCCTCCCCGGCGACCACCGCACCTTTCCGAGTAGGAGGTGGACCCCACCCAACTCAGATGGAAGACGGCGATGGCAACAAAACCCTGGCGGATGGCGACAACAAAAAACTCTGGTGGACCCTGCACCCTTTCCTCTGCCACCTCTCTCCCTCTGTGCCGCTCCTCTCCCATCCGCCACCCCACGATGCCACCACTCCCGCACGCTTGGAAGAGATTTGAAATTTGAGCTCCGACTATTCGCGTCGGTAATAACGGGGAATTTTGAAGGCTTCCCATCATTATGGTTCGTTCGCGTGGGAGAAAGTGCTCAACCCATCCCAAATTCAACAGTCCCAATTCAACAGTCCAGGGAAGTTCAGTCGCGCTGGAGGATTGAACAGTCGCCGATAAATAGCTTTGTTGTTTCAATTGTAGCTCAGATTTGTTGTTCAATAATTTTTGTTATTTTTCTTTAATTTTTTTTCCCCGCTGGAGGAATGGGTCAATATATGTTTGTAGAGAAAATAGTAAAATCATTTAGGGAGATGATGTGGAGGGAATAGAGGGAGTTGCATTGAAAAGGGTAAAATAATAAATCGACGATAGAAGATTGTTGATCTAGTCAACCCACTCATTTGAGAAGTTTAAAGCTCCAAGGATATTTCTTAAAACCTACCAGTTCATATTATCAAAATATTTAGAGAGATAAAGCTTAAGCATCATACCAACCTTATTTGTAATTCTCAAAAGGTGGATGGCTTCGTAAGCCACCATAATTCCATCCAAGAGTTGCCTCCCTTCGACAAGGCCCGTTTTTTCTGGAGAGATGAGGCTTAGGAGGAATGGATTGACCCTGTTCGCAATAATTTTAGTGATGATTTTGTAAATCACATTTCACAGGCCTATTAGCCTATAGGCCATTTGGTTCCTCTGTTTTTTCTTTCTTGGGAACCAATGTTAGGAATGTTGCATTGAAAGTTGAGTATAGTTCTTGACTGTTGTGATTCCTCCAATACTTGTGAGATATCATACCCAATGATTGAACAACATGCCTGAAAGAATTCAATGGTGAATTCATCTGACCCAGGTACTTTTTTGATAATAATATTTATAATAGTGGCTTCTACTTCGGTGATGGAGATGGCTCTAAGCAGGGCATCATTCTGTTCTGCAATGATCAAATTGGTAGTGATGCCCAGATGAATTTTGCAGCTTGATGTATCCATGACTATTACATTTTTAACTCATTTTGCATTAGTTAGCCTTTTGTTATTTTAGAATGGGATTGATTGTTTCATGATCCTGATCTTTTGTAGATATGTTTTGATAGTCCGCAAATTTATGAGATTTGGTATAATATTCTAATTTGTTTGCATTCAAGAGATGAACATAAGGGGCATTATGTGCTCATTGATGGCCGTACCAATGATATCATTACTGGTTGTTCAATCAGAATTATTTCCATACTTGTTTAAAGCTAATTCACAACCACAAATTTTTAATCCACAGCTAATAATCCATTGCATACAAAATGTCAATCACATGGAATATGTCATCTATTTTTTGTTTCACTAATTGGACGCCTACTTGTCTCATTGATTTGACATTATTGGGATTCTTACCTATCACATGGCATATATCATCTGTTTCTTTTCCTTAGTAATTGGATTCTGGTAACTGGATATTTGATATGCATATAAATTTTTTTTCCTGTAGGAAAATTTATATGCATATCAAATATCCAGTTACCAGAATCAAATTAATAAAGAAATACAGAAGATGATATAGGCCATGTGATAGGTAAGCATCCCAGTAATTTCAAATCAATGAGACAAGTAGGAATCCAATTTTTTTTCTTTAGTAATTGGATTCTGGTAACTGGATATTTGATATGCATATAAAAAAAAATTCTTGTAGGTGCTGGAAAATGATTTTCCAGCAACTACAAGAAAAAAAAAATTATATGCATATCAAATATCCAGTTACCAGAATCCAATTACTAAAGAAAAAATAACAGATGATATATGACATGTGATAGGTAAGCATCCCAATAATGTCAAATCATTGAGACAAGTAAGCATCCAATTTTTTTTCTTTAGTAATTGGATTTTGGTAACTGGATATTTGATATGCATATAATTTTTTTTTCCTGTAGGCGTTGGAAAATCATTTTCCAGTGCCTACAGGAAACAAATTTCATGCTTCCATTAAAGTATTTTCAGTGGGTTCTTTGAGTATGTAACATCTATGTGCCTTGTCTTTGATTTCATAGGATTTATCAAAGACAAGGCACATAGATGTTACATAATCAAATATCAATATGGTAGATGTCCTTAAAAGGTCATTCGATATAAAAAAGGTTCAAAAGATTAGGAGTCCCTACTGGAAGATATGATATATGCCCCTAAATGGTCATTGGATATAACAAAGGTTCAGAATATTAGAAGACTCTACTGCTAATCAGCTTTTCTGCAGACTCTATAAGACTCTACCCATTTAGTTTTTTTGCTCAGATTGCTTACTACTGTTGTATATGTTTAGTGTTGATGAAGTTGAGGGTATTCTATTATTCATGGGAAGATTCTCGATGAGGGAAAGACTGATTGGGTTTGGTTTAGGACTTGAGCCATATATATGTTGAGTGAAGGGTTTAGTTTGTCTGTAAACTTTGTATCTGATCAGTTACAACTTGCAAGGCTCTGTGTGCTAACATAATTGTACTTTATTCTATGCTTGGATTCCTTAGTGTCATGTGAGTGTGACCAGTGAGTCCTTGTTAGTATCAGTATTGTGGTTATATTCTACTCAGAGTTGTTACTTTCACATACCAGTGTGATGATTGGGTTTTTGATAGTGGAGATGGAGATGAGGTTATGTTATACTTGTTGAGTTTATCCCAACCCTCTATTTAGGGCTTGTGTTAGGTGGTGAATTTATATGAATGCGCGAGATTTTCTGCTACTTTTCATACTTGTTTTGATAGTGTGTAACTTGGTCTGTATCTATTCAAAAAGCTTGGAGTGCCCTCATCTTGTCTTTCTATCTTTAAGGATTGGTTAGTGGTTCTTGCCAGATATTTCTAATTTCATCTAGGACATGCCATGTGTTTTTCCTAATTTTCCATATTTCTACAAGCATCTTATCTCTTAATACATGATTTTCATATTGCAGAGGTGTGAAACACTTCCTGCGGTATTTTGAAGTGAATATGATCTCCAACTTCTTTGGGAGAATAGGTCATGTAAAGCTAAAATGACTTATAACTGAGCTTTTGGCATTTTCCAGACATGAATTAAGAAATAGTAATATTTACCAATCGTTGTTAGTCATTCTTTTGTTTTTTGACTGGTATTGGGACAAGTAATTGGTTAAATATTGTGTTTGTTTATGGAATTTATTATGCCAAAGGAAAATTTGAACTGAAACATAATGTGTATGTAATTTAATCATACTAACTATTATAGTTTTCCATATGTAGCAGTTGCATTATTTTTTCATCATGTTAGTGTTCTCTGGCATTTTTTTTAATCTACATTGATGAAAGAAGATTAGTAAATTTGTGAGGAATCATTGCTTAAACTACTTGTTGACATTCATGTTGAATTCACTTTTGTTGGATGCCTAATAAATCTTGGAAGAGAATTCAATTATAGGAGCTCACAACTTGATTCCATCATTATTTCATAAATGATGGATCCTTGAACTATAATTGATCTGGTCTCTGGTTGATCAAAGTGCAAATCAATCCTATGTAACTGAAGGTTTATGAAAAAACTTGACATACAAAGATCATACCCTTATAATGGAGAGTGAAAATTTGGTATTAAATACATACAAAGATCATGCCCTTGTAGTGGAGAGTGAAAATGTGATTTCTTTCTCAATATGGGTGCAGAACGTTTTTAATTTAATGTCATGTATGTTTAGAGGAACATTTTTAGTTTCGTGTGCTTGTTTAGATCTGGGAAAACTTGGAAGGGGATCATTTCTCAGATTATTCAAGGATCACTTAAGATGAATGGTTGGGCCCAATGTGAATTGGTTCCATTCTCTCCTAATATGTGGACGATATTGAATCTAAAATTCATATGTAGAAGGGAAAGGGAGACACTGATGGAGAAGGAAAAGCACATATTCCATTCATTTTTTTCCCTTTCGGAATGGTAATGTTACTATATTTGTTGAACAAGATATATGAAATATTTTATTGAATGAAAAACTAGCTAGTGGTGTGCTCATATAAGTAAACCAGTAAATGACAGTTTCATGAAATGAAATTGAGCCATTACTTATTGTTTGAGGAGCAACATGTATTGATAGCAACTATGATTTTGCTACTTATTTTCAAAAAAGTTGGTTAACAGTAGAGTCTTCTAATCTTCTGAACCTTTGTTATATCCAATGACCATTTAGGGGCATCTATCATATCTTCCAGTAGGGACTCCTAATCTTTTGAACCTTTGTTATATCGAATGACCTTTTAAGGACATCTACCATATTGATATTTGATTATGTAACATCTATGTGCCTTGTGTTTTATTTCATAGGATTTATCAATGATAGTGGATTTCTAACACCTTACTTGATGTAGAAAGGAACATTATTTATGATTACAATATGGTAGAATGGGAAGGGATATAGGAGGCATGCCATAGGTGATGTGGGGATTGGAGAAGGTTTCTTTGATAAAATATATAACTAGATTTAAAGATTTTAAATATAAATTGGAGACAAAAATACCTATATTATGGTAGAGGGTTTACTTGTCCAATAGGGAAAGAGCTTCTGACTTAGTTCAGACTAAGTTGGATAGGAGTTTTGCTCATAACCAATTATTTCTTATTTCTTTGATAGTAGACATGCATTGTGCACATTATCACAATATATATGTTTAGTTCATTTGCATCCAGTGTCTACTTTGAAGATTAGACATTTTGCAACCTTCCCATCTTCCTTTCCTTCAAGTTGAATATGCCTGACATTGATTCAAGGAACATTTTCAAATGATTGCATGCTATAGGTGTAGAATAGGGGGAAAGAAAAATTATTACAGAGATAGAAACATTCTTAGAAGAAGACTTGCATGATGTTTAGCTACAAAAGGGGGTTGTTATGGAGGAAAATTGCACACGAGTTGAACAGAACAGAAAACAGAACATCTCATCTTGAGTTCTAAGAATAGAACAGAGGAACACCTGAAATGAATGGTTGGAATGGCTAGAATGAAAATCTTGGAATGGCTAGAATGAAAAGGAATGGATTTTTTTATTTTTATTTTTTTTTGAACAAAACTATCTTTTCCAAACCCTTATTGGACATTTTAACAAACCTAATTTTGATTGTATTCAAGGAAGTGAGGTGATCTGCAACTTTGGTAAAGTTAGGGAGTTCATGTGTGCAAGGTGCCTTGATTTTATAGATTGAATCTGATATAAATACCTACTTGTCTGATATTAATTTATTGTTTTTTTATGTTCTAGGTTTTTTAAGCGTGGAGAATGGTGGAAAAGTGGACATTGTGTATCAAAGTTTCATGTCATCCAAATCCTGGAAAAGCCACATTTAAATATGTGCTTTATAATCCGACGTGAAATCATGTCGTGCACAGAAACATAGATCTACACAGGAGGACAACTAATAATGAAGCCTACTATATTGCCCTTGTTGAGGGCTTAAAAGAGGCAAAAAAAAATGTTGTCAATGATATTGCAGTTTACATGAATGCACAACTCATCTGAAATCAGCTCAATGGCATCTATGAAGTTTGAAAAGCTAATTTAAAACCCCTATACAAGGAAGCAATAATATGGAGCTCTCAGTTTAAATCTTTCAGCATACAATGGCTTGCAGACATTCATAGGATGTCCACTGATATTCTAGTGGCAAGAATGTCAAGTGTAGATGTAGGTGTTAGAGATGAAACCGAATCATGGGTTATTACAAGTGAAGTCATAAATCATCATGATGTAACTCTCACATATAAGAATTTGTTATTCTTATCATTTTCCTTGGGGCTATGATGGCATGGTTATTTCACTAGAGAAGAACCCATTGTAATTTTTGGATGGTTCGTGATATAATAGATGAATCATTTTTAGGGTATAATTATTTTCTGTTGTGTTATTTTGCCATGTATCATGAACCTTTTCAACCCCCAATTGATTATTGTTGTTAAAAGGAAAAATATTTTCCACTAGGCATTATATTATGCAATGTTGTCATAATGACCATGCAAGTAGTACACCATTATTTATGTGCATGAATATTTGTTTTTGTTTTTACTTCCTTGGGATCTATTACATGATATATTAACATGGATATTTTTCAAAATAGTAAAAATAAAACTTAAAAACAAATTTGACACTCTATAGCAGGAATGATTATACGCCCTGCTACTGAATTGGGAAATAATACACCATTGTAATGTTCCAAATGGGGAAGAATAAGCTCAGTAGGGAATATCTTAAGATATTCCACTATGGATTCACAGTAGTATAGAAACACACCAGAAATTATAAACTAGAGATAGACTGGTAGGGCATTTACCGGTTATATCACCTCTAAAGAGAGGGTGAAAACCAGAGGCTTCCTGGCCCGTTCCAAACTCTGTCTATAGAAAACTGATGAAACACAGCAAGTGTGGGAAAAACACACTCCTCTTGGATTTTTCTTCCCTTGGGATCCTTAGATCTACAGATCTAAAGAATGGATCCAAAATAGGAGTCAAAAACCAAACAAGCAAGGAGAGGGAAATTCCACTTCTAGGAAAAACTGCAAGAGGCTCAAGGGTAACGCATTATAAGAAAAATGGTGCAAGAATAATGCTGACCAGTGCTGGGTTCCCTTATTATTGGCTATGTGGGACCTCGATGCTGAATTTCTGGAAAAAAAAATGGGTTTAAGTGCCTTAAACAGATCTCCCACGAAGCTGACTAGTTAAAAATCAGCTAAAGAGAAGAGTTGATGGAATGAAGAAAAGCCCACTTCATAATTACGCAGTTTTAGCATAGAGTCACTGGAAATCAGCCATCAGACATATATTACAGTATATCAGCAGAAAATAATACTTTTAATGGAGCTTCTCAAGAAATATAGTGAATTCTATGAAGAAATAAGCAAGAAATCTTCATAAATAGGAGCTGCAACGTATGTAAAAGGTACATAAATGAATGGACAGCGTCCCTCTAAGTGTGCTTCAGCAGTATAATGTTAGATTGCAGATATACAGAAAATTCATGGCTGAAACATAAGATCCATATCAGATCTGGAAACTACTCAGCCTTCAAATCAAGATCCCCTTAGGGTTTTTACAAAATAATGCACTAGAAAGTGTAGATCTAATTTTTTGTACACAGAACTGCAGAAAGCTTCAGTAATTTATGAAGATGAATTAATTCATAATATCCAATAGATCTGAATATGAGATATCAGCAAGCTACTTCATAAATCTTCAAGATGAGAGGCAAGCCTCAATCACCTGAGATCAGTTATAAGGAGAAATCCAAATAGCAGTGAAAGCAGTACATAGAAATAACGCAGTTCACTAAGGAGATTGCGCATTAGCTTGAATAGAATCTTACAGTAGATAAAAATTATAGATCTGAAGCAAAGATATGATAGAGACCCTCTTCCAGGTAGTCACAAGACACTCTCCCTTAGAGGAGACTTTGAAAACAACTAGATCCTTGCAGATCTAGAACCCCACTTACTACACTTACAGCAGTAGCAAAACCCTCAGTGAGCCAGCGCTGTCTATGCAAGCATAGCTTGGCCTCCAACCAGATATTGGTTCAATCTAGCACACTTCCCTCCAAGAGCTACTCAAGGAAGGTTGGAGGATTCCTAAACAGGAGATCCTCTCTTTCTCTTGCTAAACAGCGCAGAGAAATGGAGTTGCCTTAGCAAGCTTAGAAATGAAATATGATCAACAACCTCCTCATGAGCCTTCATCCTCCTTTTATAAGATTTGAGTCTCTTGGAAAACCCTAAACCACTTTCATCTTTTGGTTCCTTTCACACTTGGAAACCCCTTCTAGAACAGCGCAGTCCATCAAGGAGGTTCAATGAACCTAGACAACATTGTTGACTTGGTCAAATAGGATCTCCTTTGGTGATCTTGGCCCTTTCACACCTGCAAGATTTTATTCCAATGGCCTAAATATGTCTCTTTTCACATAGGCACTGATTTATTCTTGATTTGCAAGAGGATTAGACATCCTCCTTTACAATTTATTCATTAATCATGAAATACAAAATAAATAAGGAAAAATTAATGTTCCAAATTAGCTGAAGCTAATTTAGGAACATTACAATCTCCCCCTCCCAAATGTTGCTTGTCCTCAAGAAACTACAAGGGTGCTACAAAACTTCCCCTTCTTCTCTTGTGGCCTCCTCATCAAATAGTCTCCTCCATTGCTCTGAATTTTCTACAATATCTTTGTCCTCCCAATGGCCCTTCCTTAATATGCAAGTTTGCCCTTTATGAATAAACTCAAAGGCTCTCATCATGAAGAAATGGAAGGTTGTTGTGGAAACCTTCTTGTTGATCCATGGCCTCCTCAAGATAGAAGTGATGACTATCATGGGGTTTTCATGATCCATGAAAGACTCCCATCTCCATGCTGTCATCAAAATGAAGTCGATCACCTCCCAGCTTGGCAATCCATAGAAGATCTCCTCCCCAATACATATGAGAGGCATGTCACCAACCCACATATGGCTCACTTTGCAAAGAGACAAGTGATTTATCATAGTGGCCATACAAACTCTCATGCTCCCATGGAAGCATGCAATGCAAAAAGAATGGGGGACTCCTTCCCCCAAGGGCACATTCAAAAAGTGTGTCTTTCCTCCAACTATGCCCCAAACAAGGATAAGGACATCTTCAGCTTGTGGGATCATGATTAGAATCATGCTAGCTGCCATGTGTGATAGATAAGAAGGAAGATGTTCCCTCATGTGGAACCAGTGCATTTTTATCCTTAATTGCCATGGAATAAGATATGACAAGTGCCCTCCCCAACACTTGTTTATTGCCTCATGCCTTTGGAATGCTTGGAGAATGTACATCATGGTTGGTGTAAAAGAATCACACCATGAGGAATATAATAGCTTTCCAAGATTCTCCAAGGAGTGGCCTGCATCAACATAGTTCATGGCCTTGGATGGCCCATGAAACCCATCATACTTAGTGCCCCATCTTGGCACCATGTCCTGCAAATGAGTGTCAGAAAAATATAAGCATATAGGAGATACATAACAATGCTCAAGAGGATGAGCCTCTCTATATACTTGTTTTACATCAGTGGGGTGACTCATGGATGAGTTCCCTCTCACACTCAAATAATAAGGAGGTGTGAATGGTGGCTCCTCCCAAGAGCTATGTTCCTCCTCCTCTACCAAGTAGTCCATGCACATCTTCATATGAGAGTACACATCTTCTTTGAAACCTTCCCATATGAACCCACCCAAGAGAGTATGATATGCTTTGACAAAACCAGTGGGTTTGGAAAGCAGGATTTCATAGATGGCATCAAATAGTCCCTCCTTGAGTTTGGAGTCACTAGCCAAAAGAATAAGATTATAGAAATAGATAACTCCATCTACCACCTTGAACCTTTCATCCTTTAATTCCCCTTCAAGAACCCCCCATGTGAAAAGGTCCTTGGAGTATTCCATCATGAGTTGGGAATCCCAACAAGGATCCAAGCTCTCCAAGAATGACAGCGTTGTAGAGGTCTGAAATGCAGCCCCTGTATTCTCATGGCTCCCATATTTGACATCCTTGATATCAAGACCACATGTTGGAGCATCGTAATCTTCCTTTTGTTGCCCCATTTGCAGTTGTTCTTGCACAAGACAAGACTGGAGCATATGGAAATCAACTTCCCCTCGAAAATTCCTTGTTTTCCAAAACCTCCTCCTTTTGGCCCATGCATACAAGAGGGTTAGGATCCCCTTTCCATCCTCAGAAATCTCCTTTGTGAATGAAGAGATCATGGGCTGCCCCAAATATATGGAGCTGCCATGTGCCTTCATGCTCATGCCATCATAGATCTCTGATTTCTCCTTTCTCAACGCAGATATCTGAGTGAGAGTTTGCAATGTCCCTTTCAGGAAAATGCTCATCCCTCTCCTGAATGCTTGAGAGATTCTCTGTGTTGTGCTAGCTTCTCCCAAGGCTCCCTCCTTAGCCAAGTATGTATATGCAGGCCATAGTTGAGAGAACACTTTAGATTTCCTCCTATAAAGAGGTGCTCCTGATAAAGTACCTCCTTGCAAAGAGGTGTCAAGGCATAGAGTATAATGTGGATGTAGGTAGACAGATTTGTCCCTACCTTCAATGCATAAGTCCTCTTGCCTTCTTTGTGCTTCCAAGCTCTGAAGTAGAGAAGGGTTCATGCTCTCCACCTTGTGATGCCCTTCCTCCTCTTCTACCTCCCCTATCTCCAAGACCTCATCATCAATCAATGATAGTACATTCTCCTCATGCATGATATCCTGTGGGACTCTTTGCAAGAGTGCAAGAGTCTCTCCTCTTGGAGCAAGTGCTCCAACCTCTTCCTCATGAAGTGCTTGAGGTGCCTTTGTTTTGACTGTGTTATCATCTCCTGCCTTCTCCTCCTCTTCAATAACTGTAATTGTCCCATCATCAATGAGAGACAATATATATGGATCAACTATTGAAGGAGAAACCTCCATGCTTTCCTTTTGAGAAGAGGACCCTTCACTCAATGGAGATCTTGCCCTTGGCAAGGCATAAAACAAACTTACACCTTCTTTTTCCCCCTCCATGAAGGAATCACTGGCAAAATGCTGAATTTTTGGTGCTATGGCTAAGTGCACATATCCATGAGATGAGGATTCAGAATGTTTCTCATGCACAGATCTTGTAGATCTGATTGGAAGATCTTTTTTTTGAAACCCCTTGAGAGCTTCACTGCTTCTTCTCTTTTCTTCTTGCACATCCTCCTTGGGGAGGCTCTTCTTAAATCTGAAAATAGATGAGATTAAACTCATCTTCTTCATGTTTCCCTTGCTCTTTATTTCACTGATAGCTTGATCTCACAGGTTGTGCCAGAGATCATGCTCTGATACCACTGTAATGTTCCAAATGGGGAAGAATAAGCTCAGTAGGGAATATCTTAAGATATTCCACTATGGATTCACAGAAATATGGAAACACACCAGAAATTATAAACCAGAGATAGACTGGTAGGTCATTTACTGGTGATATCACCTCTAAAGAGAGGGTGAAAATCGGAGGCTTCCTGGCCCGTTCCAGACTCTGTCTATAGAAAAATGATGAAACACAGAAAGTGTGGGAAAAACATACTCCTCTTGGATTTTTCTACCCTTGGGATCCTTAGATATACAGATCTAAATAATGGATCCAAAAGAGGAGCCAAAAACCAAACAAGCAAGGAGAGGGAAATTCCACTTCCGGGAAAAACTGCAAGAGGCTCAAGGGTAACACTGTATAAGAAAAATGGTGCAATAATAACGCTGAACAGGGCTGGGTTCCCTTATTATTGGCTATGTGGGACATCCATGCTGAATTTTTGGCAAAAAAAATGGGTTTAAAGGCCTTAAACAGATCTCCCACGAAGCTGACTACTTAAAAATCAGCTAAAGAGAAGAGCTGATGGAATGAAGAAAAACCCACTTCAGAATTGCGCAGTTTCAGCAGAGAGTCATTGGAAATAAGCCATCAGACATATATTACAGTATAGCAGCATAAAATCATACTTTTAATGGAGCTTCTCAAGAAATACAATGAATTCTATGAAGAAATAAGCAAGAAATCTTCAGAAATAGGAGCTGCAATGTATGTAAAAAGTGCAGAAATGAATGGACAGCGTCCCTCTAAGTGTAATTCAGCAGTATAATGTTAGATTATAGATATAAATCAAATTCATGGCTAAAACATAATATCCATATCAGATCTGGAAACTACTCAGCCTTCAAATCAAGATCCCCTTAAGGTTTTACAAAATAATGCACTAGAAAGTGTAGATCTAACTTTTTGTACACAGAACTGCAGAAAGATTTAGTAATTTCTGAAGATGAATTTATTCATAATATACAATAGATCAGAATATGAGATATCAGAAAGCTACTTCATAAATCTTCAAGATGAGAGGCAAGCCTCAATCACCTGAGATCAGTTATAAGGAGAAATCCAAATAGCAGTGAAAGCAGTACATAGAAATAACGTAGTTCACTAAGGAGACTACGCAGTAGCTTGAATGGAATGTTACAGAAGATAAAAATTACAAATCTGAAGCAAAGATATGATAGAGACCCTCTTCCAGGTAGTCACAAGACACTCTCCCTGAGAGGAGACTCCGAAAATAGCTAGATCCTTGCAGATCTAGAACCCCACTTACTACACTTACAGCAGCAACAAAACCCTCAGTGAGCCAGCGCTTCTATGCAAGCATAGCTTAGCCTCCAACCATATAGTGGTTCAATCTAGCACACTTCCCTCCAAGAGCTACTCAAGGAAGGTTGGAGGATTCCTAAACAGGAGATCCTCTCTTTCTCTTGCTAAACAGCGTAGAGAAATGGAGATGCCTTAGCAAGCTCAGAAATGAAATATGATCAAAAACCTCCTCATGAGCCTTCATCGTCCTTTTATAAGATTTGAGTCTCTTAGCAAACCCTAAACCACTTTCATCTTTTGGTTCCTTTCACACTTGGAAACCCCTTCTAGAACAACGCAGTCCATCAAGGAGGTTCAATGAACCTAGACAGCGTTGTTGACTTGGTCAAATAGGATCTCCTTTGGTGGTCTTGGCCCTTTCACACCTGCAATATTTTATTCCAATGGCCTAAATATGTATCTTTTCACATAGGCACTGATTTATTCTTGATTTGCAAAAGCATTAGACATCCTCCTTTCCAATTTATTCATTAATCATGAAATACAAAATAAATAAGGCAAAATTAATGTTCCAAATTAGCTTAAGCTAATTTAGTAATATTACAACCATAGTGACAATATAAGCTTGATGCATTAAGAAAAATCTCATTACTCAAGTACTCAATTATTGGACTGAAATCTCCAAGTACTCAATTATTGGACTATTGAAACACTTCATTTATATAGAAAAGATGAAGTACATGTACATACTTGCAGCTTATCAGAAGCTGGAATAATTTTAATCTCTCATAACCCTAGCTAGGGAAACCAATATAACCCTAACAACAAAGTCCTCCACGCTAGGAATCACATGTAACCAAAGCTGGCCACTCCACCAGGAATCCTCACCAACATAGCATCCCAACTGGAATGACATTCATCGCATGAATGTCGTATGTTGGACAATAAACAAAAAGCTATAGTTTCTATCACAACTTGTTTCTGAAGCCAATTTGTGTGTTGTCTCCAAGTTCTGTGATGTCAGTGACCCAATCATCTTCGGATAGAGGGGGACCCATTGCAGAAGTTGTTGTGTCTGTAACATGACAATGCATTTTTCATCAGATAAAATAATAAGATGTGAATTAATACATGCATCAGAATACAAGTATATCAATTAAAAGTCTTTTCTTAAGCACCTTGACTCATTTGATAAAAATAGTTATAGTGTGTCTTTGTACATCCTTCATTTGAAATCACATTAATTGGATGCTCCAGCCTTGCAAACACTCTAGCACTACATTAACAACATGAACAACAACTAGTGCTAAAATTTAAGAGCAAAGACAATGCAACAAACATGGAAATTCACCAATTTCCGTGACGTCAATGCCCCAATCTTGTTCTGGTCGAGGGGGGGCCATTGACGAACCAACTATGTTTGTAATATGACAACACAGTTTCCATCAGAGAAAAAAATAGCATTTCAAGTAATAGATGCATCAAAAGACATAATATATCAATCAGGAATCTCGTCAAATGTACCTTGACTCATGTGATCAAAAGGTTGATGGTGGGTCTATGTACACCCTTCATCTGTAAACACATTAATTGGATGTCGCAGCCCTACAAACATTCTAGTGCTACATTCACAACATGAACAACAACCAGTGCTAAACGTTAGGAGCGAATACAATGAAAACAAACATGGAAATTCACCAATTTCTGTGATGTCAGTGGCCTTGTCCCAATGATGAACTAGCTGTGTTTGTGAGATGATAACACAGTTTCCATAAGAGAAAAAAAATAAAATTTCAAGTAATATATGCATCAGAATACATAGCAAATCAATCAGGAATCTCATCAAATGTATATTGACTCATGTGATCAAAAGTTTGATGGTAGGTTTGTGTACATCCTTCATCTGTAATCACATTAATTGGATTTCGCGGCCCTGCAAACGTTTCATCACTACATTAAGCTAAAAGAAATATCAAAGATCAAAGACATTGCAACAAACTTGAAAAATCGACAAAGCGATCTAAACAAAGCAACAAACTTGGAAGATCGCCAATTTGATCTAAACATAATGATATCGTCTCCCTATAGAACTTATTTGGAACAATAGAGGATGCATTGTTGCAGCGAGAACGACCATGCTTGTTGAGGTGTGGAAACTGAAGTGGTTCTTCTTCGGAGTAGAGACATTCAAATCAGTATTCAAGGTGACATTCATTTTCCTTGTATTTTTTTTTTTGACTAAGGAAACTCTTCTTCCTCTTCAAGGATGACTCATAAGCACCCAAACCAAGGGTGAAGTCATAATCCATAATATTAAGATTATTAGCATCATCCATAAATTTTTTAGCCAGATCAATAAAAAATTCGTCTTTCTCTTAGAAGGAGGACTATTTCGAAATAGGTCTAGATAGCCAAACAAATCCTCTCTCAACACACTAAGTTCTTCAACATTGTCATCTTCAATATTGGTTGTGATAGTATCTGCATGAAGGTTTGGTGCCTATGTGCTTATCTCAAAAGGGGCATTCAATGCATTGGGCATTGGGTGTGGTATGAAGATCCAATAAAGGGTCTAAATCCATCAAGGAGGAATGAAACCAATCTACCTTTGTAGAATGCTTTCAAATGTTCTCCTGAATAGACCATGGGCAATCGCAAGTGATAAAAATTTTGCGATGAAAAATGATAAGATATTCCTTATCATCTTTGCTTTGAATCCTTACCCAATAAGCATGAGATATGCTTTCATGAGGCCTACAATCACTGTATGGAATTCTTCTAGCCTTTTCCATTAATGATTCAAGCTGCATCTCTTTCTTGTGGTTGTTATAATATCCTTCTTTTTTCAAAATTTCCTTGAATCGATAACATGGATCAACATTTTTTAGGAGAGTGTAGAATAGCCAATCCATTCTATGAGAACATTTCTTTCGTTTATCACATAGAAATGTTGTTTAGATAATCGTGGTATGATTCCACAACATTATTTGTCTCCGGGTTTGCATGAGGAAAATCTTTGCAGCCTTTAACCCACATCCCTACATGGAAAGACTCAATTAGTAAATATAATTTGTCCAACATAAACAAAAAACATACAACACAGAAGGAACATTATGCAAACTTACGAATCTTGCCACCAGCAACCCAAGTCTTGTAGAAATAGTCCAAAAAATTCTACTCAGTTGCATATTTGGTGAAAAAAGCATTGATTTCATCATTCACTTCATCAGTACAACAATATTTCATGATATGGCCAGGTTCATTGAACATATATTTTTCTTTCTCTGAGATTATAACCAACCGATTAACATTCTTGAGCCATGCCCTCCTTACATGCCAAATACACAAGATTAATTCACATTTCGTGATTCTCCTGCGACATTTAATTCATTTTAAGTTAGAAATTTTTAAAATGAATGCAATTCAAAATGTCAAATAAGAATATTGGTGTTACCTCAAAGCAATGATTTCAGCCATAGTATCATCAACCATGAAGGCATTGACCCTCCAATAGGGATGAACCTAAAAACACCTAAGCATGAGGCTCTGCAACCATACTGCTATATCTTGTGATGTATTACATGACATCACCACCCAGGCAACTAGTACCCCACTTTGTTGCTCATCAAACACTGCAAGAATGTGCAACTGATATTGTCATATTAAATGAAATGAAGTTAATTTTAACCTAAATGATTTTATTGAAGCAATCATTGGAAAAAAATCTCACCCCATATTTGTTTGTACTGAATGTTGAGTCCATGGCTATCAAGTTATTTTCAGATAACTTGACCATAGTTTCCAACATCCACTTTGTTTGTATTCCAACTATAAAAGGGATGTCTGCACCATTGGGCTTCTGGTAGAAGAAGAAATCATTCTGGTTTCTTTGATACCAAGGATTCATACTCATTTCATCTTTTCTATGCAATTGATAACTTTCTATCATCAAGCGATTATAGATGTTTACAACATCTTTTCTGCGTAATAAAAAATCCCTATCTCTAGATATAGCATCTATGTCAAGATATTTATTTATATGTATTTTACAAACAGATTCAATTGGCAGTTGAAGAAAATAACACCTTTATAAATAAGAAATCATTTCCTTCGAAAGTCCTGGCTTTCTCTGAGTAACATCATCAGTTAAAGTGTTGTTTTTTCCATGATAAGGCCATCCTTTCCCATCTTCGTGATCATACTGATTGTATGTTATTACTGCTATGTTGGGATCCTGAACCATAATATTTACAATAAAATGGCATTGCATCCCCTCTTTTTGGAAAATGACTGCCTTGGTTTGATTTTCCATTCTTCTCTCCTATCAGTTGGACCATATGAGCAATGATAACTACAAAATCAATTACAAAATGTCACCAAATCTAGTAAATATAAAGCATATTTAATATCAACATCTAAACAATGTAGTTCTAAAATACTTACATCTCATACTGTAAGGCAGCACTAGCTCTTGTGCTCGGGCGTTTTCTTTGTAGATGCAGGAAGGAACATGGAGCATCTGGATTTGATTCCTTTCATTTTTTAAAATCATCAACTCTTTCTTTGGGAATTTTTGCAACACGGTCAATATTCATGTCTTGTTTGTAGACTTCAGACCAAACTAAATATTTACTAGAAAAAATGACTTTGTCTTTAGGGTCTTGCACCTCAAGAGCCATGACTGACTTCCATTTCTTTTCCATGCTGGATGATTGTCTGCAAAAAAATGTGGAAACATATTAGGGAGATGGAAATGATGACACATTCAGCGGTATAATTAGATGAACTTGAATAGTATATGTTGACACATTATCTAGGTGGTAGGGATAGTAGAGTATGCATTAGTGTTGTGTTGTGAGTTTTGTGATGTGTTGTGCAGTTAGTGCACAGAGATATAATTATACCTATGTCTTAAGATGCTTTAGATCATACATAAGTTCTTCATAAGGGCTGAATATTGCATATTTTGTACAACAAAAAAATCTAGAGTATAACCTTAAATAATAAAAACTCCAAATAGAACCAACTCATGAGTAAAAGGTGTTAACATTAATATTTCTTCTATTATTCCTGTATTGTGAAATAATAAATTTGGCCCAGAAGGTGATTTATACATATACAACAGGAAATATAGTAATTGCATCTCCATGAAATTATGTATTGGAAAATGATTTCTAGTACTCCTGTAGGTGCTGGAAAATCATTTTCCAACACCTACAGGAGCACTAGAAATCATTTTCCAGTACAATCAATAGTTATGGAAAAGGTGAAAGCTATTGATTAAAAATGGAAAAGCTACTGGGTAAAAAGGTAAAGATATGGAGGCTATTGAGTAAAAAGGTAAAATCTAGATTTATAGTATATAGTCTCCTATAGTCATTATATTCTACATTGAAGGATGTTACCTATGTTATCACCCAAAAAATGAAGCATCATTTGACAAAGTTGAATAGGTTCATGTGTCAAAAGTAGGGTTGTAGGATTCATTTTTTATATTCTTGGTCAAGGGAAATTTTAAATTTTTCTTGTTTAAGCTTACCCTAAGGTCCAAACCCACTCATTTTCAAATCCCCTCATGTCACATCACTCATAATTTTCTGACAGATTTCAATTCCCAATGTTTTTGTACCGAAAATGTCATTTTAGCCAAGAAACAACAGTTCCGTAACGAAATACACTGAGAAATGCCAGTTTTCACTACGAAACTGCTGATAGTTTCATAGCAAAAACACCTAGATTTGCACTGAACTCGCTACGAAAGCGGTTTTATGTCTGTCTTGTCAAGTTAGCTGTTAGGTGTCAGAAAATCGTTGGGAAATGGTAAGTTAGATATCATTTGAGTCATGGAGGGATAAAATCAAGGTACATGGTCAGGTTTGAAGTCATCATCACCGGTTTAGGTATGTATGAGTCATCATTGAGTCATGAGAAGACATCAAACTTCAAAATCTTTCCTAATTCGGTCATTTCTCATTTCTTATTCCTTCTTTGTGTGATATCGAGCTCTGGAGAGCTATTGCATTAAGCCAAAGTTGTGGCTGTTGTTTTCAAAGGTTTACATTGAGCACTATCAAGCGAGGCTGCAAACTATCAAGCGAGGCTATGAAGGCATTAAAGAAACCATGGCAGAAAAAAGAAAGACAAATAAGGGTGGCCAATGTCTGAGATATGAACCAGCAGATATGAATTTGATCAATGAAGACCCAACAACTATGGAAGTCTTCAGAAGGACAGGTTTCTTACATTTTTTTGAGAAATTACAAGGCTACCATGTACAGGTTTCCAAAGAGTCCGCTTTAAATTTCAGTGGAACAGTCACCAAAGTGGGAATGCTTAATCTTTCCATTACACCAGATGTTATTGCTGTAGCTACATGGATTCCAAGAGGACAAGAGAAGTGGTTCAAAGGTTTCAAGTTCAACATGGAGCAGTGCAAAGAGTTTATGAAGCCTGAAAATAGTGAAATGGATCTCACCAATGCCATTCCAAGGAGCTGCATGAAGGACAACTACTCAAAATTGATGCTCATCATCCAAAAGTATTTTACTTATGAAGGGAGATACCATAAATTCTACTCATATCATTTCAAGCTACTTCTACACTTTACTGGTAACATTTCCCTTGATCTGCCTTTCTATTTACATAGAAGTTTGTCAAAATTGGCAGATAAGGTCCAAGCAAAATCTGAAGGGTTTGAGACTTCATTGTTTCATCATGGTTTAATGAAACTACTGGTTTTATATGAACTCCAAAGGCTAGGCATCTTCATTTTTTTTTGTTAGTGGTTTTGAGTTGTATTCTCTTACTCCTTTAAGAACTCCTAAACCTAGGAGAATTCCATCACCCTTATTAGCAGAACAGAGTGAACCATTAGTTGCAGAACCAAGTGAACCAATCATGATGGAAATAGAGAAATTGAAGATTTTTGATACACCAAATTTCCCACCTGCAAAACATAAGTCAAAAGTGGTCAAACCTGCAAAACAAAAACAAGTTGTTAGTAAACAAGGAACCAAAAGGATGACAAGGAGCCAAGCAGTGGCCTTAGAAGAGAAAAAAATGGTTGTAGAAGATAGAGCAGTAGCTAAAGGAAATCTATAAGACATATTACATGCCATTGACATAGAAGAAACTCCTATAGTCCAGGCTGAGGACATAGAGGAAGGTGGACAGAAGCTAAAAAAGGCCAAATCTACAAAGAAATTAGAATTTGAAGGAGAAGATGTAGGTTTCATGTTTCAAGCAAGAAAGACTATGACAAAGCATACTAGAAAGATCTTAGAGAGAAGTAAAGAGGTTCAACCACCTACTGACACAGTCCAACCACCACAAGACATCATTGACCTTTCATCACCTGCAGAGAAAGATACAGTTAGCAAATCAAAGAAAGGAAAAGACAAGGTGATGGAAAAAACAGAGTTTCAACTCCTTGAAGAATAATTGAAGTTAACCAATAATGAAATTGCTGTTATGAAGAAAGATGCAAGGAAACACAATGTAGAGAAGATTCAGTTTGAAATCATGGAGAAATTTTGGGAAGTGCAGGTTGACAGTGTTTCCAAGACTCTAGATAATACACAACAACTTATCAAATGGACCATTCCATTGAGGAAAGAGGTCAACCATGTCAGGAAAATGAACACACACTTGAAAGCCACCAATAGAAACTTGAAAGATCAGGTTAAGGACCTCCAGGATCAACTTGAACTAATTCATGAGGAGTTAGAGAAAAAAGGTATTAAAATGACAGTAGTTGAGGAGCCAATTGCTCAACTCATCATCAATGAGGAAGAAACCCCTCAAGAATCATAGCGTGAGCTAGTTTATGGTTTTGAATACTAATGGCATGTTAGAAACTAATTTTTTTCACTTAGAAGGTAGATTTTTGAAGCTACGCAAAATTTTGGATTTTTTACTGTTTTCAGCAGTTTTGTAGCGTGCCTGGGCTTGAAGAACAACAAAATGCTACGAAACTACTGTAGCTTTTATTTTAGCATTTTGAACAGGTTTTTGGAGCTCCAAAGAGATGAAAATGGTAGGTAAGGTGCATTAAAGCATAATTAACATCATGTAGGAGGAAAGAACCAAAAATATTGATGAAAAATGGCATTTTTGCAACGCTACGAAAGTATGCTACGAAATTGTCTTACTTTCATAGTGTATTGTTTTGGAGCCTTATAAGAAGGTTTTTGGAAATATTTGGACATATGGATACTATCAAAGTGTTAAAGGACCATAAAATCAGCTATTTAAGACTTAAAAGACCATGAAATGAAGACAAACTACCAGCCAAAGCATTTGTTGAAGATGAAGACCAGTTTGCCTAAAAAACAGGGTTTGTTTCCAGTTTTAGAGGAGGTCAATTAAGAGGTCATGTAGTGATGAGTCCCATCACGCCCAATTCGAACATGTGAAGTCATATTTTTCAAAGATGTAATTTTTTTAGGACATAAGGTTGTTATTGAAATAATGAACAATTTGAGTCCTATTAGGAAAAGGATTGTCAAGTAAGATAGTTGTCATTTTCTCATTAAATAGATGTTTTATGGTTATGCAAGGTGTCATTAGGAAAAAATTTGATGAATATAGCTAGGAGGTAGATCATCTCATGATGTAACAAGTCTATTAAAAGGCAGAGGGTCGAATTTGTCAGGGGTTGGAGATTTTTTGGCAAAACTGCAGCTTTATGTAAATTGACTGTTTTCAGTAATATAGAGACTTGTTTCTTGACCAACCTGAGATTCTGATTGGGTTTTTAGTGCCTATCTTATCTATATCTTTGATGTGTACTATTTGCAATGGTTTTCATCTTTAATACTCATAATTCATTCATGTAATGCTCTGACTTCCTTTATAGATGAATTGATTGTGTGATTTCCCGTTTCATGTGTGTGAACTTCTGCTAAAAACTCTTACCTGCCTCAGCTTCCATGTCAAGTGAACTTACTACTGAATCACTGAAAGTGTTAACTCCATAAGCCCAATTTTTGTAGACTGATACTATTTTCAACCTATACTCATCGCAATCAAGTTGTTTTCCAAGTAGAGTTAGCCATCTAAATACATCTTTATTCAACATCATTAACCCTGTGAGAGAGCCCTCTTTGACTGAAGAGGCTAAGTTTCAGTCACAAGATTGGTTTGAAACAGTTACTTGAGATTGTCTGATTAGCAGCCTATCAGGTGAAATTTTGTGATAACAGCCTACATCAACGAATGGTTCATCATGATGTAATATATCATGATGGAAATGCTTATGCAGGGCCTGTGCACAGTGTCACATGTTTGTCATGTTTTATAATTTTTTTCCTTCCTACCCCAACTGCAAGTATGTGCATCCAATCGTCCTCAACTTGGAATTCAGAAAGAAGAATATTATGCCACCGTGACAGATGCTCAGTTTGCTTGATTATGATCATGGGAATGCACAAGACACAAAGTAAATGTGAATGTAATGTGTTTTGGAGCTCTGAAGATTTGAATTTTATGTTGTTTTATGACCAAAAAAAAATTATAGATAATTTTAAATTTTGTGTAGCAAGCTTAATCTTGGGAAGACTAGGGCAACTAGTGCAATTAGCTATGAATAGTTTACATGTTTGCAGTCATCTACTGTACAATATGGTTTTCTTCAAAAAATAGTGTGACTTGTTGTTCAGCAGTTGTGTCATTCTCTTATCAATCAACTGAATTCCATAAGAAATTTACTTATTGGAATCTCTTATCTAATACTATTTCATCAGCTTTCTTAAACATGATTAATTAATGGTGTTGCATTTCTTAATAGTATTTACTTGTTGAAACTATTATCTAATACTATTTCACCAGTTTTCTTAACCATGATTAATGGTGCTTCATTTCTTAATCGAATTTACCTGTTGAAACTCTTATCTAATATTGTTTCACTAGCCTTCTTAAACATGCAGACTAATGGTGCTACATTTCTTAATAGAATTTACAAACTCTTATGTAATACTATTTCACCAGCCTTGTTAAACATGACTAATGGTGCTACATTTATTAATAGAATTTACTTACTGAAACCCTTATCTAATAGTATTTCACTGGCTTTCTTAAACACGACTAATGGTGCTACATTTATTTCACCAACTTTCTTAAACATGACTAATGGTGTTGCATTTCTTAATGGAATTTACTTATTGAAACTCTTATCTAATACTATTTCACTAGCTTTCTTAAACATGACTAATGGTGTTGCATTTCTTAATAAAACTAGGGACTCCTAGTTACAGGAGTTGCAACAATTGTTATTGGCATAGGTTGACAACCTGCAAACAACTAGAACCTAACCATCAAATAGTAAATTAATTAATACCATCAAAGCCATATCAATTTGAAAGACAAATAGTAGATCTTGTATATGTTTTCATGGAAGAATGTGGTGAGCTCAAACAACTTATTTCAGACCAGTTTTTTTTTGCTTAGGTGTCCATTAAATAACAATACAATTTTCACTCATAAACGTTTTGTTATGAATGTCATGCTCTAGTTTTGCATAATAACACTACAAATTTTACGACATTCTCCTTTTATCTATTTCATAATGACTTTGAATTTTGTAGTCAACCCTAGCCATTCATTTCAAGCTTTACTGAAACCCCTCATACTTAAAATATTTATCGAGCATTAGACTACATGATCAGAAAGGTAAAGAGCACAACTTATTTTAATTTACAAACAATTTACTGCGATGTATTAAGATCCATTCAATCACGAAAATTCCATTTAGTTATTACCAATGAATGACACTTAAGGTTGAAGCACAAGGAGTAGTGGATATAGAAGTATTAGATATTGTGTATCAAACATTTCAGTATAGACATTTTAGTAATTGCATCTCCATGAAATTATGTAGTGGAAAATGACTTCTAGTACTCCTGTAGGTGCTGGAAAATCATTTTCCAGCACCTACAGGAGCACTAGAAATCATTTTCCAACACAATCAATAGTTATGGAAAAGGTGAAAGCTATTGATTAAAAAGGGAAAAGCTATTGAGTAGAAAGGTAAAAGCTATGGAGGCTATTGAGTAAAAAGGTAAAATCTAGATTTATAGTATATAGTCTCATATAGTCATTATATTCTACATTGAAGGACGCTGCCTACATCAACGAATGGTTCATCATGATGTAATATATCATGATGGAAATTCTTATGCAGTGCATGCACCATAAGAAAAATATATTGTTTCTTGCCCACAGTGATCATATTTTTGTCTATGTGGGTGGGACCGGTTCTTGTTGATGTCCACGTCAATTCCTCTTTGGGAACTCCGCTCCCAACTGCCAATGTTTTTCATCGCCTCAGTAATGGATTTATGTGTGCATATGGTATGGTATATTTCATTTCATGGGATTTTAATACTTGGAAGAGAGCTGCAAGTTCATGCTCTGTTTCTTTCTCTCGGTTTTCCAAAGCCTCAGCAAACAACATTAGGAGTTTCCAGTTTCTCTTTGCTCTGTCATACTCTTCCAGCAAACAATGGTAGGGTCAGTTTCTCTCTACTCTCTTATACTCTGTTTGTTTCTCTCAGTTTTCGTTAGCCTCAACAAACAACATTAGAAGTTTCCAGTTAAATTGTTGAGATCATCCTCTCATGATGATAGTTGCTACCGTCTAAAGGCATCCTTCTTTGTATACATCTTTTAGCCAAAATTGAGGCTTATCTCTCGTTCCTGAGGTTTCTAGCTGTGAAAATTTTGATTCTTTTAATAAATCAATATCTAACATCATACCATTTGTTTGTATTTTGGATTCTCACATTAAAAATTTAAAGGGTTTGCAGAGTTACATTTATTCGCTAGTATTAATATCTTGCTACATTAATGTAATCCTTGGTCACACTACCTAGATTTACTAATGGTCAATATCACTCATAGTTTAGGATAAGTGTTGATTGAAGCTTCGGATAAGTGCTGAATAGCATGTATCCATGCTGCGCCTTTTTTGAGTCAAAATTGGAAATTTTCACGCCTAAGTTTAGGTAGTGGCAATCATCATGATTTCAGTATGATGGAAAGCAAGTTTTCTCCTTGCCTCAACAATCACTCTCATGGGATTTGTATGGTATGCTCTAGTTTGACATGGTGTGAGGAATGTTATATTCCTTTATGTACAAAGAAAACAAGTTGTATACATATATATGCAAGGTGAAAGATAATGGGAACATTTGCAGGCAATATCAATCCATATTTGTTGGTCAGTTTCTCATTGATCAACGGATTATTATTCCCTTACAAATGGAATTTTTGTGATCCATTGTGGAAACAATGATCTGCTTGTTATAGTCTAAAGAAGTATTTTTATTTTTTATAAAATATTTTTTCAATCACTATGATCTCTTTGATTTTTAATGTGGTATATGATGCATTTTCAACAGCAAAAAAAATGGTGCAGCAATTCGAGAAAGTAGATCACCTTTCACAAATATTTTACAGTGCGCAAATTCTATTGTTTTAACTGAAAGATTACATCATTATGCCTGTTGGCGTAAAAGAAAAGGTTGAATCATATCCAGCTGGAGGAAATGGATGGCTCTTGAAGGCTTTTTTACTGTGGACCAATGTTGTTGTTTTAAATTAAAATGTTACATCGTTTACTTATTGGTGCAAGGCTGCATCAGATTTATCTGTTTCTTTTTAGTGAGCATCATATTGAAACTCAGAAAAATTTATATATGTCGTTAAACAAATTAGGTACATCTAACCAAATGTATAATAAATCTTCAAAAAATTTCTGTACACTTGTATAATACAGGGAAAGTTCCACACATTTCATTTCGTTTAATTGAATATTATTATCCAATTACTTCAAAAACTTGCACCATAGATATCTAATAAATTTTATAATTTGATCAGAAATGAATATATATATCTATATTTTGTTACTGGATGAAAACAACTATACAAGATTATTATTAGATGAATACCATTATTCAGTGTTATTGGAATTTTGCACCATGGATAAGAGATATCTTTCAGTTTTTGTATTTTATTTAAGATATGCATAAAACTATGCTCTCAATTTGGTTTTGCTAGCTTATTTCAAGGGTTTTTTTTCATGCCTGAGTTTAGGTAGTGGAAATCATCATGATTTCGGTATGATGGCGTGCCTACCACAGCCCTACATTCAATTTGTAATGTTGGATGATGGCATTGAAAAGAGCAGGTTCTCTAGAGCCTTGGGGGTAAGGGTGAGGGGAACAAGGTACCTGATATTTTGACCATTTAGCAGTTCCAGAGCTATATGAGTTTAATGTATTTTAGTTTAACTATAGAGTATTTTTATCAATTTACATTTTATTCTTGCAAGAACATATATGATTGTCATTTATGAATGTGACATAAAGTATGCCTACAGATTGTTAATCCCCTGCTATCACATCAATTCAGCCTCTGCTTCACTGTTTCCTTTTATTTATTTACATTATTGAATATCGTGGCCTACACAAACTTTGCAGAAATCATAATTGTTATGTGTTTATTTGTTTCATTTTTTTGGTTTGGACTGTAACGTCATTGCGTAGATTTCATGCACATTATGACTATCTTGTTGCATTAGTTAAACTATATTTCTGATAATTCCTCATGTTTTTGTGATAGATAGGAAAGAGTGGGCACCTATATCGTTATGAGTCGGATGGAACTTGTGTATCAAGATTTATGGTGTTGATGAATTTCCATTTTTCAGCGAAGCGGCTAGTTTCCCATCATTAAGTTGCTCAACGGGCATAAAATAAAACTCTCTTCTGATTTCGTTGATACTTTTGATGGTAACAACGCCAAGGTTGAGGGGTTATTGTTTCATGTAACAGAGGAAATCATTGCAGAAGCAACAAACACACCAACTGAGGGAGAAAGGATGTTCAAAAGGAAGCTAGTACAAGGGGGTAAACCTCAATTTTTTCCTAAAAGACAATTGTCATGACCCTTGCTAGAGTGTTGGGGTCCACTCTAGCATTTTAAAACCAGAGTGGGATAATCCAATGCGACAAATTCAACTTTATTTCACATGTGATGGCCATTTCTCTAAGGTATTTCTGTATCACATGATATTTCTGGTACACATAGCTGGGTTCAATAAGATTAATCTCCCTTATTTCTTGCATCAGAGATTAATAAAAATGGTTGCATGTGCAAGAAAAAGGAATATTTTATATCCCCATGATGTCTACCACCATGGCCTCATTCAAATCCTGTACCTGCATGCATTAAAGAAGCAAGCACAATAGTCGAGGAAGAGGGTAATGAGACAGCCACTTCCTAGAAAACATAAGAAGGAAAGGGCTTTACCTAAAGAGGCCAAGAGCAGTCATCAAGCTGCTGCAAAAGCCGTTGGCAACCCTAATAGGAGGAAAATCCCTAGACTAAATACCAGGAGGCGTAGAGGGCATAAAACATAAGTCCAAGACAACGCAAAGATGAAACAATTGGAGAATATATAAATAAGGGTGAAGATCTTGGAGAAATTCACCATGCAACAGAATACTCTAAGATGCCACGAACAAGGCCTACAAACAAACTGAGGCTGGGGTTGAAAGCTAAGTTAAATCCCAAACTGAAGGATCCAATTTTCATTATTGATGAGCAAGAAGAAGGGTCTTCTAGAGATGAGCATGGGCTTCCAATAGAAACTGAAAAATAATCTCAAACAGTTCAGAAAAAGGGTAAAAGAGTGAGGAGGGCAATGGCCAACAACAACCCCCTAAAAATCCTTGCAGAAGTAGCACATCTTGCTGAAATCTTAAAGATGGGAAGATTGGAGTTTTATAACCTTTATTAATGCTAATGTTATGGTTCGTCTAATGTTATGTTTTGGTATACCAACTTCCCAAAACAATATAATATATTGGAAGCTTGTGTATGTTTGTCTTATATTCTCTTCATGGAAAATTTTAGGGGCTAATATTCGTAGGTGGGCTAATTTTCCATGGTTTTTCCAAAAAAAAGGTTCGCCAATTTCCATTTTTTTATAAAAAAGATTCGCCCAAATTTTACAATATAAAATTATTTTACGTTAAAAATCGCCAACATTGTATAGACAACATATATAATATCATTATAAATTTGAATAGTTTTTCAAATACATCAATAAACATTTTATAGTTTTCATATTAGGGACTAGTGAGATTCGCCAATTTTTTAAACTTCAAGATAATTTTCCATCCTTAAAATTATCCTTGATTCTCTTTGTTCATGTTTTTCATAATGTATCAAATTTCATGCCCCTGCCACTTAGATTTCTCATTTCCACAAAAGTGCTACTGCCACTGACTATAATTATTTATTTTTTCTGTGAACTACATGCATGGGTCAATTATTTCTTGTTTCTATGAATTAAATGCATGGGCCAATTATTTCTTGTTTTTTGTGAATTACATGCATGGGTATTTGTTGGATGTATACCTCAGAGCCATAATTGAGAGACCATTAATGAAACTACATTCTATTGGGAACCCTAATACAATTTGAGATAGTTCTGACACTATAATATTTGGTTAGAACACCTAAGAGTTCGATGTATGTCATCAACAATACTTGACTGGACCACATGACTAGAAAATATTTGACACCATCCTTTAGAAACCAGAAGGAATATAGTTACGAGCTAGAGAGATATTCTGTTGTAGTTAGCTAGAAGACATACATATAGGTCTTTCTTATATTAACGTGATTTTTATGGGAAATGGAATAAAACCCTAATTTAAAGTGGATCCCTCCAAAATAGGAAAGTAAAGGGTGAATAAGAGTTGTGTGGATGATTTTATACCCGAAGCTTCATACAACCACTTTGTGTATCATAAATAACTGCATATCACTGAAAAAGTGATCTTTTGGGAAATACAGGAGAAGATTACACATTGAACAGGGTGGTAGAAAATCTACATAAATAATCTACCACCATTCTCTATTAATAATCTATTGAGAGGTTGTGGTCAAATGGGGTTATCTTGGGTAGTTGGGCAGAATGGTTGTTATCTCTCCCACCTAGGTTAAATTCCCTGTGAGGGAGATGATGATGTGAAATATCGTTGTAATGACTATGTGCCTATGAATATTATGTATTGATCCTCACTCTCACCCTCGGGCTATGAGAGGGGATGATTTCCCTTTAAGAAAAAAAAAACTACCAAGAGGTTCTAATCAATCTTATGTTACAAATATTGAGAAATTGTGATTAATCTTATTTGACAAAAAATTTAGTATTCTTATAAAGGAGAAAAGACAAGTAGCCATTACTTTGGGCTCTAGAGTAAGTAAAGAAACACATTATCTAGTTTTTCTAATTATGGTTATCATTGTCAAGGATATATTTTTCTATTTTGAAAGGTCTTGTTTAATTATAAATATACACTAATTATAATTAGCATTATTAAGGATATATTTCTCTATTTCGAAATGTTTTATTTAATTATAAGTGTGTATTTTTAGAGATAATCAATCTCTTTAAAAAAATAGAAACCAAAACACAAAGCTATTTAATTAAAGAATTACAAAAGAATATAAATGTCATACAAAATAAAAGGATGATTAGCAATAGGGTTAAGATGACATGCACAAAAATAAAACCAAATTAATGGAGACTATTACCAAATACAAGTGACATTGAACAAACTATGTACCAAAACTCTCCATGCACAAATAAAAGCTCTACTACATCTCATAATTTGTAGAAACATCAGTAAACCTGATATAAGTCATGTAGGATTAGGAACTAATAATTGGAGATTTCCTACCTCTGAAATAAAAATATCTTCATTTAAGTTTCGTAATGAAGTTGAACCTCATGAATCAATTCAAATATTCAACATGATATTCAGGACATAGAAATCTTTGTTGAAGAAAGAAATATAGCATTGCTCTAATTTATAGATGGACCACTCCATCCATGGGGAACAAAGTGGTAGGAGAAGGGTTCTGCTTACAATGTGTTTGGCAATTTCACAACAACATTTTACCAAAGGGCCTATTGGAAATGGATTACACCCTATGAAATATAACTTGCCCATCTCTTTTACAAATGGAATTTATAGTATCAATTTACTAAAAAAATTCAAATCTTAGAATCAAACACAAATATGGGGCATTATCAAGTCATAATTTTATATAGAAAACTTAAGGCATGAGGTACCAGTGAAAAACAGTAATTTTTCTCCTAGATTTCTTCAAAGGTGGACAAAAAAACCTAAACACTTAAATAAGGGAATTGCATATGCACTTAAAGAAATAGTCCTAGTGAAGATTAAAAAAAAAAAAAAACATTGAAAGGAAGAAAATCATGCCATACATGTGGGAGGGAGATCATACTCATAAGATCATGTTTAACCTCACAATAAATTATATATGGCAAAGAACTAGCAATTTGTAGTAATTAAGCAAAGCCCCAACACTTTAGAGGGCTTAGAGAAATCAAAAGACACAATCAATGCAACTCCAGAGGAAAGCAATCAATGTAATCAGAACATATTGATCACGGTTGATCTAGATTACTCAATTTTTTTGATAAGATCGTCCCATTTGAGATTCCAACATGGCACAAATCACATATCCTATTTGCATCGCCTACCATAAATATACCCCTTGTGAATGGATCATCCCAAATGTTTCATTCCAACTTGGTTATTATAGCCTCCAAGATACATTTTACATGACAGATGTTGGAGTCGGGTATGTGTGCATTGTGTATATGTTATGTGTATAAAAGCTAACAACCCTTAAGGGCTATAAATTCACAACGAGAACCATCTCAAGTTCGCACAAAACATCGAACAACATACAATAATCAGTGTTCAACCCAAAACTGCAATGATTGCAGATCCAAAAGCACGCAAGAATATCACATAATACAAAAGCTCAGGGAAGTCTGCACTACAACAAACACTATAGTGAAAGGTGAAGAGTTCATTCATTGTAGCCATTTTTCATATATCACCCTGCATATAAAAACCTAGGTCCCACCTATCAAAGCACCCCTATTCATCGGAATTCATCCATCCACCCGATCGTGATTCATAAGATCCAACGGGAAATAACAAGTTTCGCACGCCTGACAGTTAGAAGTTTAAAGTCGCGAGAGGGGTGCGAAATGGGTGGTTTCACACCCCCGCTCCCTTTTCACAAGTCAGTCCCATGTCTAATCGCATAGCCCAACCTAAAACCACTTTACATCTTTTCATCGTGCGATAAACCTCTTCCGATAAAAGCTATTTGGTATTTGTTGGATGTATACTTCATAGCCATAATTGAGAGACCATTGATGAAACTACATTTTACTAGGAACCCTAATATAGTTTGTAATAGTTCTGACACTATAATATTTGGTCAAAGTACATTCTAAAAAACATGATTTCCTGATAAACCGAAGTTGTAGTTCCTTTTACAAATAAACTCGCACAGTTACCCTGTTGCACTCACCAATGTTGAATACATCTACGCAACAGGTGATGTGCAGATTATCATCGTCGGATATGCGAGTTGTCATCACTAGATGTGTGAGTGGTCATTACTTTTGTTCTTTCCTTCCTTCTCTATTTCTGCATTTCCTAAAACTGCAATCGAAATAAAGATGTGAGTATGTGTTGAGTTTGGTTGTGAGTTAATGGATGGGATGAATAATTATATAACTGGGTTGGCAAAGGAACAAAACAGGGTTACAAAATTGTAACTCAAAAAACTATGTGAAAAAATAGCATCAGCCACCTATTTCAATAGAGAGCTTGAGTGTAGATGAGGGAACTTTGGCACGAGACAGATGTGTTATAGATGCAACTACTGGAACTCTATTTTTTCTTGTGATGAACCTCGTAAAATTTCAAATTTCACAGTTCCACATGTATTTCTATCTGGTACCATGCTTCAGGAATATCAGGTTTCAGTAGAATTCAAATTTTCCAACTTTAAACCATCGTCAAATGACTACCAGTTTTGTTTTATTAAGACAAAAATCAATGTTTAAAGCTATTTACTCTTTATAAACCGAATATACTTTCCATACAGTTGCAATTTGTCGAACACCTAAGAGTTCGATGTATGTCATCAACAATGCCCTTACTGGACCACATGACTGGAAAATATTTGACATCAACCTTCAGAAACTGGATGGAATATAGTTACAAGCTGGAGAGATATTCTGTTGTAGTTAGATAGAAGACATACATACAAGTCTTTCTTATATTAACGTTACATAATTTCAGGTTACCTTCATAATTTGACACTAAGACCTGCAATGGATTCAACTAATCGAGAAAGAGGATGTGTTTGAAAAAATATTGAAAATGAAGAACGTTGCTAGAAAGACAACTATTGGAGAAGCTTGAACAGATCCAAGGATTAGTACCTGAAAGTGACAACTCTGACTTCGTTGCATAGCTTGATACATGACCAAACAAGCTACAGGACCAAACTGAGTGCTTGATACAAGAAGAAATGAAGGGAAAACTGAAGCTGAAAACATTTGCACGTGGAAAACTCAAGTTGATCGGTCCAACATTGATTGGGGTAGGTGGCTCCTGGTCATGGGGTGGCAGATGGGAGAGGAGCGGTGTGGAGGGAGAGAGTTGGCAGAGGCAAGGGCACGGGGTCCATCGGAATTTGTTGTCGTCGCCATCTGTCAGGGTTTTGTTGTCATCGTCGTCCGCCATCTGAGTTGGGTAGGGTCCACCTCCTACTCGGAAAGGTGCGGAGGTCACCGGAGAGGATTGTCTTGGAGCTGTCCCATCAGGTTCCACTTCGTCAAAAAAAAGACACTTAATTTTTTTTTATTTACTAGGTATCGAGGAAATTATGAGTTTGACAAAGGATAATTTTGTTACGTTAGATGACGAGGAGCATGTTATTGTTACCCTATTTAATGATTGGGCAATGAAAAAATTGGGGGAACTTTCAAACACTCAAAGGGAGATTTAAATTGAGATCAACTTGCAACATTGAAATATTTTGCATTGAGATCATTTATGGGATTAAGAGAAAATGACAGTAGATCCTGGGATGACATGAAAGATACCTTTTACTAAAATTATCAAGACTATTGTAGGGCCAAAAACTTGCAGAATTCCATCATCAAGATGCAACAACAAGAAGACAAGAGCTTGGAGGATTATCTTGAAAATTCCTCTACAACCCCCAAAACGCTAGACCTGGATCTCTTAATGATGATGCAATTAAAACTATTTTTTTATGAGGAATACAAGAATAAGATATAAACATGTTGAATTTAATGGGTTTTTGCGACATTTATTATATCACATTTAATGGATTATGTGATTTATGCAGGAGGTATTTGAGAGGTAAAGTTAATATTAGTGAAGGAATAAGGGACCCTTTCTCAAGAATAACCAATTTTTTTGTAGGAGTTAGAAGGGTTGAACTAGGAAATTTATTAGATAATTTTAAGACTGAAATCCTTGATACTCTTAGTTCGCAACTTGATACTTGGAAACTTAAAAAGAAACAAGAGGAAGAAATGCCTTTAGCTATTTTTTTCTTGGAGTAGGAAAAAAAACCCTCTGAAATAATGTAAATTGAATAACATCTAGGTTTTTGTCATTTGTGCAGTGGACCACAACAACAACAAAAATTCCCCGCACTCTCAGGATTGAAGGTTGTTATAAAATAATTGGCAAGACAATGGAACCATCTTAACCAAAGAGACCATGGAAGCCACGTATGCAAGGTATAACACAATATTTTTTGTCAATTTCCTCCATTTTCTAATAAATAACCAATGATTCAAATTCCTTCGTAACATGCTTAGCCCCAAAAACCAAATCAACCATGGAAACACACCTAGCCTTAACAACCAAGTCAACAATTGCAAAAACAAATTGGCGAGGAAACATACCTCCACAACCAACTTTTATGCCTTATTTTCAATACCCACAATATCCTCCACATATTCCATATACATATGCTACTACACCACCACAATTGAACAACCCACCTCCACCTACTATACCACAACTACCGCAATTAACTGTGGGTCATAATGTCCCTAAACCACAATTTCATGTACAACCATTGCCTAATCCTAAAAGCAAGCCAACTCAGCCTCTTCTAAATGTTGAGTTGCAATCATTATCCTCATAAGAAATAATGTCCATACCCTAACAAGGAGTACAACCTGGATCAGGGAAATTTCTTGAACCAAAGAACTCTTCTATCATCATTGAAGAGGAATCTGAAGAGGAGGAAACTCCCAATCAAATGACTCGTGAAAACCACCCTAAGATAACAAGTGTTCCTACCATGCAACCACCTTATACCTTACAATTAGAGCACCCACAAGTGTGGAAAGCACCACCTTTTCCAAAGAGGTTGGCAATAGAGAAATATGTTGACGACTAGAATTCAATCTTCAAACATAATTGAAAAATGTTTGCATAAAGATTATTTTATTTTAGGAAGATGTACCAATCTACACAAAAACCATAATGGAATTGTGTATTAAGAAACCCATAAGGAAATGAAAAGATCCCCCTATGATACAGGTAGCAGGTCAATTAGCCAAGTTAATGATGGGAATATTTTTAATGGAAAAATGCATTGATCTTGGAAACCTAGTAGTTACCATTTGTATTAGATACATCCCTAGAGAAAACATGTTGATTCACTTAGGGGCCGCAATAAACATCATGACCATTCCTACCTTGGACATGCTACATTTAGTATATCCTCAACCTACACCCATGGTACTTGAACTTTCCCACTGGGCTAGAGTCAAGCCCACCGGTGTTTTGGACTATGTGATTGTGACCATGGATTCATGAGAATATCCCATGGATTTTCTAGTGATTCAACCAAAAACTACCATGAATGGCCATCCTTTAATTCTTTGGAGGCCTTGGATTGCTAAGGTCGATGCCTTTGTTAGATATAGATCCAGAGATATTATTATCTCTAATGGGGCCTTCATGAAGAGACTCGCCTTGTATCCACCAACAAAACCCTTCATAGAAGATTCCATATGGATTGAAGATCCTTACGAAATGAGTAACATGTGCAACCAATCTTAACTATTAAACAATGAAGGGAATTAAAACAATCAACCAAAGATAATCTATTAAGCCAATTCTTTTCCATTTCAAAATGTACTCAAACTACTGAGTTGTCTCATACATATAACCATATTTTTAGATATTTACAAGAATCTTATGATTTGAGAAACTCATTATCTCTTCTCATGCCAATTTCCAACTAAAATGCATATTTTTATGGTATGGTTTTCGAAATCAATCCAAGTAAAAATTTGCACATTAATTCTACTCTTAGTTAGGAACAACATGAACAATTGATTCATGTATTGCAAAAAAAAATTGGTGCATTTCCATTGTGTTATTAGGATATGCACGACATTCCCCCCTAGCACTTTCCTACACCACATTTACCTCCAAGAAAATTTTAGGATAGTTAGGCAACCTTAGCATCATATCAATATTGCCCTGAAAGACATTGTTAAGGAAGCGCTACAAAAACTATTGAATTCAAACTTCATATACCCTATATCCGACATATGGATATGATTTTTCAGTTTGTGTAAATGCTTCAAAAGAAATATTAGGTGTTTTTTTAACATAAAAAGGTAGGGTGATGACCTATGCATTAAGAAATTAAAACCTCATAAAGAAAACTACTAACAATGCATAAATTAGAACTTGTTGCAATAATGAATGCACTAGGATTAAGATACGTTACTTAGAATAAATTTTGAACTAAATATTGACCACAATGAACTTCAATATATATTTATACAAAATAATTTAAATGTTTGATATAAAATATAGTCAAAATTATTGAATGTGTAAATTCAACATAATATACATTAAAGTAATACCAAACAAGATAGCATATACTATGAGTACAAGACCTCATATTTTCTAATGTTACATTTACAAATGAGCATTAGAGAAACAAATAATGAAATTACAAGACAATAATGCATAGTATGCAAAAGCAAGAATTAGGAAATGAAGTAATGAAAAATTTCAAGTATAAAGGATATATTTTTAAAAATGTGGATTATTGATATTTCACAAAAAGATTTATATACTTCCATATGAGAAATTCATATATTAACACTCAAAAATCACATATCATAGTATATGTGGCTAAAAGAAAGAATTAGGAAATCAAGTAATGAAATTTTTCAAGTAAAAAGGATATATTTTAAAATATCTGGATTATTGAGATTTCACAAAAAGATTTATATACTTTCATATGAGAAATTCATAAATTGACACTCAAAAATCACACATCATAGTATATGTGGCTCATTCTCAAGTGAAAAAAATCTATTTGGATATAAAACTACTATTTAATTTTGGAGTAAAATGAAGAAGGACGTAGTAGATTATCTGGCTATATGTTTCGAATGTCAATAAGTAAGGGTTAAACATCAGACATCCAAAATGATTTTTGATTTTTCTTTTTGTAAACTGATACAATTTGTATAAATCATCAAAAGGAAGGATTACATAACAATGGCTTCGTTAACACCCAAACCCAAAGGATACTAAAGGCTGCAAACCCATATAATATGTCTAGAGCAAGAGATGCTCAACAAAATATAAAAATCCAAATTTTCATCCCATACACCCAACAGTACATAAATTAGACATCAAAACGTTTAATTTCAAAACAACTAGTAGTATAATAGTATTGCTCTTGAATAGTAGCTGCCAGCATAACCTCGGATCTTGGAAAACAAATGACAAAGATTTATTTTGCTTAATTTGCATGCCGAGAACGTGCATAACTGGAAAAAATCACCGCAACCAACAAATGAAAATGAAACAAGAATTGTGCTCTACCAAGAAGAAGATGTGTTGGAACCAACAATCCATCATAAAAAATAAAGTGACCGCGCCCAGAGCCTTTACCAAGAGCAAAGACCCATAGTTTTTTTTTTTGTAAATATAGTAGGGCCTCACTATTTTCTATTTATATTTGCAAAGCAGGTTACAAAAATATAAAATTAGTCTATGGCCTCAACCTGCTCGAAGGAAACCAGGTCTGTTGGCCATCTGAGTGCATGAAAAGCGTACCATAATTGAAAAAGTTTCATTCTTCTATATCCCACGTGGGCTATCTGTTCTATTGCATACCTATCTACATGCTGATAATAGAAAATGAGTTCATACAAAATTGCAAATTTCATAAAACAACAGTAGTAAAGAAACAACTATCCATCTGAGGAAGAAACAGGGGCAGGGTCTTTAACATTGGACCCTGGCATGTCCACTTGTTGGAGTTGTTGTACCTGCTTTTCCATACGGCCCACCCTGTCATCAAGTCTGCCCATTCGGTCAGCTGCCTGGTACTGGGTAATCTGGATATGGTATAACTGGTCTTGCATATCCTGTAGCTTTTCCATAATACGAGATTCCAACTTTGTTGAATCAATGTGTGCCTGTCCAGGGGGAAAACTCTGCATGGCCTTTGCAAGAAGGCATTTAACTGTCCAGTAGGTGTGAATAGTCTGTTTGAATAATGTGAGACGGCCACGGGTGTTTCCAGGATCAGTTATGAAGTTTATAATTTCAGCTTCTGTTTCATTGTCTTCGGGGTCAGTCTGGAGTTCTCGTTCCCATCCCCGAATTTTCCCTTAACATAATTGTTTGTTAGCTTTTCTAAGAGTTCCTGGTTATATTTCCTGCCTCGTTTCTTGGGAAGTGGCTCAAGCTGGACAGACTGTTTCTCTTTCATGGACAGACCCATAGTTGTATCCAAAGAGCCACATATATTGTCGACCACTATGACAAAGCCAAAACGAGCCATAGATACCGTCGATGGATTTAATAAAGATAAACGTAGCATGTACATTTAAACACCTAGAACCATAGACAAACCACCATAAAAATACCATGGTTGTAGATTACACTTCTAAAAAATGTAGTAAGAAAACCATAATACCTACAAACATCAATCATGGTCAGAAGAAATAATAGTAAGGGGTTGATCATGAATCATGGTCAGAAGAAATAATAGTAAGAGGTTGATCATGATTTGAAGGGATTTCACCATGATCAATTGGAGTATTTATAAGGTCACCCGAAACAGAATGGCTCACTAGGAAACCTTCAACACGAGCCAAGCATGAATCTACATATCCAAACAAAACTTGATGTCACAAATCATCTATTTTATGTCTTCCAAAGAGGAGAAAGTATTGTATGTCTTCACTTGCTTGTCCTTAAATATCAAACACATGAGAGTGGCCATTTTCTGGTGTAATGCCAGCGAATTCAAGAAATTAACCCTTCTATTTTGGAATCTGCAAGGGTCTAGAACTCATTTGACATCATCACTTGATTTTGAATCCGAGTGATAAGCCTTATCCCCTACCTCTTTGCTTTCCAATAATAAGATCTCCCTCCTTACTTTCAAAGGAATAGAATCAAATAAGGTGGCTACAAAATCAAAGGCAAAAGGTTGGCCCCCTTCCTGACCTCCAAAGGAATAAAATCAAATAAGGTGGCTACAAAATCAAAGGCAAAATTTTGGCCCTTTTTGGTGCCAACATTTCCTCCTCATCTATTAGCCATCCACTGTTTAGGAGCCATAGAGGCAAGAAACAAAGAAAAATGGGCATATAACTAACAAGAAACTCTAATTGCAAAGTAGCGAAAAATATCGATGACATCACCTTGATTACCATACCTCAAAACTACCCAATCATCCCCAAAGCACCAACTCACAAGACCAAATTTAAGAAACTTTTCCAGCTCCCTACACCTCAGGGACATGATGTAAGCCCACCACCAAACCAGAAATTATAAACCACAGGGAACAAAGATAAAAGCGTTGTGACCATGCACAATGACCTCAACATAAATAAGAAAATCACAAACCAGAGAAAAATTATCTAAATCAGAGATTACCAATGGCCAAGAGGAAAAGACATCAGAGCCAAACCTAACAATATTATGAATGCAAGTAATAGAATCACCAATATAGATATCCCAAATGAAAATGACTAGTAAGGACAAAATTCGGTTGGAGTGAGTAGAATTAACCTTCAATTGTTGATACAATAGAGATATAACAACAAATTCTCCAAAGAACAATATAACAACAAATTCTCCAAAGAACAATATAACAACAAATTCTCCAAGAACAACACTCCTCTTCAGAACAGACGAAACGACAATCTTAAAATAAATAAACAGAGTAATCCAAGTGAATAAATGAAACCTGGGAAAATTTCGTTGATATCACGAGTGTCCAAACCCCTCTTGGATATGACCATTCCAATGAAATAAAACCCAAGCAAGAGAAATAAGGGAGGACGAGGAACATACATCTCCTCCTCTATCACATACCTCATACCTCTACGAGTTCATCAACTGGGCGGACTATTTAAAACAATGATAGCACCTGTTACATTCCTCATGAACTAAAACAACCATCTTACACCGCATTAAGAAGAAAGGACCCCTGGTGGGATGGCATGCCATCCAAAACAAGGTGCGCACCCCCATCAGGGTTTAACTTGTCTCCCTCCAACAGACCCTTTAGAAATTCAAAACCATCCTCCAACCTAGAAAGAGGTCAACTCGCATCCAAATCCATAACTCGAGATCTACATGCCATGTTCACCAAAAGGTCAGCAACCTTATTCCCCTCTCTTTTTTAATGTTGGACAATGACGTATTCAGGCCGAGAGAGTAATTCATTTATACTTTCCACAACTCCTAGTCTCCAGTTTTTCACAATTTTCCTAGGCGATTTCCTTATTAGGAGCCTTTGCACACATTGAATTACCTCCATAGAATCCCCATCAATCTATAGTAAATGAAATCTCTCATGGATGGTTATTTGGATACCCTTCTCTGTAGCCAGAAACTCAACTAAATTGTTACTAATCAAACCACCACTTTGAGAAAAAACATGTAACGCTAATGAGTTGCGGTCTCTAAAAACACCACCAAATCCTATCGTTCTCGAATTACCCTTTGACACACCATAAAAATTCAACTTTTTGAATCCTCTTGGAAGAGGAGAGTATGCTATATTAGAAGAGGTGTTTTGGATGATTTTCTCCATAGAGGAACTCATCTATTGATTCAATTTCAATCAATGGAGAATATTAGCTTCATTATTTTCGACCTTCTAGTCATCATTAGACCAAGAGGTGGTCAAGATGGTTTCCTGGATATTTTTAAGGATAACATCTTTTAGCTTATCTGTCCTTCGGCTTTTTGCTCGAAATATCGTAACATTCCTTTATTTCCACAAATTCCAAACAATAAAACCTTGAACCAAGATCTATGCTCTATTAACAATAGGGTTCTTAAACGTAGAGAAGTTCCATTGTATGATTATGTCCATCAAATCATCTTGAATCATAGTGACTATATCGAAAATGGAATACAAAAAATACCACACTTCTCTAGCAAAGGGTCAATCCACCAATAAATGATCCACCGTTTCTTCATCCAAGTGGCAAAGGAAGAAAAGGGATGGCCCCTCAAAACCCTTATCAACCCTTATTCCTGATGCAATACCATGTAAGAATCCTACGCCTTCCCACCAACCAAAGAAATAATGAAATTTTCGACCAATGGATTACAGACCAAATATTTCTCCATATGACATCTTTGTCCAGACCAGGGTGATTAGCTAGAAAAGCATAGAATTATTTTACTATGGACATCGCACTAGGACGCAGGGCCCAATGCAATATATCACCACCCTGTGAAACTCATATTTTCCTTTCTAATATTTTTTATTGGAAACTAATCCATGGAAAATCCATGTGTGAAGTTGGCCATGTTGTGGGGAAAAACAGTAAACAAGAAAGGAATAGGAGAAATAACCGAATTAGAAACTGAAGGATAAAACTCCTGGAAAATTTTATTAATCAAATGATTCTCCATGTCTTTTTCAAGCCTCTCAGGCCATCCTATTTAACCTAGACATATCTTGTTATTCCAACTACATCTCATTATTCAAACTACATTTCATTATTCCAACTACATAGGTAATAAGTAAATTTACATTGTTGTCACATTTTTAACAAACTCCACCTTGACAACAATTTTCCTAATGCCCATTCATCATCTTTTCTGCAAGTTGAGAGAAGCGAGACACCATCTCAGCTTCTCTACTGTAGCTAGCTTTGTGAATATATCTGCATGATTTTCCTATGTGCAGACCTTCTTGAGAACTACTTTGTCGCCTTCGATTACATGTCTCACAAAATGATACCTTACATCGATGTGCTTGGTCTTGCTGTGATAGGCTGGATTTGTAGTCAAATGAATAGCGCTCTGACTGTCACAAAACACATTCACTTTCTCCTGCGTCCTTCCAATCTCATCAAGCTGAAATTTTAACCAGATTACCTCTTTATAGGCATCTGAAGCAGCTACATACTCTGCTTCAGTAGTGGACAAAGCAATTGTCTCTTGAAGCTTTGACATCTAGCTAATTACTCCACCTGCAAGAGTAAAAACATAACCTGTAGTAGACCTCCTTTTGTCCAAATCACCTGCATAATCAGCATCCACATATCCACAGACTGAACCTTCATGACCATCAAAGCTGATGCAATGGTCACTTGTGCCTCTCAAATACCGAAGCACCCATTTCGCTGCTTGCCAATGTTCTTCACCTGGATGTGCCATGAACCTGCTGAAAACTCCAACTGCATGTGAAATGTCAGGTCTTGTAGATACCATCGCATACATTAAGTTGCCTACCGCATTTGCATATGGTACACGAGACATATACTTCTTTTCTTCATTATTTCTAGGACTTAAATCCAAATAAAGCTTAAAATGGGAAGCTAATGGAACATTAACAGCTTTCACATTGTTCATACCGAAATTTTCAAGTACTTTCTCCACATACTTCTGTTGTGATAACCAAAGCTTACCATTCTTCCTGTCTCTGTGTATCTCCATGCCCAAGATATGTTTTTCCGCTCCAAGATCATTCATTTCAAACGTCCTAGAGAGCTGAGCCTTTAACTTGTTGATTTCTTCCATGCTTTTGCTTGCAATAAGCATATCATCAACATACAACACCAAGATAATGAATATGCCATTGAAACTTTTGAAGTATACACAATGATCATACTCACTTCTGATAAAATTCTAGCTCACCATGAAGGAATCAAACTTCTTGTACCATTGTCTAGGCGACTGCCTCAGGCCATACAATGATTTCCTGAGCTTGCAAACTAATCTTCTACTGCGACCTTGTACGAAACCTTCTGGCTAATCCATATATATCTCTTCATCCAAATCACCATGAAGAAAGGTTGTTTTAACATCTAACTGTTCTAACTCAAGGTCAAGTAAAGAAGTTAGTGCTAACACAGTACGAATAGAAACAAGTTTAACTACTAGTGAAAAGATCTCATGAAATTCAACACCTTCAACCTGAGAATACCCTTTTGCAACCAGTCTTACCTTATACCTTTCGATACTTCCATAAAATTTCCTTTTCAACTTGAAGACCCATTTTCACCCAACAACACTTCTCCCTTCAGGAAGTTCTACAAGATCCCAGGTATAGTTCTTGGCTAAGGATTCCATTTCTTCTTCCATAGCCTTTTTCCATATCTTGCTATCTGCATCATCAACTGCTTCCTGATAACAAGAAGGTTCCCCATATTCAGTAATTAATGAAAACGATGAAGCAGAATATTCATACCTTTTAGGTGTTTTTCTTTCCCTTGTAGACCTTCGTAGAGTGACTGGTTGCTGAATTGGTTTTGGAACTTCTCCAATTTCCTTTGCTTCTCCACCTTCTTCGTCAGAAGTCTCTCCATCCTTTTGAATTTCTGAAAAAGGTTTAGTCTCCAATTGAATCTGCTAACTTGGCGATACCTGCTCATGTTCAATATTTTCAACATCTAATTTTAAAAGAGAAGATTCATCAAATGTTACATCTCTACTAATGACTATCTTCCGTGAAGTAGGATCCCACAACCTATATCCGTTCACTAAATAATCATATCCAACAAAGACACAACATTTTGATTTTAGATCTAATTTTGAACGTTGATTTCTAGGAATAAGAGCATAGGCATCACAACCAAAAATATTCAAATGCGAATAATCACAAGACTGACCCGACCAAACTTCTTCAGGAATTTGATAGTTTATTGTACCTGAAGGTGATCTGTTAACTAAATAATAAGCAGTAGATATTGCTTTTGCCCACAACTCTTTTTGCAAGTTAGCATTACTGGTCATGCTTATGGCTCTTTCCATAAGAGTCTAATTCATCCGTTCAGCAATGCCATTTTGCTGAGGGGTATAAACAGCAGTTTTATGTCTAACAATCCCTTCATCCTTACAAAATTGTTCAAATTCTAAAGATGTAAATTCACCGCTATTATCAGTTCTTAAATATTTAATTGATTTGTCTGTTTTCTTTTCCACCATTGTTTTAAATTGTTTAAACACATTAAACACATCAGCTTTCTTTTTCAACATATGGACCCAAAATTTTCGGGAGAAATCATTAATAAATGTTAAAAAATATGATGCACCTCCATAAGACACAGTAGGAAATGGTCCCCACATATCAGAATGACTGTAGTCCAAAATCTGCTTACTATTATGATTTCTAGACTTGAATCTTTGTTTACATTGTTTACCAAACACGCAATATTTAAAAAAAATCCAACTTCAAGGATTTAAAATCAAGAAGCAGCTTGCAGTTCATCAGTACATGAAGACCTTTCTCGCTCATGTGACCCAACCGTTGATGCCATAGACGAGAACCCTCTTCTGCTTTATCTGACACGATCGCTACTTCACTAACTTGAGTGCTTCCTTTGAGTCTATACAGAGACCCAAACTTTTCGGGAGAAATCATCAATAAATGTTAAAAAATATGATGCACCTCCATAAGACACAATAGGAAATGGTCCCCACATATCAGAATGAATGTAGTCCAAAATATGCTTACTATTATGATTTCTAGACTTGAATCGACCCAACCGCTGATGCCATAGACGAGAACCCTCTTCTGATTTCTCTGACACGATAGTTGCTTCACTAACTTGAGTGCTTCCTTTGAGTCTGTACAGATTTCCGACCTTTTCAGCCTTCATCACAACCAAGGCTCCTTTTGAGACTTTCAGCACTCCATTCTAACCTGTAAATTTATAACCACTCAAATCCAAAACTCCCGAGGAAATCAAGTTTTTCTTTAGATCAAGTACATGCCTAACATCAGATAATTTTTTAACTGTACCATCATACATTTTAATTTTTACATTACCAATCCCAACAGTCTGACAAGATGCATTATTTCCCATGAAAACAGAACTACCATCTACAGTTTCATATGTAGTAAACCAACTTCGGTGCGGACTCATATGATGAGAAGCACCAGAGTCTAATAGCCAATTATCAGCATCTTGAGAGACATTACAGACAGGGAGAGCTTCAGCAATTAAAACCTCATCAACCATACCTGAATCGACCTGATTTTCTTCCTTGTTGTTGTTTTCCGACTCCTTCCATTTCCAACAATCCTTTTTGAGATGTCTCGGTTTGTTGCAGTACCAGCATTTTTCTTTACACTTCTTGTCGCCCTTTGACTTCGATCTGGAAGAAACTCTTGTCTTCTCCCCCCTTTCCTTTGACCAACCTCTGGCTACCATGGCTTCAGGTGCAGAAGTATCAATGCTATATTTTCTTCGTACCTCTTACGATAAGAGAGCACCCATGACAGATTCAAGTTTTAATGAATCAGCAGTGCTCAAACTGACTGAGGTCACAAAGTGATCCCATGACTCAGGCAAGGAACACAACAAGGTTATTGCCTTGTCTTCTTCCTCCATTTTTACTTCCATATCAGACAACTGGCAAATAAGTGTATTAAAAACATTTAAGTGATCTGAAATTTTCGTACCCTCCTTCATCCGAAGGTTGTACAGTTGTCTTTTTAAATAGATTCTATTTGTCAAAAATTTTGTCATATAGAGTGTTTCCAATTTCTTCCACAACCCTGCAGTTGTACTCTCTCGAAAAATATTGAAGAGTACTTCATCTGCCAAACATAACTAAATGGTACTGAGAGCTCGGGCATCCAAGTCCTCCCATTCCGAACTTGACATGCTTGCTGGTTTTTTATTTACCCCGTCTAATGCCTTGTGCAACCCTTGTTGCACCAGAAAATCCCTAACCTTCAGTTTCCACAGAGAAAAATTGTTTTTCCCGGTGAATTTCTCCACCTCAAATTTTGCGTTTGTCATTTTCGCCATTTCTCCCTACAAATCCTCTTCCTTCAACTAGGGTTTAAAAAACCTCTTGTTTCAACTAGGGTTCTTAAAAAAAAAACTCCCTACAAATCTTGTTTCCCTTCTTAAATTTTTCTTTATATATGTGTAGGTCATGTTTCCCTTCTTCCAATTGGTTTATATATATGTGTGTGTGTGTGTGTGTGTGTGTGTGTGTGTGTATACAGGTTTTCTTTCAACAATAAAAAAAAAATACCATTTGTTGAAATCAATTTTTTTCTGCAAAAAAATTTCTTCTTTTTTCTTCAGATGAAGAAAATCTACTTCATTTTAAATCACAGATTTTCTGAAAAATAAAATCTTCCATTCAATAATTATCTTGAAAACAAAAATACCGATTTCTATGTGTTTATTGGCTCTCTTCAGGCGCAGATTGTCTCTTCTCCCAACGGCAGCGGCAAAGACTGTCTCTTCTTCTTAGGCAGTCGCAGTGACTTCTATCAATGGGAAATGGTTGGCTTCTCTATAGTGTCCTCGACCAAAAAAAAACTTCGATGAGACTTCTTTCAACAGCGGATGCGGCAAGCACTGACTTAGTCACAGTTTTGACTTCAAGTTCTCGAGCAAACCAACGTCCCTTATTTCACAATCTTGCAGCGGCTTTCTCTTTCCACGCAGGCTTGCTGGATTCTCTTTCCATGCAGCCCAACAACAAAACCCTCGGCATCCCCAAACAGCCTTCTTTCTCAATCTTGGAGCGGCTTGATGGCTCTCCACCACTACTCGACGGCTTCTCCGGTAGAGCACCTCTATCTGCAATGTCTCCAGAGGCGGATTGCAGATTCTAACCGTTGACAGCTTCCAAGAGCTCTCCTGCTCGTCGACGGCTGATTCTTGACAGTTATCAGTTTCAAACTTTCTCCAGCGAGAACATATCAATACGGACACTTCACTATGCCGGTCACGCAAGACAGACACTTCACTATGCCGGTCACGTTTTTAATGCAAACAAAAACTCTCCGTGGGGTCAATGGAATTCGATTCAAGGCTCTGATACCACTTGTTGTGGGGAAAAATAGTAAACAAGAAAGGAATAGGAGAAATAACCGAATTAGAAACTGAAGGATAAAACTCTTGGAAACTTTTATTAATCAAATGATTCTCCGTGTCTTTTTCAAGCCTCTCGGGCCATCTTATTTAACCTAGACATATTTCGTTATTCCAACTACATCTCGTTATTCAAACTACATTTCGTTATTCCAACTACATAGGTAATAAGTAAATTTACATTGTTGTCACATTTTTAACAGGCCAATCCTTCTTCGCATTCCACTAACTCCAAAGGGAAGGAGCTGAGCCAGACTTACAGAAATCCTTAACCCTTCGCACATCCATATTATCTATAAAAGCCTTCAAAGCCTTGAATTCCACTCTCTCACTAAGTCTTGGTAAATATTTCCAGGCATCATCCCAAAATATAGCTGAGTTCCCTTCTCTAACTTCCCAAAATACATGTTTTCATATAATTTCATTATTATCCTGCGCTCATAACCATATACTAGAACCTGTAATATAGGAATCAAATCAGAGCCTTTCTTCTTGATGAATACAACTTAGCATATTTCCTTATCCAAATTTTCTTCCACAATTCATTGCCCCCTATTACCCAACGCCGCCAATTTTTTTCTCCAAATGCAACACTTAGAATAGTTTGGTCTCGTAAATTCATTCCTCTTGCCATCTTTGGTTTAATAAGTGTCTCCCATGCCACTAAGGACCACCTTTTAGCTTTATTTTCTCCCCGTTATAGAAATTCATGCCATTTTGAAGTGAAGTTGCTCCAAACTGCTCTCGGCTCGGGCATTACAGACATCTAGTAAACTGGAAAATCTTGAAGGAAGGATTTTCTAAGAATCAATCTTATTACAAAATTGAGAGCTCGAAACATCCAATTGTTGATCAGATTTTGTAAACTAGCAAAGCCTGAAGGACGAATTACATATTTTGTAAGAATCAATCTTCTTGCAAAATTTAGAGCTTGAAACATCCAATTGTTGCTTTCGGCCCAAGCATTACATACATATGGTAAACTGAAAAAGCATGAAGGAAGGATTTTGTAAGAATCAATCTTCGTGCAAAATTGAGAGCTCGAAACATCCAATTGTTGATCCTATTTGTGAGCTTCAAAAGGAGATCCTGCCAGCGTGATATTCTTTTCAGATTAATCACTAAAGGAACACCAAAATATTTGGAAGGAAGTGAAGCTCTTTGCCATCTGTTGGAAATCAGAAGTACTTCGATAAGATGTTGGAAAATATGAGAAGCTCAAAGAAAAAGGGGAAATGATTTTCCCTCAACTAACAGTTTACATAGAATGTGGAAATTAAAATTAAATAATGACAGCACAGTTTCTCAAATAATTTACAGAGCCACACACAGAGATTAAAAAACCAGAGAAAGTTCTATATCACCCTTTTGCTTCAACATCTTAAAAAGCATATGAAAAACCATCTTGTTTAATACAAAATGGTGGAGCTGACAATTAAATTTCAATTCAATGCTTCGAGACAGGTAACTGCAAAAACGTCCTTCTGTCGTGTTAGGCTTTTCTTCATAAAAACAAAGCACAGAACCTTGTACGCCAGATTTGAAATCCTTCAGGTTTCAGCTTTGAAACCATATTGCATCTGCGCCCATATCGCACTTTTCATTTCGGCGGTGACAAAATTTACCTGGGCGCTATCCTCCTAAGCTTGCGCAATGCGATGTGCACATGTCGCAATATTTAACTTATCATGCGACGCAAATTTTAACTTGATGCAATAACGGGGAAACATAAAGACTGGAAATTGTGATATGCGATGGCGATATCGCATCGCAACAAATAACAAATAACTGCGAAGTGTTAAGACTTAAACGAAACGATCACCGATTCCGATGTGCGATGACGATATCGCATCGCACCATCGCAAGGTTTGGGATGGAGCACAAAAGGTAAGGGCTAAGGTTTGCGAAGCGCGAAGTGCGACACGCTAAAGCGTGGGAAATGTGAAAAGGCATGGGTAAAGGAAAAAGCGGAAAACAAAGGTTTGTTGCAGATTTTGGTAATGCGTATAGGTTAGAGGGTCCCACAGATATCGCATCAGCGGAGTTATAAGATTAGGCAATGTGTTAAGCGGAAAAGGTAAACGTTTTGAGGTGCAGAACAAGGTCAAGAGGTAGGTGATACGGCAAGAAGGGAACTTAACGTAGAGATATGGTCGGACACCATTTTCTGAGCATTACAGAATTGCGTGAAGTAAGAAGCTTGCGGATTTTCCATGCCTGGAGTTTGTCCTTTCCTGCAAAAAACATTTAATAGATGTATGGCTGTTGCCAGTTTATTCAAGGCAGTGGTTGGGAGTAATTTCCAACACCATTCAAGTATAGGGGCTAAATGACTCTGAATTGAATCCTTACAATTAAAAAATAAAATCCTAGTCTCGTCATAGTTAATAACACTACCTAAAGCCTCCAAGTAGATCGAAAGCAGAGATCAGATCTCCTTTAATTCCTTGAAGGTAGGTTGACCAAAAATACACACGTCATCTACAAAATATTGATGAGTGACAGGTAGATATTCACCAAATAATATCAAACCTTTGAGGGGTTCCATATAGCAACATCTATGAAAAAACCCACCAAGCCCTTACATAGCCAATATGAACAAAAACAGAGATAATGGATCTCCCTAACTTAATCCGCGTGATGAATTGAAAGTAGAAAACTGAGAACCATTAATCAGAATTGAATAAAATGGAATAGATATGAGAGACCTTATCCAAGAGATCCAATGCCATAAAAAACCAAAGGTGTCCAGAAGCTATAACAAGTAATCCCAACTGATCCTATCAAAAGATTTTAACATATCAAGTTTAATCATCATACTTGGTTTCTTCAGAGTCTTCAGAGTCTTCAGAATCTCATGAACTGTTATAATACCATCCTTCTACAAAACCAATTTGTTAGGGAGAGATAAGATACTTAAGAAGTGGTTTCAAATGATTGAAAATGACTGTAGCGATGACCTTGTATATTACATTACATATGGAAATCGGTCTAAAACCACTTGGGTCTTTAGGTTTTCTGTGTTTAGGGACTAATGGATTGAACGTAGCATTCATTCTGCCCCACATTGACTGGTATTTCTGATATTCCTAAACTATCTCTTGGATATCCTGTCCTAAAAATGACCAGCAAGCCTTAAACAATTATGATGTATATCCATTCGGTCTAGGCGCCTTGTTATCGAGCATGGCCATAATTTTTTCCTCCACTTCTTGGAATGAAATCGATCTCAGTAAGGCAAAGTTTTCTCCTTAATAATGAGTTTAGGAATGCAACCCGTTATTTTTTTGATGGCCAACTATCTATTCTGAAAAGGCTCTGAGAGAACTTCCTTATTATAAGAAATCAACTCCTCAATCTCTTGATGATCGAGTTTTCGAAAACCATCTCTTCCAATTAAATAAAAAATTGACTGTTATGCCAACATTGTATCATTAATTTATGGAAAAAATTCGAGTTTTGCTCCCCTATTTGAGCCACTGAACACAAGATTTGTGTCTCTTAATAATTTCTTCTTGTTGCCTACATTGCTCTAACTTCGTCAGGGTGAACCCTTATTGTTGTACCAACTTAGGGGTTCTTCTTTCGAAAATCATACGTTGTTGTATATCATGAATCTGACACTCCAGGAGTTTCTTCTCCTAAAAAAAATGTTTCCAATTTTTTTTCCATAATTTTATCTTTGGTTTCAATGCTTTGAGTTTCAACTGAAAGGTACGCATCTTATTCTTACCTTTGACTGCAATATCCTCCCACCATTCTTTAGCTTTCGCCACAAAATCCAGAGCTTGAAGCCAGAATCCCTTACAGAAGAAAGGCTTGTTTTTTGGGCCTTCCTTAAGATCTATTTCCAATCTAACAAGCCAATGATAAAACACTATACAAGGAAGAATAGATGCCTCAGGAAATACATATTTTTCCATTACTGCCCCTGAAATCAAGAATCAATCCAATCGACTCGCCAACTGGTGTTTGCCTCACCGTTGTTTGTTCCATGTGAAGATACCATTAATAATAGGCACATCTACTAGCTGTAATTCCTCCAAAAAAAGATCCAGAATCCGTTGAAGCATAAAGGATTTCTCTTTGGGCCTTCCTTAAGATCTATTTCCAATATAACAAGCCAATGATAAAACCCTAGGCAAGGAATATCTATTTCCAATCTAACAAGCCAATGATAAAACCCTAGACAAGGAAGAATAGTCACCTCAAGAAAGGCATATTTTTTCATTACTGCCTCTGAAATCAAGAATCAATCCAATCGACTCACCACATGGTGTTTACCTCACCGTTGATTGTTCCATGTGAAAATGCCATTAATAGTTGGCATATCTACTAGTTTTAATTCCTCAAAAAAAAATCCAAATGCCATAGTCTAAAAACCCCACAGAATAACTCAGAAATTCTAGTACGATTATGAAAAGTTCTAGCAAATATTTTTGACAAAAACTTCAGTATTTTGGGTGCCCTAAGGGTTTTTGATGGTGTTGAATTCCATTTCCATCATAAAAAATGCAATTGAAACACTCCAACTACCTAATTTTTTGAAATTTTTCTTACCGGGTTCTGGCAAAAACGACCATCCAAACTATTATGTTGTGTCAGTAGACAACTCCAATACAAATGAGTTTGCTTCCAAATCTACCTTGTGAATCCCACTTTTTTTTCATCTAGATTTCTAATTAAGTTAAAGTCTCCCCCAAGAATCCAAAGAGAATATTTAATTAAGCTCCAATGAACTTTTATATCTTCCAGAAATCCCAATTTTCCCCACCATAGGAGGTCCATAGACTGCAGTCATGCTCACTGAGTCTTTAGAGCCTAAATAACGAAAGCTACCTGTCAAAATTCAATGGCTAACCATCCAATCATGAGAAATAACTTCCATCGTGTTCCACATAATTGCTAATCCTCCCAAACTCCCTTTAGAATCAAGGGCCATAACCTTACACCCTTTCCATCATTGAACACTTATTTCATTTAATTTTGTTATAAACGCCTTAGTTTCCTATAAAATTACCAGCACAGAGTTCTCAGCTTTGATCCAATCATGCTAATAGCATTTTTTACCATTTCTATTTCAGTGGAGAATGTTACAAGTAATAATTTTCATCAATAGATGTAAAAACAAAATGTCGATATCATCATTTTTTGTCCTGAATTAATGAGTTCCTCTCCAGCCCTTTGAATCAATTCTGGATTTAACTTTCTGCCTTTTTGTTTGGTATCTTTAGGCAATTGTTCTTTACCTTTGTCCTTAATTTCTTGCTAAGGTCCTGAATCATTTCCCCCCAATTTTCCCTTAATTCTTCCAGTTCATAAACGCCTGGGCGTGAAGCTCCCTCTAAGCATTTGAAACTTCCCACCTTTTTAACATGGCATCAGAGCATCAAGTTGAAGATCGATGAGTTTGCGAGAAGATGGAAAAAGGGAGCCACTGTTAGATCTGCGACTGATTGCTAGATCTGCTACTATCGGTTATATCACGCATCCTGCCCTATTCCTTGTGTCCCTACGAGGGCCGAGAGGCTACGGCGTTCATCGGTGGAGTAGGTCGTGGCAGAGGCAGCCCATGGATTTGACTTCTGATTTGTCATAAGAGCTAGAGCTCATGTTCGCCAACGGATCCATGGTGGAGCACGTGCTGCGTGGTTTAATTTGCAGGCAAGGGTCCACATTTCCTCAGATTCAAGAGATTGTGTTATTGTTGAACATTGTGTAAGCTGCCTTTGTTATAAGGCTATAAATAATATGCATGGAACAAGATATGATCACATTAAATGAAGATAATTGCAGGGAATGCATTCTACTGTTGTAAATAGAGAGTTTTGGAACATGCGTTCCGATTTGGTGATGCGTGAGCATGAAGGCAGCGGTCGTTGAAGGTTTGGTGGACGTGCAGAAGAAGAGCTCGGGTGAGATTTTCCTGCTGAATAATTGATCGATTGCATCTGGAAAGTGTTGAGTTGTGTTGGAAGATCTAGCTGACGCTTGGATCGGAGAAGAGAATCACAGTGGAGGTTCGTTGTTGGTCCAGTGAGCCTGATATGTGGCTGCGTGTATCTGCAGAAGCGAGGTCAGGTTGTGGAGGAAAATCGAACTTCATGCACTGATCAAGATATTCTCCAATATGCTCGATGCCACGGGGGGTCATAAGGACCTACGAGGGCGCTTTGGATAGCGGGTTTACAGTGTTCGCCCCAACGGACCCCACCATTAAAGGTATGTAGAGCTAGCTAAATAACTGTCCACCAAGAACAGAGAATTATTGATGAAGTACCATGCGCTGCCCAAATATAGGATGAAATATTAAGTGCAAAAGAGGAACGCAGATAGAAGGATAGTGAGGAATCGGATCTATTCTGGTATTATAACCAGTGGTGTGAGGAAAATACTGCGAAAGTTCGTTGACATGAATTTGGCTTGATTTTTCTATTAGTGAATTTGTTTCAAATATACAGTGTGATGGTTTGAGCTGAGATTATATAGCGTGCATGCTCAGACTTTAAATATCTGCATAAGGAAGACCAACATGTGAATCCGAGTTTGCAGAGGAGATCTGTGATTTATTGATTTGATGTGTTATCTAGAGAGCGTAGAGGACGAGTTTGCTTGTGTGATATGCTTGTGTGATTTAGCAGATTCATTCTGAAATTTTATTGTTTGAAAAATCATAGAAGTTGTAGGTTGTGGAGATCCCAAAATAAATTGGGGGGAATTTTTCTTCTAGTTTATTATATGTCACAATGAAAGTGTGAAAGTTCTTGTTGATTTGAACCCATCTTCAGAAATATGTGTCATTACAAATTGCTAATTACATGCATCAGAATTAGACATTAATAGCGTTTCCATCTTGTTGAGAGGTCATTTGTTGCTCGTCGCAAGAGTCGAGGGCACTGAGACCTGCGTGGCATAGAAGCCACAGTCTACAAGGTTCTACTGTTGAAGAGCTTCCAAAGGGAGGTTTCCCACCTGCATCGTAACGGCATTGTTGGAGCTCGTTAGAGGACCGAGTGGAGTCAAAATCTGTAAACAAGATAAAACGAGAAAAGCTGAACTTTAACAACATGTCTATATTTTTAGATATTTTTTATTCTGATGATGATGATTTTCTCATGTGGACATTTGGAGGCATTAGCATGGGTAGTATTTTTAATTCTGAAGAAATTTTAGAAAAACAATGTGGTTCTGTTAATGACCACGAGATTCAAGAGGCACAGTCTGTTGTGCAAGATCCTGAGTTTGAAGAGTCACGAGTTGATCTTCAGGAAGGATGTAAAGAGGAACAAAGTGTTGAAGATCAATTGGATGAGCCACATGAAGTTGATTGCAAATGCATGGTAGAAGAAGACAAAGCTAGAGAGAATTTAAATTGTGATGATTTCATGAATATTTCTATGTGTGCAGATGTTAACAACAACAAGGAAGAAACAACGAAGCTTGAAGAGGAATTAAAGTTGTGTGACACCAGAAATAGTGAGAGAAAACAATATCCTATTATGCCTGTCATAATTTTGAGAAGGGCGAGAATAAGAATTCAAGATTTCCATCACTAGGGAAGAAATGAGGTGAAAATACATCACTACCTCACAGCGAGAAAATTGAAGATGAAGCCTCACCTTGGAATGAACAAGTATGGAGTCACAAGCATAAAGAAAAAAATGAAAACCTCTGTTACCAAGTTTTTCATGTTTTTTATTGTAAGCCTAGCTGAGACTAGACCAGCAGGTGTATGTTATTATTCAGTACCTTTTCTCCATTAAGGGGGAGTGTTGGAAGTAATGGAGAAACCTAAACTTAGATTGTTGTTATGATGAGGATAGGTTTGAGAATCTAATCTTAGACCTCATATCCTAATATCTAGAGAGTGGTTGAAACCATCCTGTTAGTGTGAAAGCCTATATATTTGAGGCTCATTTGACTCAATAGTCAGTTCTTGTATGAGTGTGTGTACACTCTCTAGGTTCTCACCTAGACAGCTATTTAGTTTATAGTCAATATATTCAGTTTTCAACACAAATTTCTCATTTTCCAATCATTAATTAGGGTAATAAGAACATTCTCCTAACGTATCAAAATTATCCTTCGTCGAAGTCATAACTTCCTCGATACTTGGTAAAGAATAAAAAAATTACGAGTTTTGGTTCCTCTGTCTCTTCTTCTAACATTTTCCTCTTTTGTGCATGCTTTTCTTCCGAGGAACCCGCCACCGGTTCAGTCATCATAATGTCATCAGGTGATGTGAAATCTTCCACCATACCCTCTAACACAACAAAGGCATTCTTGTCTTCAAGTTTTCTTTTGGATTGAGTTGCTTTTCCCTAATTATTATGCCTTTTAGTCGAAACCTTAGTGAACCTGTAATTCAGGCTTAACCCATAACTTATGTTGTTCCTTATTTCTAATTGGGCAGTCTCGGAATAGGTGCCCATTCTCATGATAGAAACGACATGTGAACGAAACATGTTCATAATCAAGAGTTTGAGAGAATATATCGCTTTGATATTTAATATCTATGGAAGTTGGTAACAGTTGGAAGATGTTCATGTAAACACATTTCTGTGCGTAAGACATATTACTTCCTCATTTAGTAACTTCTAAATTTTTTTATAACATTACCAATTCCCTCCAAAATCTTAGGAATCCAAAAATCCACAACTAAAAATAGTCTTACCTTGACTGGCACTGTCAAAAACTCTTCTTTTTATGGGTTGAAGCACTCTATATATAAACCAATATTATTAAAGAAATAGGGTTATCCTTCGAACACCCTATTTTTATCTTTCATATTAGAAAAGATTACTCTAAAAAAACTTTTTGGTCCTAATTTCAGCTCCATTCTTCTTTGGGTTGTCATTTTTGTTGAATCCATCTCTCACGCTCTCGTTTAGTTGGACATCCTCCCAACAACTTACAAATGAAAGCATAATTTTTCATGTCTCTAGTCCAAACTATTTGGTGGAATTATAAACCTAGGGTTTTGAGTCACTTTTGGTAAATAGTGTCCTCTTAAACTTTCTTTCCATTGAGCCACTACAATTGGAAGCTTATTTGAGGTTCCACTAACCCCTAGTACCCCATTTTTCGTCCCTTGCTTACACTGACCAGTTACAACATTCTTGAAATAAGGGTGCCCAACCCCTCGCGTCAGGGCCTCATCTTTAAGACTCATAATCCACTCATAAATTGTAACTTATAATTACCCTCATAAACCAAATGAGAAAAAATCCCTAAATTTCAAACCTGCAACACTCCTGGTTTGTTCTCTTTTGTGAACAACGATACATTTATTCAAATTCTTGTTATCAAACATGATTTTTACAAGCACATGTAATACCAAAATCAAGGTAGACTTCATAGTGGATTTGCATATGACAATGAAACATTTATTCAAATTCTTGTTATCAAACATGATTTTTACAAGCACATGTAATACCAAAATCAAGGTAGGCTTCATAGTGGATTTTCATATGACACTGAAACATTACTAAATCTTAGTAGTAGAGAATATTTTGACAAAAAAAATAAATTTTATTAAAGGAAATATCTATTAAGCACAAGAAATATCTAAGAGTTTTAATAAATAACATAGAGAGACTACATGGAATTCCAAAAAATATCATTTCAAATAGAGGTTTAATATTTATGGAAAGGCTTTTCATTGGATTCAAGGGTTTACAACTTAATTTTAATATGACATATTATTTTAAAATTAATTTTAATATAGCGTATCATTTTAAAATAGACGGATAAACAAAAAGCGTCAAATGAGTATTAGGAGGCTATTTTTTCTATATAAATAACAAGTCAAGTAGAATCATTGGGAAAATATATATATATATATATATATATATATATATATATATATATATATATATATATATATATTTATTTATTTATTTATTTTATGGAATTTGCATATAATTATTGTTATTAGAGTTCAATAAAGATAGCCCATTTAAAATCTTTGTATTGTGGGATCTATAAAATTCCTTTTACTTGGAATATAGTTAAAAATAGAGTTTTAATGAGTTTAGAAATTATCTAAGAAATGGACATAGAACTGAAAACCATTTATGAATTATTTAAATAAAATTTAAAATAGATTGAAAAGTTAGATATATATAATAGAATAGATAGAAATTATAAAGGAGGAGAGAGAGTATATTTGAGAGTTAGATTAAATCTGGTAAGAGAAGCAAGTTGTCACCACAATACATGGGACCATTTAAGATCACTAAAATAATAAGGTCTATCACTCATCATCTTACATTACTATCATTTTTTTCTACGTTACATACTTGATGTTTTTTTGTCTTTGTTTTGCATCATTATATTTTGAACCTTTCTCACATCATTGATTTGAGTTAGTCTCCGATGTACAAAAATCGACAGCTTTGGCTTCATTTGTTCGACTAGGTAAAATTCCAGTGCGATAGTTATAATATTGGTTTATTACTTGGGAAAATATGAATAAGATGTGTCAAAGTTTCTTGAAAAGAAGATGTATATAAAATCATCTTTTTCTTTGACTTTATTTAACTTATATGAAGACATTATGGTTATAAGTATTAATCAAATGGTTGATATATACATTTATGGAAGATGTGATATATACCTTTAATCTAATTTGATGTAATTATTACTTGATTTTTACATACATATTATTGGACTTATGCTATGTACATACATATTTTTGTGTGTATGCTTTGATATCCTTTTGATGATGGTTATATATATATATATATATATATATATATATAAACTCAAGATTTAGTAAAAATATGTGGATTTGGGATAGGGTCATGTTATTTAACATGCATATAACATTGCTTATTGTTTATTCATTATTATTTAATGTTTTATTTGATATTTTATCTCTGGTAATGTTATTTAACATGCACATGACATTGCTTATTGTTTATTTATTATTATTAAATATTTTATTTGATATGTTGTCTCTAGATGTCTACAATGATAGGAAAATATTTTCCGAATAAGCTTACACATGAGAAAATGGTTTTATAATGAAAATCACAATCTTATCAAGCTTCCATAAGTATGCCATGTGACATAAGTACCATTAGGGAAAGGAGGTTTATGTTGCTTATTCTTTCCTACTAACCTTATTGTCATGTATAAGTTAGAAAACATATCTTATATGTTTTTCCCTATATGTTACATATGTTTTATCTTACATATGTTTTTTTCTAAAGCTTACATATGTTTTATGTTTTTGTCATAAGACTAGGTTACAAATTCAATCACTTACATGACATTGTTAAGAGCCGCCCAATATGTTGTCAATCCTTATTTTCCAATGGCCATTAGTCTCTCATAAATGGTGAATGAGTTTGGTTAATTAAATCTCAACCATGATGTCATCCTTGTCATTTAATTAAATCTCAACCTTGATGTCATCCCTATCATTGAAAAATGACACCTGAAAGGCAACCATCCAATATGTTGTCAATCCTTATTTTTCAATGGCCATTAGTCTCTCATAAATGGTGAATGAGTTTGGTACGCTAGCAAAAAATACTTAGTAAGAAAGAAAGGAACAATAATAAGATCTCAAACATATAACAATACATGGAAAAACAAAAATTTAATACGGGAACATTACTTCTATGAATTAGAAATGGGAAACATGTTCTATTCTAGGACGACTCTTGGCAACAATTAGCTACAATTAAGTAAATATATTCAACCATTTAGAGACTAGTTGGGACTACGAGAAAATATCAAAGTAATTCAATAGTGGAAGGAGCAATCAAACATCCTCAATGGAGAGAGAGGAGAAACAATAATAAAGGAGAACCATTTACAAAAGGATAAGAACAAGAGGAAAAATACTTAAAGGAAGCATATTATCTAGCAAAAAAAATCCCCAAGCAAAAAACATTAGTGAAAAAAGTATCAACGTTTATTTGGATGCTACATCACAATAAAACTTAACATGGGACAAATTTCAAAAAAAAAGTCTTTCAAGGGCCATAAATCTACTTACTTTGTCACCAACATAAATATATGGAACATATAATCAAAAATTACCGATTCTCATTTGTTTTATGGGATAAAGGAGCCACAATATTCAGGGAAATTGACAGAAGGAGGGATAACATAATTGAAACCATAGATAATTGGAGACCCTCATCCTTCCATCAACTCCTAATACTTAGATCTCGATAACTCTTTCCAAGTTTCTTAATGTGGGAAGGCTTAAAAGAAACAAATAAACATATCTTCATGGGTTGTTGTATGGAACAAAAAAAAAACAACATCAAATAAACCATTCTCATTCTACCTTAGTCCAAACAAGTTTGGTAAGGAAATGACTCAGAGATCTCAATCCTTCACTCTCTAGATCTCTTTCCTGCTAATTCTCTGTATATCTCCTCATGCAGCCTTCCTAAGCTCTCCCTTTTTGAATTCTGGGAACCTCCCACATCTCAACACTTAAAACTTAACTTTGATGGAGCCTCAAAAGGCATACCTAATTCATTTGTTCATATTTATGTTAGAGCCTTATGAACATAAAGCAACAACTATGGACAGACATTTTCCCTAGAATAAGGATTACTAATAGCCATTCACAAAAATTTCCTCAATCTACAGGTAGAAGCAGACTCCCATCTAATCATCAAATGTCTCGAAAAACTTTCACATGGTTCAACACCAGCCAAAATATTAAGTAGCTAGTGCCTTAAGAGATATTTACACATAATTAAAATAATTATCCCCAAAAATCATGTCATAATCCCAATGCATATTAGAAGGGAATGTAACAAACTTGATGATTTTTAGGAAAATGATGGTTTGAAGTTAAAACATGGATTTCTCAAGAAGGAATCAAATGATGATTTGTATATCTCCTTAAAAGACACATGTTCCAAAATAGCAAAAGAAGACAACAACTCCCTTAATGGGGTGATATCTAGACAACCCTGAACATAATGGTGCACGATTGTATCCCAATAATTAATAATGCCAAATGGCTAGGACAAATGATGTTGAGCTAGAGTAGGTTCAAGCAAGCACTACAAAGTTTAATAATTGCAGACGATACCGATGCCAGTAGGTTCATGTGATCAGATGGTTTCGAGTAAGTCCAGGGTTCAATGATCCTCCCTTTATTGCACAAACTCATTATGAAGTAGATCTAGAAGAATTATGTAACCCCCTGGAGGCACAATTCATTGCAATATTGCCTTATTTAAACATATCGTAATTGGTTTAGCTCATGTTTGGAGCTAGACACTTTTGTTTTTATAGAGTTGTTGTTTCTTTATATTTATTCCCTTCTATTTGCTACAAGAATCCATTCCTTTTTCTTTTTTTTAATAGTATCGGGTGCTATTTTTTATTCCAAAAAAAAGAAGGAAGAGTTCATTTTTTATATGCTAGCATTCTTGAGGAGCAACAGAGAAAGTAACTACAACAAAATGCTACACTTTCTTTGCTTCTGTTATTCAGAAAGTACTGAAATATAGATAATGCATAGATTCGGACAAACTGAGAAAGAAGAAAGACATGCTTAAAAAGAGGAAGAGATCAGTCGATGCTTATAGGGTGCCCAATCGAGGCATCCGGGTTATCCTCGTTGCCAGCATTTCTCACATTGTTGGAACTGGAACTTGGAGCTAAGCGCTTCTCAAGTATGTAGTTGAGGATTTGGACTGTTTCTTCAGCATAAGCACACCGATTGGAGATTTCATTGTACTGTTGTTGTAGAGAAGTAACCCTGTGGAGGAATAATTTCACATCTTCTTGCTGCTTTTCGTCAAGGATCTTCACATCTGCTTGCTGCTTTTCATCAAGTATTTTTTGATGGGCACAGATCTGCTCCAATTATGCCTGCAGATCTGCACAGTGAAATTTGTCCTTGCTGTGAGCCATACAGAGGGATGGGAGGGCAGAAATGGAAAGAGAATAAGAGGATAATGTTGGGTCAGTAGTGAACGCAGAGCAGGACAGTGCAGGATCTGCATTGAACGCAGTGAATGCAGGATAGGTAAGAGGAGAGTGCAGGGTATGAAATGGGGAGAGAGGGAACTCAGAGCAGGAGGCCAACGAGAAGAGGGGAGGTAGAAATAGATGGCGTAGCAAAGATAGCGCTGCAGAGAGAACTACTGCAAAAAAAACAACAAGGAAGGAAGGTCGGGGTGCATGAAGACAAGGAGGGAAGAGAAATAAATAAGACAGCACGAAAAGGGGGAGGCAGAATGGAGGGAGACCCGAGGAGATAATATCACGGGGAAGGTAAGGGAGGGGGTATGAAAGATTCTGCAAAGTTCAGAATTTTCAGAGGGGAGGATCCAAGGATATCTAAAGATCGCCTGCGACAAGATCATGGTAGAGCCATAATATATGAAGCATCATTGCAAAATATTTGCCCAAAGGTTCGGGCACAAGCTTTATTTTCAAGAGAGTATGTGTCCTTGTTGTTCCTTCGAAGGATGTGGTAAAAATTAATTCCTTCCATGTTTTTTGAGATGTTGCGGCATCTGTTGATTATTCGGTGGAGATCTATGTTGTTTATCGTATGATCATGGTTCATCATATTGATGATAATAAAGGAATTACCAAAAACCATTGCATTTGAGATGTTGATATTTTTTAACTGATGTAGGCCTTGGAGGAGGGTGTAGGCTTCCGCTTTGTTGTTGGAGAGGGAGCCAAGACCCCATTCAAATGAGATAAGACTACTGCCATTTTCATTTTTGATGATGCCTCCAGCGCCTGCAATGCCCGGATTTGATTTTGAAGCACCGTTAAAAAAGAGAGTGGGCCTTGCACAACTATCTGTCCATTCATCAAAGTCCTTGTCTTTGAGTCGAATCTTCCAACTTGAAGGGTTTCGAAGAGGCTACATGGAAGGGGGCTTGTGAATGCCAGAGCTGTCTAGTAGATTTCCAAGGAAGTTCTTTTCTTCCACTCGAAGTTCGTTGATGTTGATTTTGCTATTGCTTTTGGATGTTATTGTTTCGAGAGTGAGGCTCCAAGCTTTGCTACAGACCTTCCTACAAGAGGGATCTTTATTGTTGAAGATATTTCTGTTTCTAGAGAGCCAGATGTTCCATAAGAGCACGTAAGACAAGGTGTTCCAAACCCTTCTTGCCAGATTTCTCTTCTTTTTCCCCCATGGATAATTTTTCCTCCAAGTTTGAATTGCTTCCAAAATGGTGTTGTTTTGATCCCAATGAGGCTGATAAGAAGGGTTTAGATCAGTCCAGCAACGAGCAGCAAATGGGCACCAGATGAAGAAATGAAGCGCAGTCTCTTCAGCCCCTTTACACTTGGGGCACTTGGATGGTCCAAGCACACCCCTTTTTTTAAGATTTTCTAAAGTTAGTATTTTCCCTTTAAGAAACGTCCATATGAAGATCTTAATCTTGGGAATAGCTTCCGATTTCCACACCATTTTCCAAATAGGCCAAGTAGGCGAGGGATAGTAGTCACTGCAGAGTTGTATATATGCAGCTTTACTGGAATATGCAGAGCCAGAGGGATCAACAAAAACTATCCATGCAGTCCTTTTTCAAAGGAGCAGCACCATGGAGAAGAATCTGAAGGTTGTAGAGATTAGCTTCCAAGTGAGTAAGGACAGTGGGAAAAATCCATCCAACCCAGTTTTGGGAATGGTCATCCCATTTAGAAAAATGACTTGGGAGGTTTAGGCCCAGATTATGGAAATGAGAGAGAATACGATGAGTGCCACGTCTGTCTAAGAGAGGATTTTGTCCCAATATTTATACAGCTACCCCCAATTGGAACTTTTGAGAGATTTTGGGCTAAGAAAGGAATGTCTTTCTTGCAGAGTGCCCAGATTTTAGAGCAAGGTCTATTAGGCGTGTCATGGTCAAGAAGATGTTGCCGGGGAGAGTTGAGATACTTGGACTCCAAAACTCTTTTCCACCATGCTTGTTGTCCACTGATTAACCTCCATACAATATTTCCACCAAAATAATTGTTCAGAAGCTTGGAAGAGCGAATTCCAATCCCTCCATGTTCATAATCTTGAGTAACTTGTCTCCACTTAACGAGATTGTATTTTTTCTTCTAGTTTTTGCCACCCTGCCATAGAAAGTGCCTTAGGATGGCTTCAAATTTATGATGGATGCTAGCAGGGGCTTGAAGGAGAGTGAATTGGCACAGGGGCAGAGATGAGAGGGCAGATTTGAGGATGACAATGCGCCCTGCAATATTTAACCAAGAGGAGCCCCATTGTTGCACTTTTCTCTTCATTTTGTCTATGGTAATGTTCCAAACTTCAGACTTTAAAGGGCCAGCACTGACAGGCATGCCCAAGTAAGTGAAGTGGTCCCAATTCAGTTTGTAGGGGACTCCAAATATATGTGCAATGTTGTGAATGGTTTGGCTGGTAGAATTCCAACCATAAATGTAGCTTTTTTGAAATTTTATCAAGCCTCCGGAGTAAAGCATAAATTTGTATAGGATGGTTTTAAACCTTTGAGCAATTATGCTAGATGCACCTCCCATCAAGAGAGTGTCATCAGCAAATTGTGAATGGTTCATATTTTTAACATCGTTGCCAAATTTGATGCCCATGATAAGGCCAGCTCGTCGCATATGATCCAAGGCCCTACTGAAGGATTCCACCATGAGGATAAAGAGGTAGGGAGAGAGGGGGCACCCCTGTCTGAGGCCACGGGAATACTGAAAGTAGGGTGCTAGCCTGCCATTAATAAGGGGATAGATCCAAGGGTTTGAAATACAAGAGTTAATGAGGGTGATAAAATCTGAGTCAAAGCCCATTTTCTGAAGGAAAAAGATAAGAAATGAGTGCCTGACCCTGTCGAAGGCATTGGCTAAGTTGAGCTTGAGGATAAAACCTTTTTCTTTGCGAGTAATACTAGAGTGGATAGCTTCTTGAACTAGGAGGATCGAGTCAGAGATTTGTCTTTGGGAAATAAAGCCTCCTTGATGCAAGAATCCATTCCTTATCAGTTGATCACTTTACATATTGTATTCATTTCATCCACATATTTTAAACCTCCTTTTAAAGCCTCTTGGCTCAGACTAGTTTCTCTCAAGCCCCCCTCACCATATTCCCTATTTGTTGTCCTCTCATTTTACTTACTCCTAAGACTTCTTAGTTTCATTGGAATCATATTCCTTTTGAGTCTCTCTCTACTACCCCCCTCCCATCCTCACTCTTGGCTCTTTGTCTTTTCACTTGTTCTCTTGTCTTTCTATGACCTTCCATTGTGCTCCTCGTCACCCTGATTTACAATCCCTTTTGGCCAGACAACTTGCTTTTGGTGGCAATGCCTTGTTGAGGAGTTGGTCATCAAAATATAGGTAGGTCTAGAAACAAATGTCGTCTACAATCCAGTATTCAGACAAATTCTTATTGGAGAAATACCCCTATAGTTGTTAGATCATAAATTCATACAACAAAGGATATTTATACAATATGATGAAATCATAGGGGATGTCGGTCACTAGATTCCAAATACTATAGCCAGTAGAGGCACGTTCAATAGATAAATGTAAGCAATTGACATATATTGGCAAATTAAAACAAGTATGGGGAAGGTTCTTGTTGAAAGGAGAAAAGCACAACAAGAGATTTTATTATGCATAAATGCCTTATAGCTACAAGTGCATAAGTTGATAATAAAGCTACTAAACTAGAAAAGAATGTGACCAACTTGGAATTCATTATCTCTGAAAAAGAGAAGGAGAACCCAGAGAAAGCCAATGAGGCCACAGTTTCTGATTAAGCGCTCACAGTTACTTTTGATATATTTCTATTTCTTACCATGTATGATATCCAAGATAATATAGCTTAGCAACTAAGCTAGTTAGTATAAATCATCTATATCAAGCCAATTTAGTAGCTAATCAATCTAACTTAGCATTTATGAAATAAATTAATACTTAAATATAACCATATTTTAAAAATCATATTTTTTTGAATAAAAATTATTATTATATTGTTGATGTAGTTTCCTTAATAACAAACTAGTAGCTAAATAGTTATAATTTTTTTTAAATAATACAATATTGAAAAAATTATAATATAATTTTTATTTATTTAAATTAAATAAGTTAAATAAAAATAATTAATTTAAATAAAATAAAGTAAAACATAAATTTAAATAATATTAATATTAATATTTCTGCCTAAGACGATTAACACCGCCTTAAGATAACTATCCAATCGGTATTGGCATTATAATGAAAGTGCATATGCAACCATAATCGTATCTAGTATATTCTTAAATGGATAAAGAGAAATGGTTAAAACTATTAAGTATGAAAATGATAATTATCCGAGAATGTGAAGTTTATATGTGTGAGAAAAAAATAATGATTTGAGAATGTGAAAAAATATATATATATAGTGTTGTTTTTATGGAAAGTATTTTGGTTTATATATATTTATTGATTTTTGAAGATAATTATTTATCTACTCTAAAATATTATTTTAAAAGTGAATGTTTATATTTTATTTTTATTCAAAGCTTAATTGTATATTGAGACAAAAGCTTGGTTCTAAAACTATTACTGATTCACTTCATTATTATTTTGAAGATTTAAATACTCTCCACATCTTTGTTCTATGATGGGGTTAACACTATGAAAATAACTCTAAGTTTTGCTTAGTTATTAGTTTCTTTACCTAATCCATATTTGTATGCAATCTAATGATTATCAAAGGTATGGACATTCACATATTCCAAATGAGTATGGGTTACTTATGGAGGCTCCATCAAAAAATCCGAGGGGTGGCTTTTGTTAATGGGAACTTTTGAGATTTGTATGTGTTTTTTATTTTTCTTAACCCTAGTAAAACAACATGAGTATATTGATCATATGAAAAGGTTTACTGGGTGAGAGAACAATATCTTGCTAAGATTGCTTTGTTCTTTCATATATAAAGAGTCCACTTCTATATAAATGGAGGTGTTAGATGTTCACTTACATATTTCTCGTCTACCCACAATTCAAATGTTACCTCTAAGATTTCTTGATTTAGATTTCATATTGGCTTGTTAAAATCTTCACAACATCATGTATAGATTTAGAAAATGAGGAGGTGGTCTATACTTTGTTCCCTTTGCTTACATAAAAATAAAATGCTAGGGTCAATCCAAGATATTCTCTACAAATGATCCCAAATCAAACTTGTATTTGATAAAGAAAGTTATATAAAGGTTATTATTTTTAATGTTGCATTTAGTTTCCATAGTTTTGACCATCACTATCTTCCCTCCTTTATATGTAAGAAGGTTAATAAGTGATTGATATTTATAATGTAACATCCATCAACAAGATTGGTAGTCCATACCAAATCATCCTATCCATACCTTAGGTGAGAAGAAATGGATAACCAAGGATTGTCTTAACCTACTTCATTCTTATACCTAGCTTCCTTTAAGTTCCAATTGTTCCCTTGTTTTCCATCTTATATTACAAACACTTCCATTATTTGTATTCCAGTGAAAATTTAGAAATTTCACCTTAATCTTGAAGTTCTATGGATCTATTTCTCGTGGTATTTTAGACTTAAGAATTAATCTAAAATATAAATTACAATATTATACATATTAATGTCCAAATAATTATAAAAGGAATCTCAAGAAAATAAACATTAAATAATTATACTTTAATTGGAAAATTTTCCATCTCTTAAGGCACACTTCCCAAGTAGAAAATAGATCTAAAACAACTTATAATATATTTATTACAGTCATAATTATCATCTCTTAGATTCTATATGTTTTCAAAACCACATAAAAAAATCTACTCCTTGTCATGTGAAATCAACATGCATAAACAATGCTAAAAATTACTTAATCATCCTAAGAGCATAAACTTAAAATCACACCTTAAAGTATATAAAAGATAATTGCAAGTACATGCAAACAACTTGATACAAGCTTGTATAATTATGCTCTCTAAATCCTAGCTAGGAAAACCACCATAAATATCAAACCATAGCCACCAACTCCTCCTAGTTAGGAATATCTCCCAACCAAAACTAGTCATTACACCAAAGATTCACAAAAAGAAAATATACCCACCGTTGAAAATGCAGCAAGATGATGGAGCTTAGTGAAATGAAGTCGCCTTCACTAAGTGGGCCCGCAGGCAAATTCTGGTGCAAAATCTATTTTTAGACTATGTCTATTTTTAGACATATGGAGCATGGTTCGGGGATTCCAGTTTGAGATTCTTGAAGTATGTGTCATGTTGGTAAAAAATAGATGAGACTCTATTTTTGAGGTCAAAGAGGTCGAAGTCTATTTTTAGACTGCCTCTCCTTAAAACAGGGAAGTCAAATATTATTTACCCTTAATAATATTTAGACTATAAACAATAGTTTACTCTCTTGGAGCACTTCAGTTCGAGCTACAGAAGTGGCTCATGCATCTGACAGAGGAATCACGTGGTTCCTAAGGGTTTGATGGCATCATGCATGGTTGACTTCAGTTGGACTTCAGTGGCAGAAGTTTGGAGGAGTTAATGAGACAGATAGTGGAGTTGTGTTCTGTTTATTTTAGTTGAACCGATTGAGATTAGTTTAACTAGCTAATCAATTAGTTATGAGTGGAGTGAATTAAATATTATTTAATTCATTAATTAGTAACTCATTATTCAACTCAAGAACACATCAGTTCACTACAGTGCATGATCAGTTCAGTGGAGACCAGTGAAAGAGGTAGATGAAAGGGTAGAGTTAGCTATCAGTTGTGACTATACTGTTGCTATTTGCAATACACGGATAGGTGGAGTAAGCCCATGAGGATTGCGCAGTTCAGGCTGTGGTTTATCTATATAAAGAGGCCATCCCATAGCATTGAAACAAGCAATAGAGGCAAGGCAATTGGCGGTGAGTTTTGAACCAGTAACCTGTTCAAAACTGAGCTAGATTGTGGGTAACTGTATGAGAAAGTACTGAGTACTTGTGAGGAGTATTGTACCGAGTTTGTTACTTGATTTATCCATTATAATATACACAATAGCTGCGGGGTTTTCAGCTATAAGCTTTCCCCATACATACTGTGTTAATGTGTATGATGATTTGATGTGTTATCGCTTGATTTTATTTCCGCATGTTTGATGATCCGAGTGGAAGAGATTATGTGTTGCATATAAATTCGAATTGTATGTGATCAGGATAGTCTCGGTGGATAATTAATCATTATTCAGCAAATTTCTACATGGTATCGGAGCTATTGAAGTTCAGATTGATCATCACAGTGATTACAAACTTATTTCGGTAGATAGAGTCTGCATGCGGGCCAGGTAGCCTCCAGATTCATCTTTCTTCGGAAAGTGAAAGGTCTGGTAAATGCCCCTTGCAATCGATCTCTGTGCTAGAAATAATTTGTTCTCACAGATCTAGAGCGGTTGAGCTTTGAGGTGGAATTCGAAATTTTGCAGCAGTTTTGTTTTCTTGGTGTCGGTGTTGAAAATGTCTTTCAACGGCTTGCGACTCGAATATGCTCTTGAAGGCAGTTCTAATTATGTTGGTCTTCAGCGAAGGAAAAGCATTCCTGCGCAGTAAGACTACTGGAGAGACCCGGAAGATAGGGGTTCGAACCAAGAACCTTTATCAGTTGCAGGTAGATGGCTGCGCAGCAATGGCATGCAAGGCGGGAGAAGTGGTGAGCCGGGATGATGAGGGCGAACTGTGGCACAGGAGATTGGGCCACCTTCACAATGGAGCTTTGAAGATCCTGCAGCAGATTTCTACTGGGCTTCCTAAGGGCACTCTTGCGCAGTCAGATCAGTGCAAGGGGTGTACTTTAGGGAAGTATGTGAAAGCCACCTTTCACGAGAAGGATAGTCACGCCACGACGATCCTTGAGAAAGTTCACACAGACGTGTGTGGTCCTTTCTCAGTTGCTTCGACAGCAAAGCACAAGTATTATGTGATCTTTGTTGATGATTTCTCTCGAAAGTGCTGGATCTTCTTCATGCAGAAGAAGAGCGATACATTCGCGAAGTTCTGTGAGTTTAAAGCACTGGTCGAGAAGGAGTCTGGGAAGAAGGTGATTGCTCTAAGGAGTGATAACGGTGGTGAATTCATCTCGGCTGAATTCAAGGAGTTCTGCAGCGCAGAAGGGATTCGGAGAGAGCTCATCGCACCCCATAACTCACAGCAGAACGGGGTGGCTGAGCGGAAGAACAGAACGATCGTGGGTGCTGCACGGGCGATGTTGCATGATCAGGGCCTACCCCTTCACTTGTGGGCTGAGGCATGCAATACAACAGTGTATGTGCAGAACTGTTGTCCTTACAAGGTTCTTGGCATGAGTACACCGGAGGAGGCTTATTCTGGCAAGAGGCCTGATATTTCCCATTTGCGGATTTTTGGTTCTCCCGTCTACATGCATGTGACGAAGGATGCGAGAAGGAAGCTGGATCCAACTGCTGAGGTTGGAATATTTGTGGGGTACACTGATACACCTCACAACTACCGGGTATATTTGTCAGACAGTCGAAAGACTGTTGTGCGACGGGATATAAAATTTCAGGAGGAGAAAGCCATGTAGTGTTCGCTTGAGAGGGAGCTACACTTGCATGCAGATGAGGAGCTGTTAGTTCCTAAGGAGGAGCTTCCGAATGTGGATCAACCACAAGAGGAGGTTCAGGAGGTGGAATAAACCACCCATGCAGCGCCAACCATCAGAGGGCGCATGCGCACTACAGAAGCTGAGCGACTGGCTCGGGATGCAGAGAAGGTTGTAGGACCACCTACAGCACAGCGCAGACAGAGACAGTCATCGGATCGGTACACTGGATACATGGCTCTCATGAGTCAATGTGTTGTGACAGAGCCATCCTCTTTTGAGGAAGCTATGGAGGAACCCGCATGGGTTGATGCCATGATCGAAGAATATGATTCGATCATCAGGAACAGTGCATGGGAGATTGTCCCAAGACCGGTTGGGAAATCAGTTGTAGGTTCGCGATGGATCTACAAGGTGAAGCAGGCGGCTGACGGGAGTGTTGAGAAGTACAAGGCGAGATTTGTCGCCCGTGGCTTCTCACAGATCGAGGGGATTGACTATGAGGAGACTTTTGCACCTGTCGCAAGGTACTCTTCCATGCGGACGATCCTTGCTCTCTCAGCGCAGATGGGGTGGCACATTCATCAGATGGATGTGAAGACTGCGTTCCTCAATGGAGTTATTGAGGAAGAAGTGTACATAGAGCAGCCTCAAGGTTTTGAGATCTTCAGCAGTGAGTCGCATGTGTGCCGACTCAAGAGAGCACTGTACGGGCTGAAGCAAGCACCTCGTGCTTGGTACACTCGGATAGACAGCTACTTCACCGGGCTTGGATTCTCCAAGAGTGAGGCGGATCCAAACTTGTACCAGATTGTGGTGGAGGGGAAGCTGTTGATCATCGTACTGTATGTAGATGATCTGATTTTGACTGGCGATGAGCAGTTGATACTTTCATGCAAGGAGGATCTTGCACGAGAGTTTGAGATGAAGGACTTGGGCATCTTTCATTATTTCCTGGGATTGGAGATTTGGCAGCGCAGCGGAGGACTGTTTGTTTCTCAGGGTAAGTATGCCTGGGAGATTCTGGAGAGGTTCAACATGCAAGGCTGCAAGCCTATTGACACTCCTCTTCCTGGTGGTTGGAGGAAGGAGGATGCTACTTCAGCGGAGGTAGTGGATGCCACTGTCTATCGACAGTTGGTGGGGTCGCTTATGTATCTGGTCAATACACGACCCGATATATGCTATGCAGTTAACCAGCTTTCGCAAGCTATGGTTAAGCCTACCAAGCTCTTTTGGAAGGCGGGCAAGCATGTATTGCGCTATATCAGAGGCACATCAGGATATGGTCTATGGTACAGACAGGAGGATGGAGTGAAGCTTTCTGGTTTCACTGATGCAGATTGGGCAGGGAGCCCAACAGACCGGAAGAGCACTTCTGGAGGAGTTTTCAGCATTGGGTCGACAGCAGTTTCCTGGTACAGCATGAAGCAGAGATCCGTGGCACTCAGTTCAGCAGAGGCCGAGTACATGGCAGCTAGCTTGGCTGCATGCGAGGCTATTTGGATGAGGAAGATCCTCGTTGGATTGTTCGGGTTGCATTTGGAGCCTACAGTGATCTACTGTGATAACCAGAGTTGCATCAAGCTCTCGGCTAATCCAGTATTTCATGATAGGTCCAAACACATCGACATCAGGTATCATCATATCAGGAGTTTTCAGCATTGGGTCGACAGCAGTTTCCTGGTACAGCAGGAAGCAGAGATCCGTGGCACTCAGTTCAGCAGAGGCCGAGTACATGGCAGCTAGCTTGGCTGCATGCGAGGCTATTTGGATGAGGAAGATCCTCGCAGGTTTGTTCAGGTTGCATTTGGAGCCTACAATGATCTACTGTGATAACCAGAGTTTCATTAAACTCTCGGCTAATCCAGTATTTCATGATAGGTCCAAACACATCGACATCAGGTATCATCATATCAGAGATTGTGTTCAACGGAGAATCATGATGCTTTCATATATTCCCACGGAGGATCAGGATGCCGACATCCTGACGAAGGCGCTCACCAGGAGCAAGTTCGAATTCCACAGAGGCAAGATACGGGTTGCAGATAATCCATATATTGCTGAGAGGGAGTGTTGAAAATGCAGCAAGATGATGGAGCTTAGTGAAATGAAGTCGCCTTCACTAAGTGGGCGCGCAGGCAAATTCTGGCGCAAAATCTATTTTTAGACTATGTCTATTTTTAGACATATGGAGCATGGTTCGGGGATTCCAGTTTGAGATTCTTGAAGTATGTGTCATGTTGGTAAAAAATAAATGAGACTCTATTTTTGAGGTCAAAGAGGTTGAAGTCTATTTTTTGACTGCCTCTCCTTAAAACAGGGAAGTCAAATATTATTTACCCTTAATAATATTTAGACTATAAACAACAATTTACTCTCTTGGAGCACTTCAGTTCGAGCTACAGAAGTGGCTCATACATCTGACAGAGGAATCACGTGGTTCCCAAGGGTTTGATGGCATCATGCATGGTTGACTTCAGTTGGACTTCAGTGGCAGAAGTTTGGAGGAGTTAATGAGACAACTAGTGGAGTTGTGTTCTGTTTATTTTAGTTGAACTGATTGAGATTAGTTTAACTAGCTAATCAATTAGTTATGAGTGGATTGAATTAAATATTATTTAATTCATTAATTAGTAACTCATTATTCAACTCAAGAACACATCAGTTCACTACAGTGTATGATCAGTTCAGTGGAGACCAGTGAAAGAGATAGATGAAAGGGTGGAGTTAGCTATCAGTTGTGACTATACTGTTGCTATTTGCAACACAAAGATAGGTGGAGTAATCCCATGAGGATTGCGCAGTTCAGGCTGGTGGTTTATCTATATAAAGAGGCCATCCCATAGCATTGAAACACGCAATAGAGGCAAGGCAATTGGCGGTGAGTTTTGAACCAGTAACCTGTTCAAAATCAAGCTAGATTGTGGGTAACTGTATGAGAAAGTACTGAGTACTTGTGAGGAGTATTGTACCGAGTTTGTTACTTGATTTCTCCATTATAATATACACAATATCTGCGGGGTTTTCAGCTATAAGATTTCCCCATACATACTGTGTTAATGTGTATGATGATTTGATGTGTTATCGCTTGATTTATTTCCGCATGTTTGATGATCTGAGTGGAAGAGATTATGTGTTTCATATAAATTCAAATTGTATGTGATCAGGATAGTCTCGGTGAATAATTAATCATTATTCAGTAAATCTCTATGCATCCTAAATTTCATCTCTGCATCGAGTGAACTTCGTGAGGTATTTGGCGATACTGTCGCCTTTCTCCATCTTGATGTTCCTGAGCTTATCTTTGAGCGCCAGCTTCCTTTGGTCACTCTTACTCTGGAATAGATCCGTCAAAGCTTTCCACATTAGAAATGGAGAATCCTTTCCATGCAGGCTGGATACAATATGATCCTTGACGCCCTCCAACAGGATCCTTCGACATTTCGCCATCTTCTTTTGCCATACTTCGACTTCAGCAGGATCAGTGGGCTTTTGGACATCCGTATCTACGAACTCCTTCAGACCATTATCTTCTAATACCGCCTCCATGCGATCCTTCCATGCAACATAATTCGAACTGCCTTCAAGAGCATATTCGAGTCGCAAACCGTTGAAAGACATTTTCAACACTGGCACCAAGAAAACAAAACTGCTGCAAAACTTCGAATTCCACCTCAAAGCTCAACCGCTCTAGATCGTGAGAACAAATTATTTCTAGCACAGAGATCAACTGCAAGGGGCGTTTACCAGACCTTTCACTTTCCGAAGAAAGATGAATCCGGAGGCTACCTGGCCTGCATGCAGACTCTGTCTACCGAAATAAGTTTGTAATCACTGTGATGATCAATCTGAACTTCAATAGCTCCGATACCATGTAGAAATTTGCTGAATAATGATTAATTATCCACCGAGACTATCCCGGTCACATACTATTTGAACTTCATACACAACACATAATATCTTCCACTCAGATCAACTCAGATCATCACACATGCGGAAATAAAATCAAGCGATAACACATCAAATCATCATACACATTAACACAGTATGTATGGGGAAAGCTTATAGCTGAAAACCCCGCAGCTATTGTGTATATTATAATGGAGAAATCAAGTAACAAACTCAGTATAATACTCCTCACAAGTACTCAGTACTTTCTCATACAGTTACTCACAATCTAGCTCAGTTTTGAACAGGTTACTGGTTCAAAACTCACCGCCAATTGCCTTGCCTCTATTGCGTGTTTCAATGCTATGGGATGGCCTTTTTATATAGATAAACCACCAGCCTGAACTGCGCAATCCTCATGGGCTTACTCCACCTATCTGTGTGTTGCAAATAGCAACAGTATAGTCACAACTGATAGCTAACTCCACCCTTTCATCTACCTCTTTCACTGGTCTCCACTGAACCGATCATGCACTGTAGTGAACTGATGTGTTCTTGAGTTGAATAATGAGTTACTAATTAATGAATTAAATAATATTTAATTCACTCCACTCATAACTAATTGATTAGCTATTTAAACTAATCTCAATTAGTTCAACTAAAATAAACAGAACACAACTCCACTAGCTGTCTCATTAACTCCTCCAAACTTCTGCCACTGAAGTCCAACTGAAGTCAACCATGCATGATGCCATCAAACCCTTGGGAACCACGTGATTCCTCTGTCAGATGCATGAGCCACTTCTGTAGCTCGAACTGAAGTGCTCCAAGAGAGTAAACTGCTCCTTATAGTCTAAATATTATTAAGGGTAAATAATATTTGACTTCCCTGTTTTAAGGAGAGGCAGTCTAAAAATAGACTTCGACCTCTTTGACCTCAAAAATATAGTCTCATCTATTTTTACCAACATGAAACATACTTCAAGAATCTCAAACTGGAATCCCCGAACCATGCTCCATATGTCTAAAAATAGACATAGTCTAAAAATAGATTTTGCGCCAGAATTTGCCTGCGGGCCCACTTAGAGAAGGCGACTTCATTTCACTAAGCTCCATCATCTTGCTGCATTTTCAACAAACCATATTTCTTGGAAGGACAGAATGGAGGCAGTACTCAAAGACAATGGCTTGAAGGAATTCATTGACAATGCTATTCCTAAACCTGCTATGACAGATGTTGAAAATCTTGATCCATGGAAAAAGAAAGTGGCAAAGGCGAGGAGGATCCTATTGGAGGGAGCACGAGACCACATTTTCTCAAGCCTCCATGGGAAAGCCACACCATATGCAATGTAGAAGGTTTTGACGGATCTATTTCAGAGCAGCAACGACCATAGGAAATTGGCGCTCAAAGATAAACTCAGGAAGATGAAGATGGAGAAGGGCGACTCCATGCCAAAATATTTAACAAAGTTTGTCCAATATCGGGATGAACTGGGGAGCGTTGGAATAAATGTCACTGATGATGATTTGGTGAGCTTGGCTCTCCTAGGACTTCCCAAGAGTTGGCACAGTTATTAAGACTCTGTCAATGGAAGGGAAAAACTGCCAGATTGGGAACGACTGTGGTCGGATTTGTATAAATTTATAAAAACAATAATATATTTCTGGATTCTCCTGATCTAACAATTTAATATTATGTTAAATACAAAATCCTTCCACTTAATTCTTTGCGGAAATTAAATCGCCAATTGCAAAACACATATGAAGCAAAATCAATTGCACATAACAAGATGTTTTACCGGGAAAGCTTAAAGCTAAAAGCCCCAACTATCATATATTATGCATATCAATGGAACATGTAACAATCTCATACAAGGATAAGCTCATAGAGCTCACAGTACAATATACAATCATCACACACCGTCATGCAAAAAATTTCATATATATGCACCAATTTCTTGCCTCCTGACAGCCTGCCTCCACTGCACAATCCTTGCTGAAGAAGATCCTTGAATGAATTCGATCTTGCCTTGCTTGTACTGCACAATCCTCATTGGCATCTCCAATCTCTGTGTAGATGCACTGAATGCATCACTATAGTTACAACAGATAGTCCATCTCACCCTTTCACCTATCTCTCCATTGCGTCTCCACTAGATCTGACATGCAAGTAGTTAACTGCTGTATTTATTCAATTGCAAGTAAGACACTACTTGTGAATTAATTAAATAATTAATTCAGTCATATTTCACTAGTGTATCTTTAGTTACAATTAGCATAACTGAGTTTAACTCACTTAACTGAGTTAAACTAAATAAAAACTCACATAACTACTCTTCCAACTCTGTTACAACTTGCCAGTTTCAGTTATAATGAAGTCCTCCATGCATGAGTCACCAACCACCCTAGGATTGTGTAATTCTTTCAGCCCAATGATGTGCCACATCTGTTCACTGAAATAAAGTGCTCCAAGAGAATAAGTTACTATTTATTGTCTGATTATTATTAAGGGCTAATAATAATCGACATGCATTCTATTTTTAGATTAGCGATCTATAAATAGACTTCACCCATATTATAAAAATAGAAATTCATCCAAAAATAGAATTTTCTCAACCATCTAGAATCATCATCATGCTAATTTTAGATTATGCTCACCATTCTAAAAATAGACATACACCTTAAAATAGCCTGCGGGCCCCACCTAGTGAAGGTGCTTAATTTTCACTAGAATCATCATATTGTTGAATCTCAACACTCCCTCTAAAAAAGAAAGGGATTATCCTTCACCCCGATCCTGTCTCTATGGTATTTGAATTTTCTCCTGGTGAGTGCCTTCGTCAGAATATTTGCATCCTGATCTTCCGTAGGAATGTACTGAAGCAACATGATCTTCCGCCGCACACAATCTCTGATATGATGATATCAGATATCTATATGCTTAGATCTATCATGAAACACAAGATTAATCAAGAGTTTAATGAAACTTTGATTATCACAATGAATCACTATAGGATCTAAATGGGAACTGAACAAACCAACCAAGATCTTCCTCATCCAGATAGCCTCACATGCAACTTGACTTGCTGCCATGTATTCTTCTTCCGCTGAACTGAGTGCCACATATCTCTATTTCCTGTTGTACTAAGAAAAAACTGTAGATCCGATACTAAAAACCCCTCTTGATATGCTCTTTCTGTCCATTGGGCTGCCTGTCCAATCTGCATCCGTGAATCCATGCAACTTCACCTCATCCGTCTGTTTGTACCATAAGCCATACTCAGATGTGCCCTTGAGATATCTCAAGAAATGCTTGCCCGCCTTCCAAAAGAGCTTGGTAGGCTTAACCATCGCTTGAATAAGCCGGTTCACCGTATATCATATGTTTGGTCTTGCATTAACTAAATACATGAGCAAACACACCAACTGTCGATAGACAGTAGCATCCACTACCTCTGCCGATGTAGCGTCCTCTTTCCTCCAATTTCCTGGAAGAGGAGTATCCATGGGTTTGCAATCCTCCATGTGAAACTTATCAAGTATCTCCCGAGCATACTTGCCTTGAGACACAAACAGTTCACCTTCTCGCTGCCATATTTCAAATCCAAGGAAATAATGAAGGAGACCCATATCCTTCATCTCGAACTCCTTTGCAAGGTCCTCCTTGCATGAGTGTATCAACTTCTCATCACCAGTCAATATTAAATCATCAACATAAAGAACAATGATTAAAATCTTACCCTCCACCACAATTTGGTATAGGTTTGCATCTGCCTCACCCTTGGTGAAGCCAAGTCTTGTGAAATAGCTATCGATCCGAGTGTACCAAGCACGAGGTGCTTGCTTCAGCCCATATAACGCTCTTTTGAGTCTCCACACACGCGACTCGCTGCTGAAGATCTCAAATCCTTTTGGCTGCTCAATGTATACTTCTTCCTCAATGATCCCATTAAGGAACACAGTCTTCACATCCATCTGATGAATGTGCCAACCCTTGTTACATGTTCCATATTTCAACAGTAATGCAGCATCCGTCGAAGTGGGCTTAGGAACATCGCTATCGATGAACTCTTTCAAGCCATTATCTTCAAGCACCGCCTCCGTCCTGTCCTTCGAGGCTATGTAGTTTGAGGTACCCTCAAATGCATACTCCAACCGCAACCCATTGAAATCCATTTCAATGTTTACTCAATTGTCGCACCAAGAAATTCTTGCAGCAAATTCGAATTGTCCACCAGCACAAAACTTAGCACCGCTTCAATATTGCAATCTCCAGTGATCAACATTGCTCCGATACCATGTAGAAATTTATAAACACAATAATGAATTTCTGGATTCTCCTGATCTAACAATTTAATATTATGTTAAATACAAAATCCTTCCACTTAATTCTTTGTAGAAATTAAATCGCCAATTTCAAAACACATATGAAGCAAAATCAATCACACATAACAAGATTTTTTACCGGGAAAGCTTAAAGCTAAAAACCCCAAATATCATATGTTATGTATATCAATGGAACATGTAACAAGCTCATACAAAGCTCAGCTCATAGAGCTCTCAGTACAATATACAATCGTCACACACTGTCATGCATAAATTTTCATATCTATGCACCAATTTTTTGCCTCCTGACAACCTGCCTCCACTGTGGAATCCCTGCTAAAGAAGATCCCTGAATGAATTCGATCTTGCCTTTCTTGCACTATGCAATCATCATTGGCATCTCCAATTTCTATATAGATGCATTGAATGCATCACTATAGTCACAACAGATAGTCCATATCACCCTTTCACCTATCTCTCCCTTGGGTCTCCACTGGATCTGACATGCAAGTGGTTAACTGTTGTATTTCTTTAGTTGCAAGTAAGACACTAATTGTGAATAAATTAAATAATTAATTCACTCATATTTCACTAGTGTATCTTTAGTTACAACTAGCACAACTGAGTTTAACTCACTTAACCGAGTTAAACTAAATAACAACTCACATAACTACTCTTCCAACTCTATCACAATTTGCCACTATAAGTTATAACGAAGTCCTCCATGCATGAGTTAGCAACCACCCTAGGAATTGCGTAATTCCTTCAGCCCACTGATGTGCCACAACTGTTCACTGAAATAAAGTGCTCCAAGAGAATAAGTTACTATTTACTGTCTGATTATTATTAAGAGCTAATAATAATTGACATGCATTCTATTTTTAGATTAGAGATCTATAAATAGACTTCGCCCATCTTCTAAAAATAGAAATCCATCAAAAGATAGAATTTTATCAACCATCTAGAATCAACATCTTGCTAATTTTAAAATATGCTCACCATTCTAAAAATAGACATACACCTAAAAATAGCCTGCGGGCCCCACCTAGTGAAGGTGCTTAATTTTCACTAGGATCATCATCTTGTTGAATCTCGACAGAATTTGGTGCAGGAGGAGTTCAGACGGAACACCATAGATGGATCTTCATCTAAGAATGAAGATGAAGAAGATTGTGCTTTGGCTGCCAATGCGAAGAAGGGGAAGGGGAAGAAATTCCATTCCAAATCTAAGTCCAAAGATGGAAGGAAACGAGATATGTCTAGGGTGAAGTGTTTTCACTGTCATGAGCATGGGCATTATGCTACTAACTGTCCACAAAATAATAAGAACAAGAAGGCTGGAGGATCTGCAGCTGGTGAGGCTTTGGCCTTGCAATTTGAGCTTTACTTCTCATTGATCACATGTATGGAGTAAAGTGCATTGGGATCTGGGTGGTATTTGGATAGTGGCGCTTCCTTTCACATGACGGGAGACAAGGAACTTTTCAGTAGCTTGGAGGAGAAGGATCTCCAGATGCATATTGAAATGGGTGATGACGGGCGGTACAGTGCTACTAGGATTGGTACCATTACCTTCCAGAGGTAGTCAGGTAAAGAATTTTAATTAAAATATGTAATGCATGTACCAGGTTTAAAGAAAAATTTAGTCTCAGTTGCAATGTTGGAGGATAGAGGCTATGATATTGTTTTTAGTGAAGGAAAAGCTTTCTCGCGACACATAACAATAGGACAAGCCAAGAAGATAGGGATTTGAGTTAAGAATATCTACAAGTTGGATGTAGATGGCTACGCAGCATTGATGGGCAAGGTGAACAAAGTGGTGAGCCGGGATGAGGGCGAATTATGGCACAGGAGATTGGGCCATCTTCACCATGGAGCCTTGAAAGTCATGCAACAAATTTCTACTGGTCTTCCCAGGGGTACACTTTCGTAGTCAGACACATGCAAGGGATGTACTATGGGAAAATATGTAAAGGCCACCTTTCATGAGAATGAGAAATGAGCTTCGGGGATCCTTGAGAGAGTTCACACATATGTGTGTGGGCCATTCGCTGTTTCTTCGACAACAAAACATAAGTACTATGTGATATTTGTTGATGAATTTTCTCGTAAGTGCTGGATCTTCTCCACGCAGAAGAAAGATCATACATTTTCAAAGTTTCTTGAGTTGAAGGCGCTGGTGGAGAAAGAGTTGGGGAAGCAAGTGAAGGCTCTTAAGAGCGATAATGGTGGAGAATACATCTCCAACGAATTCAAAAACTTCTGCAGTAAAGAAGGAATTCGAAGAGAACTGATAGCGCCTCATAACCCACAATAGAATGGGGTCGCTGAAAGAAAGAACAAAACGATTGTGGGTGCAGCAAGAGCGATGTTGCATGATCAAGGCCTAGCGATGCATCTGTGGGCGGAAGCATGCAACACTGCGGTATTTGTGCAGAACTGTTGTCCTCATAAGATACTTGGCATGAGTACACCTAAAGAGGCTTTCACTGGTAAGAAACCTGATGTTTCACAATTTAATAATTTTGGCTCATATGTTTATGTGCATGTGACCAAAGACTCCAGGAAGAAGCTAGAACTGACAGCTGATATCGAGATTTTTGTGGGGTACACTGAAACATCCCACAACTATCGAGTGTATTTTCCAAACATCAGAATGAATGTTGTGCGACAAGATATAAAATTTGATGGGGAGAAAGCCATGCGGTTGTCCCTTGAGAGGGAGCATGCAGAGGAGGAACTGTTGGTTCCCAAGGATGAGCCTCAAGATGTGGAGAAGCCACATGAGGAGATACATGGAGTGGCGGAAAACACTCATACAAAGCCATCCATCATAAATGGTAGAAGGAGTACCACGAAAGCTGATAGATTGAGACTTGATGCTGCAGATAATGTAGGAGCCCTTACTTCACAGCGCAGACATAGACAATCTATAGAAATGTTTACTGGATACATGGCTCGTATGAGAAAATTTATTGTGACTAAACCATCTTCCTTTCAGGAATCAGTCAACAACCAACTTGGGTTGATGCAATGGTGGAGGAGTATGACTCCATTGTCAAGAACAATGCATGGGAGATTGTCCCAAGACCAGTCGACAAATCAGAGGTTGGATCGAGATGGATCTACAGGGTAAATCAAGCTGCTGATGGGAGTGTGGAGAAATACAAGGCCAGATTTGTGGCCCAGGGATTCTCACAGATCGAGGGGATCGATTATGATGAGACTTTTGCACCTGTTGTAAGGTACTCTTCCATTAGATCCATCCTTGTACTCTCAGCACAGATGGGCTGGCGCATTCATCAGATGGATGTGAAAATTGTGTTTCTCAATGGAGTGATTGAGGAAGAAGTGTACATATAGAAACCTGAAGGTTTCAAAATATTCAACAGTGAGTCACATGTGTGCCAACTCAAGAGAGCACTGTATGGGCTGAAGCAAGCACCTCGTGCTTGGTACACTCAGATAGACAACTATTTCACCAGACTGGGCTTCACCAAAAGTGAAGCAGATGCAAACCTGTACCAGATTGTGGTTGAGCGTAAGCTATTGATTATTGTTCTTTATGTTGATGATCTAATTTTTGCTGGTGATGAGTAGCTGATACACTCATGCAAGGGAGTTCAAAATGAAGGACATGGGAGTCCTTCATTATTTGCTTGGTTTGGAAATATGGTAGCGAGATGGTGAAATTTTTGTTTCTCAAGGCAATTACGCCAAAGAGATACTGGGTAAGTTTCACATGGAGAGTTGTAAACCCATGGATAATCCTCTTCCAAGAAATTGGAGGAAAGAGAATGCTACCTCTAGAGAGGTAGTGGATGCTACTGTCTACAAGCAGTTAGTTGGTTCATTGATGTATCTAGTGAACACTAGACCAACATTTTCTACGCAATTAACCAGCTGAGTCAAGCTATGGTTAAGCCTACCAAGCTCTTTTGGAAGGTGGGGAAGCATGTCTTGAGATACCTTAGGGGCACATCAGAGTATGGTCTATGGTACAGACAGATAGAGGGAGTGAAGCTTCAAGGCTTCATGAATGCAAATTGGGCAGACAGTCCAACAGACAGAAAGAGCACATCAAGAGGGATCTTCAACATAGGATCAACAACAGTTTCTTGGTACAATAGGAAGCAACGATCTGTGGCACTAAGTTTAGTGGAAGCAGAGTACATGGAAACAAGTCAAGCCGCATGTGAGACTATCTGGATGAGAAAGATCTTGGTTGGTTTGTTTGGTTCTCAGATGGATCTGACAGTGATACATTGTGGTAATCAGAGTTGCATTAAACTCTCGATTAATCCTATGTTTCATGATAGGTCCAAGCACATAGATATCTGGTACCGTCATCTCAGAGATTGTTTGTAGAGGAGAATAATGTTGCTTCAGTACATTCCCACGAAAGATCAAGATGCAAATATTCTGACAAAGGCGCTCACCAGGAGCAAATTCGAATACCATAGAGGCAAGATCGGGGTGAAGGATAATCCCGTTCTTGTTGAGAGGGAGTGTTGAAATTCAACAAGAAAATTTCAGCACCCATGCCTAGTGTGGGACCAGGAGGTCCATGCATCACCTACACTAGGGTGGGACCACAGGGCTAAATTTGGTGCATGTCTATTTTAGTTATCCCTTAATTAAGATGGACAATAAAATGTAATATAGTCTCAAAATAACTTGTAATAGTTAACTAAGTCTGATAAATTCAGTTAGCTCATGAATTTCGAGTTAGAGGTAGTTGGTGAGGCATGCAGAGTAATTATAGTTGTAACAGAGTTCGAAGTGTAGTGGTGCATTAGTTAATGCAGGTTGTAATCAATTTAACTCAGTTAAGTGAGTTAAAATTAGTTGTTCTAGTTGTAACTATTAGATACACTAGCGAGAGATCAAGTGAATTAAATATTAATTAATTCAGAATCAGTGATCTCACATGCAACTGAGGATTTACTATTATTAGCTACATGCATGTCAGATCCAATGGAGACCCAGTTGAGATCTAGGTGAAAGGGAAGTTGACTATCAGTTGTAGGAATATTGGGTTGCACCCATGCAACCAAACACCCATTGGAGTGCCCATGATACTTGCTCAGTCAAGGAAGGCCAAAATTCCTAAATAGTAGGTATTTCATTCATCAGGGATTGTGCAAGCAAGGCAGGCTGTCTGGAGGCAGTAAATTGGCTAAGTATTGGTCAGTTTTATGTGTTGCAATGTGAGACATTTAGTTGAGTACAAGAGGGCTCTTGTGAGAAGAGTTGTATGTAATTGTTTCATGATTCCATGCTGAATATACAATAGAAGATAGTGGGGTTTTGAGCAGCAAGCTTTCCCCGAAAAATTATATGTGTTGTGGCTTGATTGATTCTTCTTTGCTTCATGTGATTGGCGATTGTGTTTTTAATTCCACAATTGATTTGTAGAAGCGATTCAATATTTAACTTTAGTACATTGTTAGATCAGATTGAATCCATGATATACATATTTTTTGTATAATTTATACACCCTCCGGGATGATCCTCCTGGATTTTGCGGTATCCTTCTTCCATTGGGCTAATTGCTGTGCATCCGACACTATTTGTTTTGTAATGTCAGTTTTGGTGTACTCCAACACTCCATTATCATCGAGTAAAACTTCCATCATGTCCTTCCAAGATATGAAATTCAAGGTTCCCTCCAGGGCATACTCCAATCTCAATTCGTTGAAAGACATTTTCCTGCATGTAAGAAAACCTACTTCATTGAATTTGCAAATCAAAATATCTAAAGGAGAAGCTCTATTGAATAGTTTCATTTGTGATTTTGAGCTTTGATACCATGTAGAAATTCATATAAATTTTCTACCACTGATGAATTCGAACCGACTACAAGAGATTAAAAATTTCCTCTACAATTTTGTCGAATGGGAATCACAATTTAAAAACAAATGCAGTGACATGAAACCATCAAAACCACAAGAACAAAATTATTTCACAGGGGAACCCAACTAGGAAAAACCGTTATGTTGCTTTTCATTAATCAGATGAGAATGAGAAACTATTACAATGTCTTACTTCAACCCAGAAGCACACCTCGCACTGTAAACCTGTTCTCCTCCTTATTGTATTGCTATGGCCAACACTTAGCCAATTCAAGGCCCCAACTTCCTCCTATTTCCTTCATAATTCAGGGTAAATTGAGCTCCTAAATAATAGGGGAATTTCCTATTTCCTTGCACAAATCCCAAGAAATTGATCATTTTCATCAATGCCAAGCCTGTACACTCAACTAATATACAATTGACAATTACAATATGCCTTTTCCTCCACTCCAACTAGGCAATTAAAATTGCATGCATGCCTAGGCTATTTTTAGATGAATGACTAGTTTAACTGAGAGATCATTGAGTTAACAAAAATTCTACTTCTCAACTGACCTTTAGCTGACTCAACTAAGTAGTTGAGCTCAATTAACTGAGTTAATCTGAAAATAACTGAACTAGATTGCTAAATTTTAGCAATCACTACATGCACAGATATACTCCAAGCTCATAACTCAAATTTACTGATCTAACTAATAGACAAGGCCATGTCACTAAAATTAACTGCAATCCAAGTCATCCCTCTGACGTGGAAAATAGAATTACTCAATTTGACTAAGGCACAATTCAAATTGGGCCTTTCTTGCTACAATTTCTGACACTTCGATGGATTTTCCAATGGTGGACCCTTCTGCTTTCTTGAAAAGGCCTTGAAAGCGATTCTTTCCTAAATATGCAAGACCTTCAAAGCTCGCGACTTCTCTTCCTTTCGTGTCTTGAAGGTTCTATATGGTGTTACAAAACCTTTGTGACTTCTCCCACTCGACAATTTTTCCATGTTGGTTTTAACTTGTTGGGCTCAAGACCTACCAGCTTACAACTTTCCAATTCATGGGAGAAATAATTAGCTAAAGGATCAATTATCACCCCTGGCCCCCCATACTTATGATGCTCCCAAGATTACATTAAAATTGCCTCCAATGATTAGAGAATTAGAGTTCAACAAAAAATTGTAAATAATCTATCCAAAAAATATACCTTGTCCATGTATGGACCATAAACATTGAAAATAGTGAGGGAGGAACCCAAATATTCAAAAAAAAGTTCAATGCTCTGTCTTGATTCAATACTCCATGAATTGTGGATTTTTATATTCTTGGTATTCCATCCCAAAGCTAGACCTTTTGATCTACCCCTCACATCAATAACCATGAAATTCCAAACAAAGATTCCAACGAATTTGAGGAGATATCCACATCCCCTAGGGTCTCCTGAAGCAAAATTACATCTAGATTGTTTACTTATACTAATTTTTTCAGGAAAGGTTTTTTAAATGAACTTGCTAAACCTAAAAAATTGAAGGAAATAACTTTCATTGGGAAACACCACTTAGGGCTTTCATTGCGTTAAGTTCCCTGTCAATGGATTGTTGAGCGCTCGCAACAAGTTCCTCACGAGAATTTTTCTTATCTAGTAATATTTGATTTTATTCCCCTCCCTTTCCTTCCATGGGTGGAAATATATAGCTTACCCAAACCCTACAAAAACATTTTGGATTAGGGGGAATCGAGCAAGAGTGTAAATTGTACAAAATATCCCCTTCTTCCACCTCATTTGAAAGTCCTCTTAGTGCTGAAATTGTCAGCGAGAAATGACCATTGATCGCCTGGGAACAAGGATAGGTAGCCATAGTGGGAGAAACTGATGTGGCCATAAAAATATTCCAGGGATGGTTCCAGAGAGATATTCACCCAATCCATTACAATCTCAAATAAGGAAATATTAAGAAATGAAACGAGGGTGAATAAAAGAGTTATCATAAGAGATTGTCACAGTGGATCCTTTTATGAATGCTTATATTGAATAAAATACATCTTGCCTTAGAAAATATCCTTGTTGAGGGTTATATTTTGACATCTGAGAGAATTTTGGCCTGGAAATATCCTCATGCTGATTCTTCTCTACTTGTTCGTCCACCCGCATTATCTCCCTAGCAGGAGGAGATCAAAACTACCTTCTTTTTCCTCTTGTTTGTGCTGTTGATTTGAGGCTTCTTGAGAAGGGGGAAATTTCACTCCTTTTCTAGATGACCATACTTATGGAATATCTTGCATTTGAAAGAGACTCCTTCAAAATATAGAACCTATAGTCGAACCTCATATTTTCCTAAATCAATTATTTCTAAGAGCCCCTCTCGAATATCAATATTGACTAAAACACAAACCATGGACATATCCCTTATTTATTTATAAGATTAAATCATGATCTAAGTAGGTTCCCAAAGGGTTCCTCAAGTATTTGAAAACGTAGTCATCCCAATAGTTAGAAGGTAACCCCAGGAAATGTACCCAGATAAGGACAATATCCATTCTCCCAAATTTTAATAAGACTGGAGTTGAATCTATCCTCCATATCATTTTAGAGACGTTTTCCGCTTCATCATGATCTGAGAAGTTTATTTGGATCCATCCATGGGACAAAATTGAAACCCCAAGAGGGTTTTCGACCATGGGGTTGATGTTCTTCTTTTCCAAATCTCTAATTATTCTAATGTTGATTTTTCTGCCTCTTGCTCTACCCATAAGGGATTTTTCCCTAAACTCTATTTCCTTCATTATCATAAAGTATTCCCCAAGAACGAGCTTAAGATTTGTCTGAATATGTTTATTTTTTTAGAATTCTATTTTTCTTTCTTTTTGATATAGAAACCCTCTCCTGCAAAACAACAGATGCACTAGCCCCTCCTCTCAAAGCCTCTCTCTCCAAACCCTTGTCTCCACCATAAATCGAAATCTGACCACCGTTTATGTTCGACACTTATAAAATCTAATTCAGGGAGTTGTTAATGATCGGTTGAAGACCGTTTATGAAAGAACAAGCCCTTCCATATTTGGGGAGGGATAAAAGGTTTTGTAAATAAAAAATCTTAGAATCTCTATCGATCGCCGAAAACCCCCTTGAAAATACCAGAAAACCTTGAGCACTCTGACCTAACGATATACCACCAGAAAAAGGATGCATGATATATGAAAATGACATGGGAGAAGAAAATTCCAAAACCTAATAAAACCTAAGAAAACACATGAGACATTTTCTCTTGTTCCACAGCCAAAGAGCTTGGAACTTATGAAAAAATTTGAAAATAACAATAAAAGGGGGGTTCGAACCAAAGAGAGGTCCCCAGAAATTTGGCGTGGCTGCATGCCTAGATGAGACAAAAATTGTGAATTCCATTCATGATTTCCCAGGCACCTCCCCTTTCTTGGAAATCTAGGGTGGTTATCCAAATCAAACATTCCGGCTTAAAATTTACTTGCTCTTCCATTTTCATAAAACATCAGTGTCACTTATATATATATATATTAACATTAGATCTTATTATGTATTTAAAGGATCTTATTATTTTTTTAGAATTCTATTTTTCTTTCTTTTTGATATAGAATCCCTCTCCTCCAAAACAACAGATGCACTAGCCCCTCCTCTCAAAGCCTCTCTCTCCAAACCCTTGTCTCCACCATAAATCGAAATCTGACCACTGTTTATGTTCGACACTTCTAAAATCTAATTCAGGGAGTTGTTAATGATCGGTTGAAGACTGTTTATGAAAGAACAAGCCCTTCCATATTTGGGGAGGGATAAAAGGTTTTGTAAATAAAAAATCTCAGAATCTCTACCGATTGCCGAAAACCCCCTTGAAAATACCAGAAAACCTTGAGCACTCTGACCTAATGATATACCACCAGAAAAAGGATGCATGATATATGAAAATGACATGGGAGAAGAAAATTCCAAAACCTAATAAAACCTAAGAAAATACATGAGACATTTTCTCTTGATCCACAGTTAAAGAGCTTGGAACTTATGAAAAAATTTGAAAATAACGATAAAAGGGGGGTTCGAACCAAAGAGAGGTCCCCAGAAATTTGGCGTGGCTGCATGCCTAGATGAGACAAAAATTGTGAATTCCATTCATGATTTCCCAGGCACCTCCCCTTTCTTGGAAATCTGGGGTGGTTATCCAAATCAAACCTTCCGACTTAAAATTTACTTGCTCTTCCATTTTCATAAAACATCAGTGTCACTTATATATATATATATATATATATATATATATATATATATATATATATATATATATATATATATATATATATATATATATATATATATATATATATATATTAACATTAGATCTTACTATGTATTTAAAGGAATTAAAAACATGAAAAAATATATGTAAAATTTCAATTTTTTATTTATTTATTTTTATTATACACACACACACACACATATATATATAATAGATGAATCTATGCATATGTAGAAATAATGCTTCCGCTTGTTCATAAAAACACTACATTCACTATGAAATTCACTAAATGTAAAAAAATGACAAATCTTAGGACATATTAGCTTAAAAGTTGGCAGTCTTCTTTAATAGTGCAAATGCCCTACAACATTGAAGAAAATGATGTTTGAACACTATTTTGAATATTTTTTCCTTGGTAGAGGAAAATTCCATTGAAAATTGATGCAAATATGTGCCTTGTCTTCTCTTGTGGTTCACATCATTAAAAAAATAAAATAAAACACAGCCTCATAGCAATTGTATCTATTGAAAATTTATAGTATGTGGGCTCTAACTGAGGCATGCTGTTGTGCCCTAGTTTTCTTGTTTTAGGGAGTTTTCATTGTGTAAGATTCCTCTGAAAAACATGCTACCGTTTCCACTAAAAACAACTCAAAAATGAGTTGAAATGGCTACTTTGGCCATTTGTAACAATTTATTGGTTGACTAAGTCTTGTTGAACTAGATCAAAATTGTTTAATGTGGTTCAATATTGAGGCTTGATTAGGTCAAACTATGTCTAACTTGGTTTTTCAAGAAAATTTTCGCACCTAGTTGAGTTAGGCTAGTTTTAGTTTCATTGACTTGAGGTTGGGTGGCCTTGGCCATAATCATGACAATAAGCAAGGGAGCGCATAACACCTCCCATTAAATAGAACATTAAATGTGGGTTAAATGAATTATAAATTAAAAAGAATGATTTCCATGGATAAATATCAATAGGGATAAATATCAATGAATAATAAAAGCTAATGATGATTAGTGAAGGGTGGGGAGCGGGCTAATGACATTTAGTGAAGGGTGGGGAGTGGGGTTAGTCTTAAAGCTCCAATGAAAAAGTTCATAATCAAAAGTTTAAATATATAAGAACAAATCAAATGTTCAAAGAACTGAAAAATTTAACCTGCAAAAAAATTACAATGCAGATGTTTGTTCATGGGCCCTACATTGACATTTCTGCATTACCACACTTCTTTATTGTCCAATTCACACTTACATTTACAAACATAGTTATTCTTCAACTTCCTTTGATATGATGCAGAGGCATACACTTGGCAAGTCATCATACACCCACACGATCTCTCTTATTTGACAGTGCACATAGAGCAAAAATTATATTTTTAAGGTAATTATGCCACATTGTTGTGTCCATCTTATAGTAAATATGGTTATAGATAATTAATGTGGTTTAAATTCTACACATTCCTCTAATAATTTCACACATAAAAGTTTGCATTAAATGAATGAATGTACTTTACCAAATGTATATTGATCAAAGTGAATATAGAAGGGATTAATGTTTCATTTAATATTGTTTTCTTTTTTGTAAGGTAACTATTGTATTAGCTGTCAAAATGTTACATGCAATACATGGTCACTACTACAAAGTTTTTCCATAATAGGCGTAATGCTACCATAAAAGGTTTTGCATTGTTGTTTTGAAACATAGAAGCAATTAAAGAAACTAGAATACCTAAGCCTCAAAGAGGCTTAACCATTGACAAATACATAAACATGACCATAAGAGGAACCAAAGAAAACACCATAAACAACATAATTTTTTTTCCCAAACACCCTTCTATAATTCCCCAAGGGAGGTGGTTGGTACAGAGGCCTAGAATTTATGGCCCTCTGCCTCCATGAGATCCCCAAGCTACCCCCTCTAGATGGCACAAGGGTTCCAACATGTACATAACCTGCATTTTGGTGGCTCAGATATTTATGAGCTAGCTTTGAGTAAGCTATATTAAGAGAAATTTTCTCCATAAATAAGAAGCTCCAATTCTGAATTATAGATTGGTGGGACACTCCTGCGTTGGCCAGATGGTTGGATATAGATTTGGCTGATCATTTTATATGTTGGAAGATTATTGCTGTATCACTCTAGATTTGTTTAGCAATATCTTGGATTTCCATATCCAGTTTCCATCCATGTGCACATTGAGCTGGGGAGGATCCATGATGAAGCTTCTTAGTTGCACTAGTTATTAATTAAGAATCACCCTCTACAACTTATGGATGGAGATTCGTTACATCTACAATCTGTAGACCCTATAGCAGGGCCTTTAATTCAGTTGCATTGTTACTAGTTTTTCCCATGTAGCCATAGTATATCCTTATTATTTGACCCACATGCATTAGGGGAATTTTGAGGTCTAAAATGGGCCTCCTAAGGAAATTATAAAATAATAGTGGAAATAATAAAATAATATTAGATTACATCATCAAATTTTGGAAGGAAAAAAGAAAAAAATACTTTTTCAACTCGTATTTTCAACTTATCTCCTTATGGGTTTGCTCAAATTTCGAGCGGGAACACTCGTTGGATGCAAAATTTGATTCCTCATCCAAGGAGTACCCAAGTTTCATACTTTCGATGGACCCTACTACATTAAAAATGAGAAATACATGAAAAACATGATTGCAATCACGTTTTTTCATGTATTTCTCATTTTTCGTGTAGTAGGGTCCATCGAAAGTATGTAACATGGGTACTCCTTGGATGAGAAGTTAATTTTGCATCCAACAAGTAATCCCACTCGAAATTTGAGTAAAAAATTAGGGAGATAAGTTAAAAATGCAAGTTGAAAAAGTAGTTTTGTTATTTTATTATTATTTAATATTTTTACTTTTTTACCCCAAAAATTGTGAATCATCCCCCATGGTTGACATCATCATCTTGAATCCTATTGGTTCTTATAAAGTTTATTTTGGTTGTACATTTTTCTTAGGAGGCCCATTTTAGACCTCAAAAGTTCTCATTTTTGAATACACCCCCAAAGCCAGAAGGGCCTTGATTTCCCTTGGATGTGCCATCAAAGTTGAGCTTGAAGTGCTCGAGGGGAGGAGTTGACTGAGAAGAGGAACCTTTTATTAAATAGGTTGGCCCTAAGGAGGTGGGGGGATTAAGATCCCATGCTTGAAAGAACACGCGCTCCACTGGTGTGAGATGATAATGTTGATTCACCCATGGCTTGAGAAAAAATGTTTCATTGACGTGGTTCTTTATATATAGTGAATCTGTGTCTACTGTGAGATACTTGTCCTGAAATATGCACTAATTTCTTTCCTTCCATATATCCCAAAATAGGAATCCCAAGAGGATCTTCCATAGGAGGTTGAGGATCATATTTTATAAGGGAGAAGCCTTCTCATTACTTGATCGTGTGGATCATATATCCTCTTTTCCTATTCATTTGATGTAAGAAAACGACCACTATATCCCATAGATCATCCACAAAATTGCATTGATAAAATATGTGTTCGATGTCCTTTGGATTATTTTTTCACATGTATCAGAGTGAGGGACCCATAATGCCTTGGTTGAGGAGATAAAAGAAACTAAAATTTTGGGGCACATGTCTTCTTGCCAGAATTTTGTCCATATTTGGTCTGGTTGTTTCTATGGCCTTGGAAGCAAGATAATGCAATATTATTTTAATGTGAACATACCTATGTCCTGATATACCCATATTAGTTTATCTGTCCCTTGTTTCACTTGGATTTCCATTTTTTGGAGTTCCACCTATGCCACTGATGGGTCCTCCCCCTCCCACTTTAGTTACCAGATAGCTGGTTATTTCCAGTGCCAGAGGTTGTAAGTATCATTCCCCTACTAGAAGTGTTGTACAGTGGTGTTTTCATAATTGTTTAAGTGGGCCTGAAACAATGGAAGAAGAAAATTATTGGCCATGCTTGGAATTTGTTTCCAAGGGTCCTCCCAAAACTTTGTCGTGCTTCCATCCCTTATCTCCCGAAATCTATGATCTCAAATGATGTGCCATTGATGATGGGCATGGTTCCATATTCATGACCTTGCCATTGATGATCAGGTGCTCAGTGTAAAAGCTCAAAAATTAAAGGACCCAGAATTGATTTAAAACTAAACGACAACGAAGAGCTCGTCGCCAGGAATCCAACGCAATTCATTTCGTAAAAAACAGAGTCCGGATGGAGAAGATAGAGCCTGCTGTTCGTTTTCCTAAAAAACTAAAAATTTTGCAGAACAGTGAGAGGTTGATGATATGGCAGCCCAGTCAGCATACAGAGTATATTCTGGGAATATTCTTCAGTTTTTCCCAATGACACTGTGACAAGTGTCACAACAGGATTCGCTAGTTTGGTTTGAAGATGATTTTTTTAAAAGTTTATGCTCCTAAGGTTGAATGATAATAATAATAATAATAATTATTATTATTATTATTTATTTTTTAATGGATCGGGACAACCGAACCAGAGGCTGACACGTGGTGCAGCCAGGGGCCACCACGTTCCCCCTTTGGTGGACCCTCTCCAATGGTAGAAACACAATTTTGGAATTATGGGTCAAACTCCGAATATCATTGCAATGGTCGAATTATCAACATATCACATGGGCGCATTTTTTTAAAACCAAAGTCGGTTTTAATACAATTATATAGTGGGAATTTTTCATACAAACCCAAAGTCCAAAGGTATTATATTGTTGTGTGGAAAAATATATATTGGATGGGTGGAGGTCGGGGTTGACCCCACGACCTCCCCCTCGCCAACGGAGCGACTAACAAATAGCGCACAGGAGTAGTAATTAATAAGTTATGCTCTCGACTACTATTTATTGTTATATATTTTGAGCAGAAGGGGTTGGGAGGGGGCTAGCCCCGCGGGTCAGCCACCTCCCCATATGTCCATTCCACCAAAACCATAGGCACAGAGCGAAGATTTTTATAAGCGGAGTTAACATGTTAATTGCGGGGATTAAGCTACTAATCCCGTAGCTTAAGTTTTTTTAAAACACATTTTATGTAAACGCGCTTAGTGTGTATTTAAGCCACACTTATCCCTTCTAATCTGCGTTTTAATTAATTTAAATCAAAGTTAAACTGGCAGTGAATTTGGTGGAGTCCGCCAAGTTCGGTGGACCTCCAACTTTGGCGGGGCTAACTGGAGTCCTCTCCAGTTTTAGAGGCAGGTTACTAGTAAAATTTATTTTGACCATATCTGGAACAATTTTCAACCAAATTGATAGCAAGAAGAGTCATTTATTATAGATTTGGACATTATGGACTCATTGAAGCATGTTTTAGGAGCTATAGGTGAATGTAAACAACAATTTTTTCACTTTTTAGATAATACAGAGGCCCAAGCCATGGAAGCTAGACCAAGGAGATGTAGCCTAGGAGGGGTGAACTCCTTCATCAAAACTCTGTATTGATGGATCAATTGTGATGGTTTTCTGTTCTTGTTTTTTCTGCTATTCAACATATTTATTTCATGCTTTATACTCTTGAATTCACTCATAAAAAATCAGTTAATTTACCTGTATGACACACATAAACACCAAGGAAACATATGTACATCAAGCATAATTTAAACAAATAAATTTTAAATCCGAAGATGAAATTAGCACAAAAAAACTAGCATTCATACTCAGATCAATTGAAGTGGAGTAGTGG